>MCJB01022716.1:24513-99941 GCA_002018475.1 Nicotiana obtusifolia | reverse complement strand
GTTATGTCTTTCGGGCTAACCAATGCCCCAGCAGCGTTCATGCAGTTAATGAACAATGTATTTCGGCCTTATCTGGATTCGTTCGTGGTGGTATTTATTGACGATATTCTGGTGTACTCGCGTAGCCAGGAAGAGCACGTAGAGCATCTGCGAGTTGTATTGCAGAGATTGAGGGAGGAGAAGCTTTATGAAAAATTCTCCAAGTGTGAGTTTTGGCTCAATTCAGTGGCTTTCTTGGGGCACGTGGTGTCCAGCGAGGGTATACAGGTTGATCCAAAGAAGATAGAGGCAGTTCGGAGTTGGCCTAGACCGTCCTCAGTCACAGAGATCCGTAGCTTTCTCGGGTTGGCAGGCTATTATCGCCGGTTTGTTCAGGGTTTCTCATCCATTGCATCGCCCTTGACCAAATTGACTCAGAAGGGTATTCCATTTGTATGGTCGGACAAGTGTGAGGAGAGCTTTCAAAAGCTCAAGACAGCCCTAACCACAGCTCCAGTATTGGTTCAACCATCAACCTCAGGTTCGTATACCATATATTGTGATGCCTCGAGAATTGGTATAGGTTGTGTACTAATGCAGGAGGGTAGAGTTATTGCTTATGCTTCTCGTCAGTTGAAGCCTCATGAGAAGAACTACCCCGTGCATGATTTGGAGCTTGCTGCCATAGTGCATGCTTTAAAGATTTGGAGGCACTACTTGTATGGTGTATCTTTTGAAGTGTTCACTGATTATCGTAGCCTTCAACATTTGTTCAAGCAAAAAGATCTTAATCTGAGGCAGCGGAGATGGTTAGAATTGCTCAAGGATTACGATATTACAATACTATACCATCCGGGAAAGGCCAATGTGGTGGCCGATGCTTTAAGCCGAAAGGCAGTGAGTATGGGGAGTTTGGCATACATTCCAGTTGGAGAGAGACCTCTCGCAGTCGATGTACAGACCTTGGCTAATAGGCTGGTGAGATTAGACATCTTGGAATCTAACCGGGTGTTGGCTTGTGTGGTTTCTCGATCTTCATTATATGATCGCATCAGGGAGCGTCAGTATGACGATCCGCATTTGCTTGTCCTTAAGGACAGAGTTCAGCATAATAATGCTAAAGATGTGACCATCGGTGACGATGGGGTGTTAAGGATGTAGGGTCGAATTTGTGTAACCCAATGTGGATAGTCTTTGGGAATTGATCCTGGAGGAGGCCCATAGCTCGCGGTATTGCATTCATCCGGGTGCCGCAAAGATGTATCAGGATTTGAAGCAACACTATTGATGGAGAAAAATGAAGAAGGATATTGTGGGATTTGTAGCTCGGTGTCTCAACTGTCAGCAAGTGAAATATGAACATCAGAGACCGGGTGGTTTGCTTCAGCAGATAGCTATTCCCGAGTGGAAATGGGAACGAATCACTATGGACGTTGTTGTTGGGCTCCCACGGACTTTGAAGAAGTTCGATGCTATTTGGGTGATTGTGGATCGACTGACCAAGTCCGCGCACTTCATTCCTGTGTGTACTACCTATTCTTCAGAACGGTTGGCAAGAATTTATATCCGAGAAATTGTTCGGCTGCATGGTGTTCCAGTTTCTATCATTTCAGATAGAGGTACTCAGTTCACTTCGCAGTTTTAGAAAGCCGTGCAGAGGGAATTGGGCACTCAAGTGGAATTGAGCACAGCATTTCATCCTCAGACGGATGGGCAGTCAGAACGTGCCATTCAGATATTGGAGGACATGTTGCGTGCATGTGTTGTTGATTTCGGAGGCTCATGGGATGAGTTTCTTCCTCTTACAGAATTCGCTTATAATAACAGCTATCAATCAAGTATTCAGATGGCTCCGTATGAGGCTCTGTATGGGATACGGTGTAGATCTCCGGTTGGTTGGTTTGAGCCCGGGGAAGCTAGGCTATTGGGGACTGACTTGGTTCAAGATGCTCTAGAAAAGGTGAAGGTAATCCAGGAGAGGCTTCGTACAGCACGGTCGAGGCAAAAGAGTTATGCCGATAGAAAGGTTCGAGATGTGTCTTACATGGTTGGCGAGAAGGTCTTGCTGAAAGTTTCGCCCATGAAAGGTGTTATGAGGTTTGGAAAGAAAGGGAAATTGAGTCCTCGGTTCATTAGGCCATTTGAAGTACTTCGGCGAGTTGGGGAGGTGGCTTATAAGCTTGCTTTGCCACCCAGTCTGTCGAGTGTACACCCACTGTTTCATGTTTCTATGCTCCGAAAGTATATTGGGGACCCGTCTCACATTTTGGACTTTAGCACGATTCAGTTGGATGACAATTTGACCTATGAGGTGGAGCCAGTGGCAATTTTGGATCGTCAAGTTCGGAAGTTGAGGTCCAAGGAGATAGCTTCGGTGAAAGGCCAATGGAGAGGTCGGACTGTGGAAGAGGCTACTTGGGAAACCGAGCGGGAGATGCAAAACAGATATCATCACCTATTTGGAACTTCAGGTATGTCTCTTGACTCGTTCGAGGACGAACGTTTGTTTAAGAGGGGGAGAATGTGACGACCCCGTAAATCGTCTCATGGGTTACTACTCCGTCTTCCCCAATATCTGTATCATTATGCCTTGTTATCAGTGTTTTAGGTAATTTAATTGAGTAATTTGCATTCGGAGTGAAATCGGTAAGAAATGAGACACTTAGTCTCTTTCAAGGAGGCTTAAGTTGTAAAAGTCAACTGTATGTTGACTTATGAGTTAGAGGGCTCGGATGTGATTTCTGATGATTCGGTTAGTTTCGGGAGAGGATTTATGACTTAGGAGTGTGATCGGAATTAGTTTTGGAGGTTCCGTGTAGAATTAGGCTTGAATTGGTGAAGTTAGAATTTTGGCGATTTCCGGTTCATACGTGAGATTTTGATCCGAGGGTCGGAATGGAATTCCGAAAGTTGCTGTAGCTTCGATATGTGATTTATGACTTGTGTGTAAAATTTTAGGTCATTCAGACGTGGTTTGGTTGGGTTTAGATTAAAAGAGCAATTTAGAAGATTTTGAAAACCTTAGGCTTGAATCCAATGTGAATTGGTGTTGATAAGTTGTTTTGAACGTTCCGAAGGTTGGAACAAGTTTGAATAATGTTATGGGACATGTTGGCATGTCTGGTTGAAGTCCCGAGGGCCTCGAATGGATTTTGGATGGTTGATGGAGTTTAACTTTGGCATTTCAAGAATGTGTCGATGTTGTATCTTCAAGAATAAGTGGTATAATATTATGCAAATGGACTCCAAATTAAGTTTTAATTAAAGCATTATATTCGTATCGAAATTTCGGAGCCATAGCAAAAAGAATCGTCCAATTCGGACATCGTATGAGAAAGTTATGCCTATTTTCGTGTCAAGGAAAAATCTGCAGAAATGTCTGAAATGCGAACCGCAGAACGCGAAATGCGAACCGCATTTTTGACCTGGAAATCGCAAACTGAGAAAGAAATTGGGGCGAGATTTGTGACCAAAAATGCGAACCGCAAAGGTGAAATGCGAACCGTATTTTTGGCATAAAGAATCGCATTTTTTACCTGACAGGGGTGTTTTAACCCGATTTTTGATGCTTTTTAAGTAGAACTCAGTGTTCATTTTGCCCTACAAGACCAATATTCGTTACCCACGAAGAGGAATACCTCCAAACACCATAGAATCACCATAAATCAACCTCCAAACTATATCCAAAGGAGATTTTCATGGACAAATTAATAAAGGAAGAGTTTTGGTCATCTTAAACGTACTTGGGACCATAGAACTCGGATTGAAGCAAGTTTTGAAGAAATTCTTGGAGGGTTTTTAAGGGAAACATCGGGGTAAGTATTCCTAACTTAATTTCGAAAGATTTACCTAAGATTATAGTTGTTTCTAGCACTTTTACTGGTTATTTAAGTTGGGAAAATCGTGGAAGATCCTAAGCTTGTATTTTTAAGACTTAGAGGTCGAGCCGGTGTCAGAATTCGACAAATTTTATATGGTTGAACTCGTGAGGAGATAAGGAACCCGTTGAGGTTATAATTTCTGAATTTTGAGAAGTGGGCCCGGGGCTCGGGTTTTGCTAATTTCGGGATTTCCTAGTAAATTTGATTGTTTTTGCTTGGGTTTTATTCCCTCAACATATTGTGATGTAATTGTTCTGAATTTGGATAGATTCGATGCACGTGGAGGCCAATTCAAAGGAAAAAGGCGTCGCAGGCTATGGATTTAGCCGATTTGAGGTGAGTAATGTTTGTAAATGATGTCCCGAGGGTTCGAAACCCCGGATTTGCACCTCATAGTGCTATGTTGAGGTGAAGTACATGCTCGATGATGAGCATGGGGTTGTTTACTTCTGGGGATTGGGAATTGGCCCATCCCGATTGATGATTTCTACTACATACTTGATTGAAATCTAATTGATATCATTGTGATTTGGGCTACATTCCATATTTGGGCTTCACGCCGGTTATGTGAACCCTTCAGGGGTAGTTGTCACTTTGTACTAAATCATATTTGGGCTTCGCGCCGGTTATGGAACCCTTCAGGGTTATTTTTCATTGTTTATTATATCATATTTGGCATCTCGCCGGTTATGTGAACCCTTCAGGGGTATTGTTGCTGCATTGATTCATTTCATAAACTCAGTTTTGAACTCAAATGATATTTTCAAATGATTTTTAATTGGATCGGGTGGCACGCCGCCACGGAATATAAATTGGATCGGGTGGCACGCCGCCACGAGATATAATATGCATGGATCGGGTGACAAGCCGTCACGAGATATTGCGCTACTGAACCCCCACAGTAAGCGCCGGGTACCCAGGGAACGGGTGGGACGCTGCCACGATAGTCATGACTTGCATTGCATTCGCATTGCATTTTTGGTTGTGTTGGTGTTGTCTCCATTTGCTTCACGTTATCTATTTGAGATGTTACATGTTTTTACTGTTCCATCGTGGATTGCTTTAAGTCCTATGTGTTTCTTACTTTCAGTCATTATTTATATTTCTTACTCACAGAGTTGGAAGTACTCACATTACTCCCTGCACCATGTGTGCAGATTCAGGCGTTATCGGTTCCGCCCCGAAGTACTGACTACTACTATTGTCAGGGTGGTGATTCAGAGATTACGAGGTAGCTGTTGGCGTTCGCAGCCCGTATCTCTTTTATTTTGTTATTTCCACTTTCTTTAAACAATTGTGCCAAAGATATTGTAATAGTTATTTTATTATTAGGACTTCATTAGTGGCTCATGACTTTGTGACACCCTGATCTGAGGGCTGTTGTTGGGATGGTTTACTATACTTTTCTGCAAATTACTGTTATTTAACTATACTTATATTGCTTTCGTATTATTTAACTGTTTGAGCGAAGTTTAGTTGGTTTGGCTGGCCTTGTCTTCATGAGAGGCGCCATCACGATCGGGTTGGGATTTTGGGTCGTGACAAACAAGAACCTGCTCGAGGCCTCAAATCACACCAAACAACACCAAAACCATGAATCGATGATCAAATCCTCTTTTTTTAACTTTCTAATATTCAAACTTTGACAAACGCATCCGAATTATAGTTAAACATTCCAGAATGAATCCAAACTTTACGTACAAGTCATAAATCACGATATGAACCTATATCAAGGCTCAGAACCCCAAACGGACATTGATAACACCAAAGTCCACTTCAAACCAAATTTAGAAAATTCTAAAACCTTCGAATTTTTAACTTTCTACAATAAGCGCTGAAATGCTCCCGGACTACCTGATACTCAATCCGAACATATGTCCAAGTCTGAAATGATCATACAAACCTATTGGAACCTTCAAATCTCGATTCCGAGGTCATTTACTCAAAAGTCAAACTTTGATCAACTCTTCCAACTTAAAGCTTCCGAATTGAGAATTTTCCATCCAAATCAACTCCGAACCTCCCGAAATTCAATTCCAACCACACGTATTAGTCATAAAACATGAAGTGTAGCTACTCAAGGTCTCAAACTGTCGAACGACCTACTAGAGCTTAAAATGAACAATCGAGTCATTACACATTGTGTTAGAGCAATATAATATGCACTTCCCTTGTCCATGATAAAGCAAGAGTTTCCTTATAATGTTTGTTATTTCTTATTCTATAGAAAAAATGGACAGTCATTCTACAATAAAATAACTTTAGCTTGGGGCAATGTTTGCTCGATAAACATCCCAGTTGAAGACTATTATATTTCATCTATTGACATAGTTATTTTGTAATTTCAGGTCATACAGTCTGATAATCGATAATTTAGCGGGCGGAAGATTTCCATATGATGAAGCATTACAGAAATTATTTGAAGACTATTATTTGTTAGGATTAGTTACATGATGACAATAGCTATTTGCTTCAAACAATATAAATTTGTTTTTTAAGTTACTGTGATATTACTATTTTGGATTAGTACTTCCTTTTGTTTGTTAAGATTTAATGAGATACATAATGTTTTTATGAATCAATATTATTATGTTTATTATTTGGATAACTTTTTGAATGAATGTAGTAGCTATTATTAATGGTCGCTAAACTACTGTCGTTATAGCTTGTGACTTTTAATGACAATTTAATAGAATATATTGGTTACAAAAATAGACGATAAAAGGGAAATTATGATGTTTTTACATGGGATATTGTAGCCACTATAATTGCTGTTAAAGATGATTTTTAGCGGAAATTTAATTGAATTTACTAGCTATTAAAATAGATTCTAAAAGGGCATACTGATACGTTTTGAGAAAGAATATTATAGCCATTCTAATTGCCACAAAACATTTACCGCTAAAGGTATGGACCTTTAGCGACAATTGTTTTGAATTTAGCGGCTATAAAAATGGACGTAAAAAGAGCATTAGTAGCCATTTTTAGATTGGATTTAGCAGCCATCATAATCGCCGCAAACAAATGCTGTTAAAGCAAATGATATTTAGCGGCAATAAGTCATACCTTTACCAACTTTTGTGAGAAACGGCGCTAAAGGCTTTGCCGACCCTGATATCAAAGGCTAAGCATCAATAGCCGGTAAATGATATTGCGGCTATTGTTACTGCTGCCAATGCCCTTTTTTATTGCCGCCAAAGCCCCTTTTATTGTAGTGCAGTGGCTGGGCATGGAAAATGGAGAACAAATGCCACCGGATGAGGACGTCAACTCTGTTCCCTCCGATGATGAGGAGTACCTGCGCACCTTTGATATTGTTGATGAGGAATAGGCCAAGGGCCTCAGGGAGTTACCTTTTCACTTTGGTTTCTATTATTTTGCATTGGAGACAATCCAATTTAAATCACCACACTCAAACCAACCCCTCTACGGGCGTGGCTGCTGGTACTGTGTCTACGTCGGACGACAAGAATAACCACTATAGGAACCCCATGCAGAAGGTGCACTGAAAGATAGTTGTTTGGAATAAGTGCCCTCGGGTCCTAGCTACATGGAGCACTATGGGTAACCTGGAGTGCAAACTAAAGTGGTCGACTTATATGACCTCTGCCATGATGGACCTTGCCCCTTGAATAGGAGCCACCAAATCCTACAAAACCACGTGGCTTCCCAACCTCCCTATCCTCTCTCTCCTGACCACAAATACGCTCTAACCTCCTAGCAATCTCCAAAACCTAATTGACTGGAGTCTCAGTCTCCAACTCCCGTGTCATCCCAAATTTGAGGTTGTAGGCAAGTCCCTCGATAAGTCTACTGACTCTCTGTCTATCTATGGAAACCAAGGAAGGTGCATGATGAGATAACTCTATAAACCACATATCATACTCGGACATAGTCATGCTTCCCTAGCGCAACTTCTCGAACTTGTCGTGCAACTCGTCCCTGCAGTCTGTTAAATAAACTCCCTCAAGAAAAGATTAGAGAACTGGACCAATAAGTGGTGCTGCGCCAGCTGGCCTAATCGCCTCATAAGTCTGCCACCATCTATATGCCGACCCCGTCACCTGAAAAGTAGTAAGGTTGATCCCGCTCAACTCTACCAAACCCATAGTACGCAAAATGTGTTGACACTGAACCAAGAAACCCTATGCTTCCTCAGAAGCCCCTCCACTGAACTGGGGAGGTCGAAACTTCTGAAAACTCTCCAAACTCCTACGCCCCACTGCTGACACAACTGGCCCTACCTCGGGCTGAACTGTTACTACTAGTTGCACCGGCACCATACTTGGTGTTTGATAAGTATGAGCCGATTGCTCTGGTGTATGGGCGGCGGGAGTCTGAGCTCCTCCCCCACCGAGTGAAGCTGCTGGTGCAACCGGAATCAACCCTGCCTTGGCCAAACTCCCGAACATACTCATGAAGTGCCATGGTCTCTTGTAGCCCTAACGTAGAAATAGGCTTCTTAGGTGCCCGCTCAACATGCTCAGGCTCCTGACGCTCAACTAGAGCTGTTGGAGGCTCCGCAGCTGCTACTTTGGCAGGTGCTCTAGCTGTGGCACGTGCCCCTCCTCAGCCACTACCTCGGACTCGTCCTCTCGTGGCTCTAGTAGGGGGTGCTGGTGATTGCTCAGTCGATCTAGTAGAGCGTGTCCTCATCATTTGTGAGAGAATAGAAGAGTAAAGGTTCAAACTTCAGAACAACAAATCAACACGATAAAGAATGAAAGAAGGTGATATATCCTAACAGTTCCATAGCTTCTCGTAGATATACATCTCCGAACCGATCTGCAAGACTCTACTAAACTTGCTAATGACTTGTAGAATCTATGAACCTAGAGCTCTAATACCAACTTGTCACGACCCAAATCCTACCATAGGGGTCATGATGGAACCTAATCTCTAAGACTAGGTAAGCCTATCACGTAACAACATTAAATCAACAAATCATGATATAATAAGACAGAGATTAATATAAAAGCGAAAATAGAGTTAATACAATTCAAAGACAGTACTCAAATATCTCCCCAGAACTAGGTAGTACAGATTCATAAGCTCTAATTGAATACATACGGAATATTCCCAAAGATACAATACAATTTGAATGTAAATTAATAGTATCAGTATAAAAGATGAGACTCCAAGGGACAGTGACAACGTGCAGTTCTACCTTGAATCTTCGTGAACGAGCAAGCTTTTACTCTCGGGATCTGCTGCCACCAATACCTGAATCTGCACAAAAAAGTATAGAAGTGTAGTATGAGTACACCACGGTCGGTACCCAGTAAGTATCAAGACTAACCTCTGTGACGTAGTGACGAGGTTCAAGTCATGTGATACTCACTAGTCAATAACATGTTCAATATATCAATAACTGACAACAAAATATATAAGGAAAACCAATATCAACCATTTGATAGAGCATGTGATGACAACTCAATGTAGAAAAACTCATCTTAGTCAACAAATCATCAAAAGAAGTGGAGCATGTGATAGCATGTCAAATTGAACTAGCAACTCATTGAAAATACAAGATGAAACTTTTAAGAAACATGAATGTGATCAAAATATCAATCCCCCTTTCAACGCATAAACAACAATCACGAAAGAACCCCCGAATCATCACATAACATCATCAACAATGTCATCCTTATTTCGCCGCAAGTGCACATAACAATAAAATGCCCCCTTATTATTTCACATACCTATAACGCCACCCTTATTTCACCACGTGGGCAACTCGAGAAAGAGCTACTATTATTTTGCCTCACGCTCATAACAATTGACACAATCGCAGGGCAAAGACCTCGTACTAACACCCCAATCAATCCGCTCAACGTGTTCACATATTCCACAATATTATAAAATAATAATATCAAAGTTTCATCAAGATATAAGCTCAAAACTTATGAACAGAGTGCACAAGGGCATGACAATAACATACAAGTGCGGAGGGGTATTCAACAGATAAAGCATGACTATGACTAAGTCAAATGTAGCGATCATGATCATGTAGTTACAAAGTTGTTTAGCATGTTTCATATAAATTACATTATAAAACTAAAGCATATTAATAGCCTATGGTCATAAGCCACACATAGAACCCGTATACACGTTCCTCACTTCGTATACACATCGCTTTTCACATAACATGAATAAGAAATTTAGCGCCAAATCCTAAGTGGTATTCCCCAACACAAGGTTAGGCAAGATACTTACCTCAAATAAGAAAAATCAATAGTTTGAAAAGCCCTTACCTCTCGAATCAGCCTCCGAACGAGTCAAATATAGCCAAAAACAACTCAATAATATAAAACACCGCCATAGAAATAGATCCCTATGGGTCAATCAATTACTAAAATCAAACTTATAAAACTTCTAAACCTTCAAATCGCCAACTTTCACCAATTAGAGAAAAATCAACCTGGGAACCTCCAAATCCAAATCCGGACATATGCCTAAGTCCAAAATTACCATCCAGACCTAACAAAACTATCAAAACTCCGATTCAAGGTTAAATACACAAAATTTAATATTGGTCAATACTTCCAGCTTAAGCTTCCAAGCTAGGAGCTGAGTGTTCCAATTCAATCTAAAAACCTCCTTGAAAACCAACCAACCATCCTCCCAAGTCACACAAAAACAAATAAAAATACAGGGAGCATCAAATAGGAGAATAAGGATCAAATACACAAAACGACCGTTGGATCGTTACAATCTTTGTCACCTTTATTCTATTAGTTTCATTCCAATACTGGATAATTGTCTTTCAAAATATATAAGATGTCCTTAAATCTCATAATTATTCCCGACAAAACATGTTTCTCATAAAAAAGAAATTGTCGTTGTTGTTAATTGAAGGAAACTGTCATTATTGCCGATGTTCGTTGTAAGACTAGGAGAAGAAGAAGGGGGAGGGCGGAGAGCTTTTTTGACCCGGGTGACAAACCATAGGGTCGGATCATGTAATGGGGTAGAAATAAGATCCATGTTTGATTTTTGGCCGACAATGCCATGTGGCCCAGTCAAAAAACACCACGTTATTATATAAAAGACCTACTAATTATACCATTAGACATGATGATATTTTTGTTAATAGAATTAATGTCACGTATTTTTCGGACGGATAGATAGGCTAAGGATCTTTGTAAATCATTTATCAAACAACAGGGGTAGTTTAGGCCCTTTTCAAAAAATTTAAGTTTTTAACTGGGTCCTTTTTTCAAATTTCTAATAGAGTTCTCATGTTTTTTTTCAAAAAGTTTCTTAAATGAAGTTGCATTGGTAAAACCTGGCCTTGACACGTGGATAGTCCACATGGAAATACAGTATTACTTAGGATAGGTTTCATCCCATAAATAAATGAACAATGAAACTTTATCCTTATGAGAAGTATATTCAGCCCGGTAACTCCTTCCCGAGGAGACGAGCATTATCTTAGTAAAGCACTCCAAAGATGGTTCTGGGGATCCATTTATAAAGCAATAATTTGTAGTTTGAGCATTTTTTTGTTCTCTTCACCTTCTTTTTCTTGGACTCAACTGATTCCAAAATACCCAGTATACGCTTCTACTTTCTTCTTCCACGTTTCGGCTCGTAGAATGGTGCGGCATTTTTTGAATCTTTTACCTCTGGGACACCATCCATTTTTCTCTTGGAGGGAGTGGAATAACACTTTCTTGATATGAAAGGAGGTAAGTTTTAAACTTTTTATAATGGTGATGAATACTAATAAATGCTTGTTTCATATTCGGCTCCATACTTCATTCTCAGTTCCGCAATTGTATGACAACTAGGAATATTGACAAAGGGCATACTTCCCATATGAACATGTTCTATCGTGCTAGTTGACCTTTGTATATGTGTTTTGTCCCATGAGGTTGAACTTATTAACTTTCCCTTTTACATCATTGACAAGCAAAGAACTGTCTTTCTCCATATTTCCCCTTATTTTCTTTTCAGCTGAAGACACGAATATCGTGTTTGCCTTGTTGATTGCTTTCCTCTGCTTGAATTTATCAGCAAACCATCTACTAATATATTTGAATAGGTAAGCCAAATATTATTCTTTTTCATCTAGAAAAAATTGTGTTAAGCGACTCAACAATGTTTGTGATCATCACTTCATACTTGTTTCCGAGAAAATGAGACTTGCTCCATTTGTGAAACCTAATCTCATCCTTAAGACATCTAGCTGCGCTGGGAAATATTTCTTAGATTTTCTAAAAATGCTCATAGAACTCAAATTTATTGTACACTTTCGCTGCCGAATAAAAGTGGTGAACAAAATCACCACACTTGAACAATCCTCGCAGGTTCTCACCAAGATGTCTCAGGAAAAATCCATGATGTATAACCCAAGATATGCCACCTATGCTAAAATACCAATTAGAGGTTATGTACATCTCTGGATTATCATCGACTATGGTCTTCAACTGCTCGACGAAGTAACTCCATGTGTCATTATACTCTTTGTCCACTACACAAAATGCTATTGGATAGATATGGTTCTCAGTATCATGTGCCACCGCAGTTAATAAAACACCACCATACTTGTTAAATGAGTGCCATAAACAACTAAAACCTTCCTCATACTTAGAAATCCTCTAATGAAAGCTCCATAAGCTACAAAAAGATATAGGAACCTCCCTTCAGCATCAAGCTTCAATAAAGTCTTACTGCCTTGATTTACACTTTCAAGAACGTACCTATATGCATCTAAAATAACATACCCACCCTCATGTGTCCCCCATACTGCATTCTCAGCAAGAACACCCCCTTCTATAACTTCTAATAGCTCGCCTCACATTTCATATGATTGAGAACTGTGTTCCTAATTTCTTCAATCGATGGAAATGTGCCAGATGCAAAGTCATTCATAATGAATTCAGCAATTATGCTGCCACATTTTAATGTTTTCTCCTTATATTGTGAACACCGCGAATGTGCTCGTTATTATAATTGTGTAACAACCTAGCCGGTCATTTTGTGTAGTTGAGCCTCGTTCCCTATTTTATGCTCCCCGTATGTGTACTTATTGTTATGTGACTTGTGGAGATAGTATTATTTCAAGAGGTTTTGGATTAAATTGGAATACTTAGTTCCCTTCTTGAAAGCTTAAGTTGGAAGTGTTGATCAAATTTTGACTTTTATGTATTTGACCTCGGATCGGAGTTTTGATAGTTTCATTAGGTCCGAATGGTGATTCTAGACTTAGGTGTATGTCCGGATTTAGATTCAGAGGTTCATAGGTTCTTTTGGCTCTAATTGACGAAAGTTGGCAATTTGATTGTTTAAAAGTTCATAGGTTTGACCCATAACTAACTTTGTGGTTATCGATGTCCATTTGGGATTTCGAGCCTTGGAATAGGTTATATGGTGATTTATGACTTGCGTGAACTTTGAGGTCATTTCGGGTTATTTAGGCATGTTTGGCGTATGTTTGGAATTCAAAATTTTAGATTAGTTTATTAAGCATGAATTGAGGTGCGATTCATAGTTTATGATGTTATTTTGTGTGATTTAGGACCTCGAATATGTCCGTGTTATATTTTTGGATTGGTTGGTATGTTTGAACGGGTTCCCAGAGGCCTCGGGTGTGTTTCGGGTTGTTTCGGACCATTTTACTCTTGTTTGGAGTTGCTAAATTCTAGTATCTCATCGCGATCATAGAAAGAGGATCATAGTCCTAGAGTGTATTTGGGTGGCTGGTGATTTTTTCCCTTCGCATTCGCGATGATGCTTTCGCGGTCACAGATCATGGAGGGTAGTAGTAATCGTGTCCGCATCCTAGGCGTTGCGTTTGTGTAGAAGAGAAGGTCATATGGGTTCATCAGGCTTTTAGCCTTCGCGTTCGCGGGTGAATGAGCGCGTTCGTGTGGGCTCAGCGGTGGTAGGCATCGCGTTTGCGACAAGGCTTCGTGTTCACGAAGAGGTGGCAGCAACTAGGCTATGTTTGGTCTTCACGATCACGAAGGTGGTCCCACAATCGCGAAGTGTATAACTAGACAGATTCATTAAATACTCTATTTCGAGGTTTGAGTTATTTTAAAACATTTCCAGATTGAGAGCTCTTATTTGGGTGATTTTGAAGGGGATTTTCACGATTTGGATTGGGGTATGTAATTTTGCCTCGAATTTAATTATTATTCATGATCCCAACCTTATTTTTAGCATTTGAATGATGAATCTAAGTGAAAAAAATAGGAATTTTGGCAAAATTTTTCTAAATTAAAAAATGAAAATTTCAACCCCGATTCGGAGTTAGATTTGGATGAAACTTGTATAGTTGGACTTGTATTCGAATGAATGTTCAGAATTTGTGACTTTTGTCGGGTTTCGGGAGGCCAGCTCGGGTTGACTTTTTAATTTTTGTTACCGATCGGAGCTTTATTAATTGGAATCGATTTTTATAGCCGTATTTGATATTGTTGAAGTATTTTTGGCTAGATTTGACCCGTTCAGAGGCCGATTTGAGAGGGAAGGGTTTTTTAGATTAGTGATTTGGCTTGTTTCACATAAGTATTATGCCTAACCTTGTGTAGGGAAATACATCTAAGGATTTAATCTTAATTGTTTATTTGTGTTGTTTAAAAAGCGACGTGTACATGAGGTGATGAGTGTGTACGTGGGTGCTATGTGTAGTTTATGATCGCATTTGACCCGAGGTTACTCTTATTACCTTGTTTTGATTGGGAAATCTTTGTGCTACATGTATTCATTTTGGACTTGAGTTTATTATTCCATGCTAGAAATCATGTTTTAGGATATTATTTCCTAAATTGGCCAAGTTGGGCGTTTGTGAGATTATTGCTAAATTGAGTTAACTGAATTCATGCTTATATGTTGAACATCCATCAACATATTTTTATTGATATGTCCTTGTGCACTGTATTGACAGATTGTGAGTTTATGTCTTGATGACAATTATTGGCATGTTATGTTATTATGATTGTGGCATATGTGGACATAATGGGCAGATTGTTTGGGTGTTGGAGCTCTAGCACGTCGTTCCCGGTTTGAGGCCTGGGGTAGCTTCACTTCAGGCATTATGACTTGTACGTGTGGCCGGAATTGAATATTGGGAAGTTCGGAGTTGATTTGGGAAGAAAATTCTAATTTTAGAAGCTTTAAGTTGGAAGAATTGGCTAAGGAATGACTTTTGAGTAAACGTCCTCGGAATTTGAATTTGGAGGTTCCAATAGGTTTGTATGATGATTTCGGACTTGGGTATTTTCGGGTTAAGTATCGAATCACCCGGTAGCATTTCAGCGCTTATTAAGGAAGGTTGGTATTTTGAAAGTTTAAGAAATTCTTAAGTTTGACTTGAATTGGATTTTAATATTATTGATGTCCGTTTGAGATTCCGAGCCTTGAAATAGTTTTTCCATGTCATTTATGACTTGTGTGCAAAATTTGAGGTCAATCGGACTTGATTTGATACGTTTCGACACAAGATATAGAATTTGGAAATTTGGAAATTTATAAGTTTGATTCGAGGCGCGATTCATGATTTTGATGTTTGACATAATTTAAGGCTTCAACTAAGTTCGTATTGTATTTTGGGACGTGTTGGTATATTTTCTTAAGGTCCCGAGGGCCTCAGGTGTATTCAGGATGGTCAACAGATCGAGTTTGGACTTGGAAGAAATGCTGAAGCAGCTGTCTTCTAGAGTAACCGCACTTGCGAGGTTTTTGCTGCAGGTGCGGAGCCGCAGAAGCGGCCAAGAGGGACGCAGATGCGAATTTCGTTGGGCAATGCTGAGACCGCAGATGCGGCAATCTCGCTGCAGAAGAGGGACAGCACCTGCGGAGTTGGCAGCGCAAAAGCGTGGCGCAGATGCACATGAGGGCCGCTGAAGTGGCCAGCGACCTTGGCTTGGTTTCTCGTAGGTGCGAGACTTAGAGCCACAGAAGCGGCTGTCGCAGAAGCGACCTTCTCACCACAGAAGCAAAATTTGTGCTGGACAGTGAGGCTTCTTTAAAACGGGGGTTTGGCCCATTTTCATCTCATTTCGTCCATGGGAGCCAATTTTAGAGCACTTTTGGAGTGCCATCTTTATCAACTATAATGGGGTAAGTGATTTCTTCACATTATGAGTTAAATACATAATTTTTTATATGGATTCAAGCGCATGAAAATTGTAGAAATTGTGAGATTTTGAAAGAAACATAGAATTTGGTATTATGGGTAAAATTTATCTTCAAAAAATTTTGGAATCCGGGCACGTGGGCCTAAGGGTTGATTTTATTAACCATTCGAGCGGAGTTGGGAATTCTTATGATTTGATTAATAAATCAAATATATATATATATATATATAAAAGACCTTCCATTCCTTGGATTCATAAATGGGTACCAGAAGTCGGTTGTACCGAAGAAGACATCCCCTGTTTATATCAGACGTACTTCAACAATTTTTGGGACAAGTTGATAAAAAGGGACCCAAAAACATATAAGTTACATGGACAAGAATTGATCGATAATATTTAAAGGTGCCATAAAGACTTATAAGTCTAAAACCAAAGAAGTAATAATGAAAAATGCTTCCATTAAGTACATTGCTAGGACGATCAATTTCCAAGAAGGCAACAAAGAAGAGATAATAGCTCGCTACTTAGATGGAGTTCGGCGAAATTTACTTCAATTGATCGAACAAATTGCTGATAAATCAGACACTTCAATGAAAAGTGACACCAGCCATTCTATCAACGAAGAAGATCATAGTAGCATGTTAAACTACGCACAAAATGAAGAATCGGTAAACGAAGTTGACTTTCTAGATATTGAAGAATTTCTCCAGAAAATGAAAAAGCTAGATAAAACCCAAGAAAAAAGAGTCATGGATTAGCAAGACAAGATGAAAAGGGTCCCCACACGTCATAATTGTAGGACCAAAAGACAAAACAAAATAAAGGACCCCACAAGTCATAATCGATGAAGGACCCTAGAAGTCATAATCGTGGGACCCAAGACAGTGATACCTGTCACTATGTACTGATAGCTGCACTGTACCTTATTGTTGAAAGATTTTTTTCTCTTTTTTAAATAGAGGCCTTTGCCTCAAATATAAACATACGGAAAAACTTTCAGTTTTATTTTCTTTTTCTAGATTTGCTCTGTCTTCTCTCTAAAAGAAGACAGTTTTGTAATTTTCATCATCTTTCATTTTTGTAATGAAGAAATCAAAAATAGCCTAAAGTTTTGGGCACAACTCTCAGGTACTACCTCCTTCTATTATAGTTTTTCTCCGATGGCCAGGCTTATAGCCTGCTAAATCTATATCTATGTTGAATATAATACTTCTTAGCTTCATATTAACGATGCACTAGGCTTAATTAAAATCAAGGGATTCTAAATATGAATAGTTAACTTATATTATGTAAATCTTTAGCTTGGTTCCAAGATGGTGGTACAGTCGTGCTATATACTGCAGACTTCAGATTTGCCTCAGTGGCTACGTCTAGCGTTTGGTGATAAGGCCGTTTATTTTGAGTTGTTTAAGGTCGTTGAGATCCCAGTGAATCCTTGGTACCCATTTATGAATCCAAGGAACGGAAAATTCTAGAAAGAAATAGATATGGCCGGTTGACTGGCGGTAGTCCGCACGGCGTCAGTAGTCTGATCAAAATTGTATCCTTGCTTTGTTACCAAGAATCAAAATTAGGGATTCTATGATATGAATCTTTAGCCTTATGATTATGTAGATAGTTAGCTGTATGGTAAACCTTTTACCCATGCAAGGGGCCTGTCAGTAACTAAGTACTGCAGTGACTTAATGAAGAATCGGTAAACGAAGTTGACTTTCAAGATGTTGAAGAATTTCTCCAGAAAATGAAAAAGCTGGATAAAACCCAAGAAAAAATAGTCATGGATTAGCAAAGACAAGATGAAAAGGGGACCCCACACGTCATAATTGTGGGACCAACAGACAAAACAAGATGAAGGACCCCACAAGTCATAATCGTGGGACCTGCAGTTTATAAAAATTCATAGTATCACAAGAACAATTATTCTGATCACAATTATCACAGTTATCAGTTTCGGAATTATCACTATCAAGCAAATTTAAAGAGTCCTCAGAGACTTGGTTATCGGAGGAATTACTGTCATATTCTTCTCCTGAGGTTTCATCCATAGCCTTAAGAATCTGGTCTTTAGACTTACCATCTAGTTCTAATATTAAAGCTTTCAGCTTTTCCTTTTTTCTATTTGTAGCTATATGGCTAAATTTACCACATTCGTAGCACTTAATATTTTGTAAATCTCTCTTCGATCTATTCTTAACAAATCGATTTTCTTTGCGAAACTTCTTTCGCTTTTCTTGCTCATCTTTTGTTCTATAGCGATATTTCTTACCCCTTCTACGGTAAGCTTTTTCTACAGTATCACGACGTTTTTTCCTATGAGGAGAATAAATTTCTCCCATGCCGAATTGTTGGCAAAAATCTCCTAATTGGGTTCTCTCAGTTAGTCTCCGCTTCTTAATCTGCTGATTCAGTTTCAGCTCGTTGCAAAGGTTAAGACCTTCCTAATAAGAACCTGATTCCTAATAAGAAGGATTTATTTTCTAGGTTATATGATGCCAATATATTTTCGAAATTTGATTTAAAATCAGGTTATTGGCAAATTCAGTTATTTAAAGAACATACTTATAAAACTGCTTTAAATGTTCCCTTTGGGCAATATGAGTGGAATGTGATGCCTTTTGGCTTGAAAAACGCCCCTTCAGAATTTCAAAAAATCATGAATGATATTTTTAATCCATATATGGATTTTATCATTGTTTATATAGACGATATTCTTACTTATTCAAAAACTCTGGAATTGCATTATAAGCATTTAGATATTTTTAAGAAAATTGTCATTCAAAACGGTTTAGTTATATCAAAACAAAAAATGAGCTTATTTCAGACTAATATTCGTTTTCTTGGTCATCATATTTGTCAAAGTAAAATCACCCTATTCAATGGGCTATAGATTTTGCATCAAAATTTCCCAATGTAATTACTGATAGGACTCAGAGATTTCTTGGTAGCTTAAATTATATATCTCCTTTTTATAAAAATATGTCTCGAAATATTGCTCCTTTATATGATAGGCTAAAAAAGGACTACAAATCTCCTTGGACTGATAGTCATACTAAGATTGTTAAACAGGTGAAGAAGAAAGTCGCTACCCTTCCATGTTTAGCCTCAGCTAATCCTTTATGGAAAAAGATTATAGAAACAGATGCTTCTAATATTGGCTTTGGAGGTATTTTAAAACAGATTAACCCTCATGACAAGAAAGAGTATCTGATAAGATACTACTCAGGTAAATGGATTGAGGCCCAGAAAAAGTATGCTACTGTGGCCCCTGAAATGCTTACTATTGTTAAGTCTGTTTTAAAATTTCAGGATGATTTATATAATCAAAAGTTCTTAATAAGGACAGAGGCGCAGGCAATAAAATTTATGTTTAATAAAGATTTTAAACATGATACCTCAAAAATGATATTCGCAAGATGGCAAGCACAATTAGCTCCATTTGACTTTGAAATCGATTAAAGAAGGGGTTTGATAATTTCCTTCCTGATTTTTTATCCAGAGAATATTTACAAAATGAATAACGAGATATCTTCTTTCAGTTGCAGGATGAGCCATCAATGGCCGTCCAAGAATTCCTCTGATAGAGGGGACGCGAAAACTACAGTCATTATAGAGGCCGAGGAGGACGAGGATCTTACACTCCACCATCCCCTGTAATACAAAGAGGAGGAAAGATATTAATAAATGAGAAGATTTCTCAAGAAAGAGGAGAATCATCCTCAAGCACTATTAATTTGGAAGATATTCCGAAAAACAGCCCGTTATACGAGCAAATGCAGGCTTATCTAGCCTCATAGAGAACCATGCATAGTGATATCTATGCAAATGTGGCAATTGAAAACTCTGATGATATCAAGAGCTACGAGAAAGTAATAAAAATGGAAATGATATTTCCTTTAGAAAATCACGATTTACAGTGGAAGGATGAACCTTGGAAGATACTCCAAAGGTATTTGATTGAGAAATTATATTTCCCGGGCAAGTCATACAAAACCCGATCATATTATGAGAATATTCTGATAAGTTCAGGCAGTGCAGAATTCTAGAACTTTCAAGGTTATACCCTAGAAGAGAATGTTTATAACTTCTCCAAGATTATTAGCAAACAGATTATATCTACTGAAGAGTGGGGAACATCCACCATGAAGGAACGACAAGTGATACTTGACGACAAGCGTTTTAATTATAATTACTGGGATTATACCCCAGGCTTTTAACGATGTTTTATTTTATAATAATGATAAACATAAGCATACTTGGTTTATAAAAGTTGTACTAAGGTATTCTCAAAACCTCTACCAAATTGGTTTCTAAACTGGTGGTCATACCAAGGTCCAACAATAGAAATATTGCCAACAACCTTCAGACAGTTATACAGCGAATGGATACAGGTATCTCCTGATCTGGATGCGCTATACAAGCAAGATCATAAATGGGTACCAGACCTTTGCAACGAGCTATATATATATATATATGGATTTGCACATTTGTTTGAATAGTTTTGGAACGACGGGCTTTTGTTTAAGGTGTTAGAGAGGCCTTTGAGCCGGTCTTAGGACTTTGGAGCGAGGTAAGTCTCCTATCTAACTCTGTGAGGAGGAAACTACCCCTAGGTGATGTATTAATTATCTACTACTTGTTGCGGGAGCTACGTATGCACGAGGTGACGAGAGTCCGTACATAGTTAGATTCTTGCTATGTCCGTTAGACTTAGGTTCCCGCCATGCTGTAATTGTACTATTTGAGTTGTCTCTTACCTATTAAATTCCTTTATTTTACGTTGCACTTGAGAGTAGACTTGTGTAGAGTGATAGACTTGATATGGTAGAGATTCGACAGGCTTCATGATTAGCCGCAAAATAATTGTACTCCTCTTATGAATTTCTCCCTCGTTATGCGTTCTCACTGAAAGGTTTCCTTTAAAAATTTATAACTCACATGTCTATTCATGAGTGGGGTCAAGGACCCATCAAAGCTTCTTATTCTAATGGGATCGGGTGTTTCCCCTCGGTAGGATAGATACATATATGGTTCGTGCCGTTCGACCCTCGACAGTGCGCACACTATGATGGATCGGGCCGTACACCTCGGCAGGATTTATGTACTACACTCTCATGGGAGCAGGTTGTACTCCTCGGCAATAAAATAGATGTATCTATGGTTTGGAAATGTTATGATGGATCGGGTCATACGCCTCGGCATTTCTATAAAATACTCTTATGAAATCGTGCATAATAATTGGTAAGAAGCCAGCATATCTATGAGTTTTTCCTGATTGAGCTGCGACGACCTATCTTGTAAGGTCCATTATATATATTATCCTATTAAGGAGGTAGCTACTAGCTGAGAGTTTGAGTTACTGCCGAGAGGAGGATTGTACCACATATTATACTTGAGGCTATATACTTACTGGGTACGCATTGATTTACGTACTTATACTACACTTGCTGTACTTTTCGTGCAGGTACATATATGTCTGGTGGTCTTTTGGGCGCGGAGGCACGGCTATATCGGGGACTTTACTGTGAGCTGCCTTTTATGTTACGATTCGCAGCCTGCAGAATCTCCATCAGAGTTATTTACATTTTTCTTTCTAACTTGTACTCAAGACAGATGTTGTATTTTATTATATTTCCTAGTTGATGCGCATGCATTTGTGACACCGGATTTTGGGGGTTCCTACAGGGTGTTCGCTGTTGTTGTTCTTGTAAATTCTATTTCACACTATTTCATTAATAAAAATTATGATTTTAAGGTACTAGAATGAGTAATTAAATTGAGTAATCACTGTTGGCTTGCCTGGCGACGGTGTTAGGCGCTATCACGACCACTAGTGGATTTTGGGTCGTGACATTTTTCATGCTATTGTTATTGTTGATATTTCACATGTGGCGAGACAAGGTGGGCAATATCAGGTTTGCACATATAGCGAGATAAAGTGGGAAGAATTGTTAATATGCGTGTGGCGAGACAAGACGGGTATTTACTTTATTTTAGTCACGGTGAGATAAGGATGGTATTATGATGGTTTCGGGGGTTATTCTTGCTGAGATTATGTGATGTTTTAGATGTCATTTTTGATATTATTGTTGTGATAGGAAGAAAGTAATATGTTGATCTTGTACTCGTTTTTATTGAAATTTTGTGCCGTATTTTCATCTATTGTGGAATTTAGGTCGTCATGCTATTTCATATGCCTCCTCTTCTATTTGATGATTTGTGATATTATTTTTCACTTCATATTATATTGGCAGTTATTGATTTGTCGAACAAGTTATTTGACTAATGAGTATCGTTTTACTTGAACCTCGTCACTACTTTTGTCGGGGTTAGTTTTGATACTTACTGAGTACCGATTATGATGTACTCATACTATGCTTCTGCACATCTTTTTGTGCAGATCCTCGGGTGTGTCCTAGCAGATTTTCAAACTGAGCTTGGAGTTCACACAGAGACTCAAGGTGAGCTGCACTTCATGGATCTATTTCGCAGTTCTCGAGTTCCTGTTCTATTATTATTCCCGTCTTTGTATTTCAGACAGTTTGTTATGTATTCAGACATATTATTTGATCGTAGTAGCTCATGTACCTGTACCACCTAGTCTTGGGGTTGTGCGATGTTGGCTGTGTTTAGGCTGCGTTATGACTATTAGATTTAGTTATTGTTTTGGATTATTACTATCTCTATTTATGCTATTTTTATATTAATTTAAGAAAATGGACTTCATTTTTGTGGAATGGAAGTTGGCTTGCTTAGAAAGTTTGGCTAGACGCTATCATGACCTTAAGGTGGGATTTGGGTTGATACAACTTGGTAATATAGAATCTATCCACTTTAACTTACTTCCTTGTGTGTAACATTCGCTCGTAATTTTGAATCTCACGTTCCACCGCATATAATGATTTACTACTCTTCTTTACATAGAAACTAAAGTTATTTTTCATGGCAGCTACCTTCAACGACCAACTATCGCCTACTTGTGCTTGAATATTTTCCCTATGAAACAACCAGTTCCATATTTATAACTATGGGTCCCATTTGTTCCCGAAGCAACACTACTCTTACGGACACTTTTACGCTCTCAAACATCTTCATCTACTGGAACATCCATATTCATTAGATATTCTCCATTATGATCACACCAATCATCCTATCCTTCATTATTTATCTCTTCATCAATTAATATTTAGGGCGGTGGTAGTGGTAGTTGTTATGGTGATGAAACTTGTCGAGACCTCTCAATCACATTTATGCATAAATTAGGCCTAGTACTATCACTAGCAATATCAGAAAGATGCAGTCCAACATGATAATTATTTCGGATGAAAGAAGGAACTACTTTCACCTTACTATACACAAAATTAAGTAATCGCTCGGAGGCACGAAAACAACTTGTTACAACCCGTAAACTCGTACGTTAGATTGTGTCGTAAGATAGTCTATGTATAAGAACCTAAGAATCAGAAAAGAGTCCGAAAAGTCAAGAAATGAGCAAAGGGCTTCGCAAAGCTAGATATGCTACCGCAAAATTCACATGCGGGCCGCATATCTAACACGGAGACCGTAGACCAAGATAGATTTCTGGACAAAGATCAATGCTAGAAATGTGGTCATAAATGCGGTTGCATTTCCAAAATGCGAACCGCATATTGAACTTAATGCATCGCGAATTGAAACAGATTTTTGGGCAGAAATCTATGTCAGGAATGCAGTCAGTATGCGGTCGCATACTCAAAATGCGAACCGCAAATCAGGCCTCCTGTACCGCAGAATGAGACAGATTTCTAGGCTGAGTTTCGCATCCCAAATGCGAACCACATGTTGGTTCTGCGACGTAAATGCGGTCGCAGACCTGTAGGCGTCAGACACGTGCGTCACTTATTTACTGACCTATAAAAGGGGCATAGACCAGTTATTTCACCATTTTATGAAACCCAAACCGAGTAGAACCCCTGCGACCCCTTCTCAAAATCCCACACAAACCTTAACCAATTTCTCCCTCTTTCAAGTTCTAATTGGGGAGAGAAATCTGGAGATGGAAGAATTAAGGGAAGAGCCCTAGCTAATTTTCCTCTTTTTCAAGCCCTAATTGAGAGTGAAACCTAGAAGTTGAAGAACCAAGAAAGAGGGTTGAGTTATTGCACATTCAAGATAAGTTACTACTCCCTTTCATGCATTCTTTCTCCTGGGAATTCTTGGAAACTCGTTTTATGCATATTGGAAGCTGTAGGTTTGAGTTAATCACTGATAATGGACTGGGTTGTGGTTGTTTTGGGTTGCTATTGGGTTGCATGCCTTACTACTATTGTTGTGGAGTTTCAGAAGAAGAAGGGTGTGGAGAAACACTATATAAATCTAGGGCTGTGGTTAGTTATAACTATGACGTTTAGAGGATAACGATAGAATCGTTTCTTTCATTGTAGACTAAGGAAATTGTGACAGTGCGTAGCTTGAAATTGGCGCAAAGTATAAACCAGGTATGTGAGACCGTCCCTTTCTTTCTTTTTCACGACTCTAATTGAATACAATGCAATGAACGAGCCCCGAAGATACTCTATTCTTAGAAACTAGGAGTGCTTATATTGTTTTCCCCTCTTGTGGGAGGATTGATGTGTTGTTATTCCTTCGACATTGAGTCTCCATGAAAATATGATTCATTGAGTCCAGCATGCATTATCTATTTATTTTACCGAGCCGCGCTATAGTCAGCCGGGTATGGCACCTATTGTGCAACTATATGTATGTATATGTTGTATTCTACCGAGCCGCGCTATAATCGGCCGGGTACGGCACCTATTGTGTAACCACTTATCAGTAGGGTATGATGATGATAAGGCCCACAGAGGCGTATGTATATGATGATGATAAGGCCCACAAAGGCGTATGTATTTGATGAATTTTAAAAAAGGATATATATATATATATATATATATATATATATATATATATGTATATGCATGTGCACATCAGGCATGTCATGATTTGTCGCCCTCAGAGGCATCCAGACAGTACAAGTTATGTGTTTCTTATCTTGATGCATATTACTGTTCTTATATTATGTTTTCCTGTCTTACATACTCACTAAATTATTCGTACTGACGTTCTTTTTCTGTGGACGCTGCATGTCGTGCTGCAGGTCCAGCCAGACATACAGATGAGGCTCTCCCACCATAGTAGGCTGTCCAGTTCAGCGGATATTGGCGAGATCCCTCCTTCGGACTGGCCATAGTCTTGGTATGCATTTTGGTTATAGGCATTATGGGCATGTCGGGGCCCTGTTCCGACACATGTTGCATTACGTATGTTTCAGTAGAGGCTCATAGACAATAGACAGTGGGTTGACTTACGTACAGTTGGAAATGCCTGGTCGGCAAATATATCTTTTGTTGTATAGTGTTTGGTATGACGGCCGTGTCAGCCATGGTATATTATATATGTATGTTCATATCATTGTATGGTATTTCTGCTGTTATGTATGAATATGTCGTTATCAGAAGGTTTGAATGGATTATGATTGTCAATTGCCATTTATACTAGCCCCGTCGGCCTTACAAGATAATAAGAAAGGTAAGATGAAAGGTACGCCGGCGCCCGGCGAGTAGGGTCCGGGTGCCAGTCGCGGCCCTCCAGCTTGGGTCGTGACAAATTTAGGTATCAGAGCAGGTCGTGTCCTAGGGATTGTCTATGAGCCGTCTAGTAGAGTCCTGATTATGGGTGTGTAGCGCGCCACATTTATAATCGGGAGGCTGCCTGACATTTAGGATTGTTACCTTCTTTCTAAATCTAGATCGTGCGTAGAGCTGAGTCGTAAGTGTTCGTCCCTAACATTCACCTTATTTACCTACAACCATGCCTTCGACTAGGAAACAAACAAGTAGTAGACGGCTTGGCACAGAAGCGGGAGCAGGTACCAGTCAGGTGCCCCAGGCTAGAGAAGGCCAAGGTGAGCCTCAGAGTGAGATGCCATCTCGGACCTCATCTACTCCTCCTTACCTAGAGGATATTAGAAGCCACCCAGCATCTCCAGTTCCTTTATCCGGTACTACAGTCCAGGATTTGCGAACTGCGATACAGTTGTTAACTAGCTTGGTAGCTTCTCAGACTCAGCGGCAGAATACAGGTGCTACTGATAAACCGGTTAGTGCCAGAGTTTGTGCTTTTGTTAATCTAGATCTTCCAGTGTTTACCGGGTCAGACCCCAAGGAGGACCCGCAAACTTATATTGATCAGATTTATCGCACACTGCGGGTTATACATGCTAGTGATACGGAGGCAGTGGAGTTGGCTTCTTATCGGTTACGGGATTTAGCAGTTCTCTGGTATGATAGTTAGGAAAGATCCAGGGGTCCAAATGCTCCCCCACCTATGTGGAATGAATTTTCCGAGGCGTTTCTTCGTCACTATTTACTAGTTGTGGTACGACGAGCCAGAGCTGATAAATTCTTGAACCTTAGACAAGGTAACATGAGTGTGCGGGAGTACAGGATGCAGTTTGATTCCTTAGCAAGGTATGCTCCCCATATGGTGGCCGAGATGAGTGATAGGGTCCATTTGTTCGTGAACGGATTGGGACCACATCTGATAAATGAGTGCACGAAAGCATCCTTGATAAATGGCATGGATATTTCTCGTATTCAGGCTTATGCCCAGACATTAGAGGATCGTAAGCACCAGCAAAGAGTAGACAGGGAGCAGGATAGGGGCCACCATAAGAGGACGAGATTTGCAGGATATTCTGGTGACTTCAAAAGTAGTGTCAGGCCCCAGTTTTCGAGGAGTTCGGCACCACCTGTAGCTTGTGCTCCTCCACAATTTCAGAGACCTCGATATGGTCAACTTACTTATTTGGGCCCGGGTTAGAGTTCGCGGGCATCAGGCTCGCAACATCACAGGGATAATAGTCAGACGAGGTCCCCAATACCTCGTTGTGATTAGTGCGGCAAGACCCACTTTTGACCGTGCCGCCGAGGTTCCGATGCATGTTATTCTTGCGGACAACCTGGTCATATGATGCGGGATTTTCCTAACAGAGGAGGTGGTGGTATGGTTCAGCCGGTTGGATCTGTGTCTGGTACTTCCTCATCAATTCGACCTCCAGCACGGGTTTTCAGTAGCCAGCAGATCATGGTAGAGGTAGGGGCGTAGTGCCAAGTTCGAGTGGTTTTCAGAACAGGATATATGCTCTAGCAGGTCGACAGGATCTTGAGTCGTCTTCAGATGTCGTTACAGGTATATTATCAGTGCTTCCTTATGATGTATACGTGTTAATTGATCCCGGATCTACATTATCATATGTTACACCCCTTGTGGCTGATAAGTTTGACGTCGAACCTGAATTAGTAAGCAAACCATTTGCGGTATCTACTCCAATAGGAGACTCTGTGGTTGTTAGGAGGGTATATAGAGGTTGCACCGTGACGATTTGCAGTCGTCAAACCTCGACAAATTTATTTGAATTAGAAATGGTTGATTTTGCTGTAATAATGGGAATGGATTGGTTGGCTTCATGTTACGCAAATGTTGACTGTCATACAAAGATGGTTAGATTTCAATTTCCTGGTGAGCCCATCCTCGAATGGAAAGGGAACATTGCTACGCCGAAAGGTAGGTTTATTTCCTATCTTAAGGTAAGGAAGATGATCTCAAAGGGTTACATCTATCATCTCGTTCGTGTGATGGATGTGGAGGCGAAACCACTTACTCTACAATCAATCCCCGTGGTCAGTGAATTTCCAGATGTTTTCCCAGATGAACTCCCAGGTCTTCCTCCTGAAAGGGAAATTCGGCATTGATGTATTGCCTGATACTCACCCGATCTCTATCCCTCCATACAGAATGGACCCAGCAGAGTTGCGAGAGTTGAAAGTGCAGTTGAAGGACTTGCTGGATAAAGGCTTCATTAGGCCTAGCACTTCACTTGGGGTGCGCCAGTCTTGTTCGTGCGGAAGAAAGACGGGTCATTGAGGATGTGTATTGATTATCGACAGTTGAATAAGGTCACTATAAAGAATAAATATCCACTTCGAAGGATTGACGACCTGTTTGACAAACTTCAGGGTGCCAGATATTTTTCCAAGATTGACCTACGTTCAGGGTACTTTCAGGTGAGGGTCAAGGAGAAGGATATTCCAAAAACAGCCTTACGGACAAGATATGGGCATTTTGAGTTCCTAGTAATGTCGTTCGGGCTAACAAATGCCCCGGCAGCTTTTATGGATCTCATGAATACTGTATTCAGGCCCTATCTTGATGTGTTTGTAGCTGTATTCATTGAGGATATTCTGGTGTATTCTCATTCAGAGGCAGAACATGTAGGCCACTTGCGGATTGTATTACAGACCCTTGGGGATCGCAAGTTATATGCGAAGCTTTCCAAATGTGAATTCTGGCTGAACTCAGTAGCATTCCTAGGCCATGTGATATCTGGCGAGGGTATTAGTGTCGACACTCAGAAGATCGATGCAGTGAAGAGTTGACCAAGACCCACAATACCGTCAGAAGTCCGCAGTTTTCTAGGGCTAGCAGGATATATAGAAGGTTTGTAGAGGGGTTTTCCTCTATATCGGCACCATTGACCAAGTTAACACAGAAGGCTACCAAATTCCAGTGGTCTGACTCTTGTGAACATAGTTTCCAGGAGCTAAAGAATCGATTGATTTCCGCGCCAGTGCTTACTCTTCCAGAAGGAACAGAAGGGTATGTGGTCTATCGTGATGCTTCAGGTGTAGGTTTGGGATGCGTATTGATGCAACATGGAAAGGTGATTGCTTACGCATCAAGGCAACTAAAGAAGCATGAAAAGAATTATCCAACCCATGATTTGGAATTCGCTGCAGTAGTATATGCTTTAAAGATGTGGCGGCACTACTTGTACGGCGTCCATGTTGACATCTACACAGATCACAAGAGTTTGAAATATATCTTTAGTCAGAAGGAGTTGAATTTGAGACAACGACGTTGGCTCGAATTACTGAAAGACTACGACGTTGAGATATTGTATCATCCTGGTAAAGCCAACGTTGTAGCAGACGCCCTCAGTCGTAAGTCAATGGGAAGCTTAGTACATATTGAAGCAGGTACATGAGGTTTAACTAAAGAGCTTCATCAGCTAGCCAGTATGAGAATCAAATTATTAGACTCTGAGGACCAAGGTGTTATTGTACATAATACATCAGAATCATCTCTGGTAGCCGAGGTGAAATCACGGCTATATGAATATCCCACCTTGATACAATTGAGAGAGGGCATTCAGCAGGGTAGAATTTCAGCTTTTGAGATCAAAGGGGATGGAACACTGAGATACCATAACTGATTATGTGTGCCTAATATGGCAGGATTGCGAGAGAAGATTATGAAGGAAATTCATCAATCCCGATATTCCATCCATCCCGGTTCAACGAAGATGTACCATGATATCAAAGAGCAGTATTGGTGGGATAGCATGAAGAGGTCTATTGCAGAATTTGTAGCCCAGCGTCCCAATTGTCAACAGGTAAAGATAGAACATAAGAAACCTGGTGGATTGCTTCAAAATATAGAAGTTCCAACCTGGAAATGGGAGGTGATTAATATGGACTTCATTGTTGGATTACCTCGCTCTTGTCATAAAGTTGACTCCATCTGGGTGATAGTGGATCGGCTTACCAAATATGCCCATTTTCTGCCAGTTAAGACAACTTACACAGCTGAAGACTATGCAAAGCTGTATATCAAGGAGATTGTTAGACTTCATGGTGTGCCGGTGTCTATTATATCAGACCGAGGAGCTCAATTCACAACTAACTTTTGGAGATCTTTCAGAAGGGCTTGGGCACACAGGTGAATCTCAGCACAGCTTTTCATCCACAGACTGACGGACAAGCTGAACGTACTATTCTGACACTAGAAGACATGCTGCGAGCATGTGTTCTAGATTTTAAGGGAAGTTGGGATGACCACCTTCCACTCATAGAATTTGCCTACAATAATAGCTACCACTCCAGTATTAAGATGGCCCCGTACGAGGCACTATACAGGAGGAGATGTAGATCACCAGTTGGATGGTTCGAAGTCGGTGAGACTGAGTTATATGGGCCAGATTTGATCCATCAAGCCATCAAGAAGGTAAAGGTGATACAGGAACGATTGAAGACAACACAAAGCAGGCAAAAGTCTTATTCTGATGTCCGACGTCGTGATTTGGAGTTTAAGGTTGGTGATTGGGTGTTCTTGAGAGTCTCACCAATGAAAGGTGTCATGCGTTTTGGTAAGAAAGGTATGCTGAGTCCAAGGTATATCTGTCCGTATAAGATCCTTCGACGAATTGGACGTGTGGCTTATGAGTTAGAATTGCCATCCATATTGGAATTTGTCCATCCGATATTCCATGTATCTATGTTAAGGAAATGTATCGGAAATCCTTTTCGAGTCGTCCCATCAAAGATGTGCAGGTTATAGAGGATCTAACATATGAAGAAGTGCCAGTAGCTATATTAGACCGACAAGTCCGTAAGCTAAGAACAAATGATGTAGCTTCCGTTAAGGTATTGTGGAGGAATAAACGTACGGAGGAAATGACATGGGTAGCAGAAGAGGAGATGAAGTCTAAATACCCGTACATATTCCAGAATGGAGATAATGAGGGTGTCGAAGGAACGCAAGATGCATTAGAAGAAGGAACGTCTCTATGAGGTAAGCGATAAAATTGAGAATACTCTTTCTTAATGCAAAATGATAATATGCTGATAATATACATGTCCATAAGTTGCATACTCTTGTAGGACCGTACGTTGAGTAAAATCCCCGTAAACCTTTACATTCGAGGACGAATGTTCCTAAGGGGGAGAGTGTTACAACCCGTAAACTCGTACGTTAGATTGCGTCGTAAGATAGTCTACATATAAGGGCCTAAGAGCCGGAAAAGAGTCAGAAAAGTCAAGAAATGAACAAAGGGCTTCGCAAAGCTAGATATGCTACCGCAAAACTCACATGCGGGCCGCACATCTAATACGGAGACCGCAGACCAAGACAGATTTCTGGACAAAGATCAGTGACAGAAATGTGGTCATAAATGCGATCGCATTTCAAAATGCGAACCGCATATTGCACTTAATGCATCGCGAACTGAAACAGATTTTTGGGCAGAAATCTATGTCAGGAATGCGGTCAGTATGCGGTCGCATACTCAAAATGCGAACCACAAATCAGGCCTCCTGTACCTCAGAATGAGACAGATTTCTAGGCTGAGTTTCGCATCCCAAATGCGAACCACATGTTGGTTCTGCGACGTAAATGCGGTCGCAGACCTGTAGGCGTCAGACAGGTGCGTCACTTATTTACTGACCTATAAAAGGGGCATAGACCAGTTATTTCACCATTTTATGAAACCCAAACCGAGTAGAACCCCTGCGACCCCTTCTCAAAATCCCACACAAACCATAACCAATTTCTCCCTCTTTCAAGTTCTAATTGGGGAGAGAAATCTGGAGATGGAAGAATTAAGGGAAGAGCCCTAGCTGATTTTCCTCCTTTTCAAGCCCTAATTGAGAGTGAAACCTAGAAGTTGAATAACCAAGAAAAAGGGCTGAGTTATCTCACATGCAAGATAAGTTACTACTCCCTTTCATGCATTCTTTCTCCTGGGAATTCTTGGAAACTCGTTTTATGCATATTGGAAGCCGTAGGTTTGAGTTAATCACTGATAATAGACTGGGTTGTGGTTGTTTTGGGTTGCTATTGGGTTGCATGCCTTACTACTATTGTTGTGGAGTTTCAGAGGAAGATGGGTGTAGAGAAACACTATATAAAATAAATCTAGGGCTGTGGTTAGTTATAACTATGACGTTTAGAGGATAACGATAGAATCGTTTCTTTCATTGTAGACTAAGGAAATTGTGACAGTGCGTAGCTTGAAATTGGCGCAAAGTATAAACCAGGTATGTGAGACCGTCCCTTTCTTTCTTTTGCACGACTCTAATTGAATACAATGCAATGAACGAGCCCCAAAGATACTCTATTCTTAGAAACTAGGAGTGCTTATATTGTTTTCCCCTCTTATGGGAGGACTGATGTGTTGTTATTCCTTCGACCTTACGTCGCCATGAAAGTATGATTCAGATGAGTCCAGCATGCATTATCTATTTATTCTACCGCGCCGCGCTATAGTCGGCGGGGTATGGCACTGATTATGCAACTATATGTATGTATATGTTTTATTCTACCGAACCGCGCTATAATCGGCCGGGTACGACACCTATTGTGTAACCACTGATCAGTTGGGTATGATGATGATAAGGTTCACAGATGCGTATGTATATGATGATAATAAGGCCCACAGAGGCGTATGTATATGATGATGATAAGGCCCACAAAGGTGTATGTATTTGATGAATTTTAAAAAAGGACATATATATATATATATATGTATATGCATGTGCACATCAGGCATGTCATGATTTGTCGCCCTTAGAGGCATCCAGACGATACAGGTTGTGTGTTTCTTATCCTGATGCATATTACTGTTCTTATATTATGTTTTCCTGTCTTACATACTCAGTACATTATTCGTACTGACATCCTTTTTCTGTGGACGCTGCATGTCGTGCTGCAGGTCCAGGCAGACATACAGACGAGGCTCCCCCACCACAGTAGGCTGTCCAGTTCAGCGGATATTGGCGAGATCCCTCCTTCGGACTTGCCATAGTCAGTTTGGCCAAGATTTTTCAAAGGCTAAAAGTGTTTTTTTTTTTTCAAAAGCACTTTTTTTTTTAACTTAAGATGTTTGGCCAAGCTTTTTTGGGAAAAAATGTGCTATTAGGAAGAAGCAGAAGCAGTTTCTGAGAAACAGAAAAAAGTAGCTTCTTTCCAAAAGCAGAAGCAGAAGCAATTTTGACTTTTCTTTTTATCAAAAATACCATTAACAAAATATAGTATATACCAAAAAAATCATTAAATCAATACTAGGATATTAATCTATACATATTTCTTCTTATTTTTAGGATAGTTTTATAATATATAATGACTTTAGGGGTGAATGCTTTTATATTTATTGAATGATTTTAATATAGTTGAATAATATTAAAAGAATTAAAGTACTTTAATTTTATTTTCATATTTTACTTAAATAAAATAAAAAGATTTAATTATTGTTTATAATAACAAATTTTGAGATTATTTATTTGCTTATACTATTAACTATTAAGTAAATCTATTATGTCCTTATTCATAATTTGATACTTAAAAGCACTTTTTGAAAAGCTTAGCCAAGCACAAATTATTGTTCAAAAGTATTTTTCAGAATGATTAGTCAAACACAAACTGCTTCTCTCCAAAAATACTTTTTTCAGAAGCTCTTTTAAAACATCACTTCTCAAAATAAGCTGACTTTTCCAGCTTTGCCAAAAGGGCTATTAAACTTCCAAATTTAACATTTAACGGTCTCTACCCACTCACCTATATATCACCGCCTACTATGATTTTGTCTGTCATATTTTTCAGATATAATCAGCCTAATAAACCAAGAATGATCGATGCGAATTACAGATGAACGAAGAATCAAATCTTCAAAATGAATGGTGCAACGAAATAAAGCTTTTTACAACAAAAGAATCAAGCTTCTTACCACTTACAATGAAGGTCCAATACAATATACTCGCAAAACGACCACCTAATTTTCTAGTTTGAATCTTCCTCTTAGGATGTAAAAATGAGAAAATGCAGCATCTGTTGTAAGCTTAAGACCGCAATGTAGATGGAAGAAAGCTTGTGTGCTGAGATTTATGCTAGCTATGGAGATAATTACGAGCTCAAGCAGCGAGTTTGGGTAGAAACAAAGCTAAGGCACGCTGGAAACGGGAGCTTTTTTGGAGGGAAACTGATGTGGTCTATTTGGTTCTTCCCGTTTTTGGCAAATTATTTTTATATATATGTTGGGACCAAATTGTATTTGGGGTGGAGCAGAATACACATTTTTACTTTTTTTAATCCTAATTCTCCTGTAACTTAAAAACAGGTCAGATTGCAAAGATAATAACTTGAGGTTCATTTTACGAATTGAGTCTGCTAAAGAGTCCGATTAGCCTATGGACCCAAAATAATTTGTGGATCAGAACTTGAATACAAATTCTGGCGGATTGTAGAAGTTTTGATGGATAGGTGAAGACTTGTCTTGTACAAATTCTGGCGGATCATAGAAGTTTTGATGGATAGGTGAAGACTTGTCTTGTACAAATTCTGGCGGATCATAGAAGTTTTGATGGATAGGTGAAAACTTGTCTTGCCACAAGTCTTATCAGATGACAAGATTTACCTTGCCGCGAGTCTTGGCGGATTGTAAGACATTTGTACTAGTGTGTTACAAATTTGGTACAATTTGTTAAACATCTTGACGGGGGCCGTCTGTATAAAAATTTCACCAACACATTCTCATTACAAAAATTGATCCCAGTTAGTCCAAATCAATCCAATTTTGATATTCAACCTTCTAATAAAAATCTCAATAATTCTAAATGGTTATATTTCATCAGGACCATATATAAATGAGAGGAGTCATATTATTCTATGACATGTTTAGTTGTTAGTTTATTAACTAGCTTTCATTTTAGTCCTTGGAGTATGGTTAACATCTTTTAGTAACATAATTGACGAGTTGCCTATCGTAGGATTGAAGGTTAGATTTATGTCTTCTTTCATGCGAAGTTTGTTAATTTTACTATATATTAATATACGAGATAGAGATCAATATCAAACCCTTTATTATCACGGAAGATGATCAAAGCATGAGTGGATGAACTTCATAACCAAAAAAAATTATTTTTTTTTTTGCAAAAAAACTGTTTAGTATCTTCCTATGACAGTTGGCAAATTTGAGCGATTCTTTAAAAAGTAGTTTAGTAACTTTGTTTTGACACTTAGGTTAAATTAAGAAAATTATTTAATAACTATGGTGAAATAAAATAAAACTTATGTATCATTCATGAAAATTCCTACAAATTGAATATTGTATACTCATGCTAAAAGTAAATTTTTATTTTCTTTATATTTGTTCGGGTAATAAAATTAATGCTTTCAACAAGAAGATTACCTGCTTTTGAGTATGGCTGCTTTCGATATGGGATTGAGGACGGGAGAGCTACCTTTTGTGAAGGAGGTTTAATTGAATCCCCTTCATATAATATTTACGCTGTACAAAAATGATGAAAATGAATACTTTTTACATGTATAAATATATGAATCCCCTAATTGACGTAATGAAGGTTCTAGCCTAGCGACAAAAGGTTATTGTCATGATCCAAAACAATCACCAGCCATGATGGTCCCTAACCCACTTGCTAGGCAAGTCAGTTATAAAACAATAAAGAAACATGATAACGAATAACATAATAGATAATCTAAAAGACAAATAACCATAGATAATGTCAAATCATAACACAGTTTTCCAGAATTGGTAACACTAAGTCATGACTCTACAGTGCGAATACAAGTCCGAATAAAAAAGTAATATTTGAAACAACAGCAACAGTAAAGGAAAGTAGGAAGAGATGCCAGGGACTGCAATCAGGAAGCAACTCTACCTCGGTCTCCACATCACAAGGATCAGCGCAGCTCACGGAGCTCGACTCGGTCCAACTTCGGAATCTGCACAATTAAGTGCAGAGTGTAATATGAGTACAACCAACCTCATGTACTTTGTAAGAATCATGACTAACCTCGAAGAGGTAGTAGTGGCAAGAATTACCAATGATACACACTTAACAAACTGCTCGGTTCATAAATATACAAGTACACAGCAACAGTGCCAAACTAAGCATGAAATACAGGTGTAACAAATCAATGCACATAGAGAAGATCTGCACATCTTATAATATTTTAGCAGCTTGACATATAAAGAAGATATGCATAAATAATCAAGTCAATGTGTATAGGTTGACATACAGAGAAGATATGTATCGCGCTTGTAACGTTCAGTCAAAGCATCATATAAAGAAGATATGCATAAAGAGGCATGTATACATTCCAAAACTAGCATATAGAGGCGATATTCGATAAAATTATGTATACATCCGAGGTGTTTGCAAATAGAGAAGAGATGCAAAAACCAAACAATGATCAATTTTTCTCGTACCGTGTGTACTCATTAAAAGAGAAACATGAGAGGACGATCCTAGGGGGATGGATCCTTATCCACATGCTGCACGGACAACGCACGTGCCATAATATAAAAATTGTACAGATCACACATGTACTATCATAACTCAAACTGCACAGACCATTCACGTGCTGCCAATCCATTCCATATGACACGAAAAACATATACAAAAATACATGCATACAAATAATGAATATCAAATCACATACTCATGGACTGATAAAAATAACATGCTAAGGTGTATGCATGTGTGAAGTGCGCTACCACAACTCAGATTAGGCGGATGCCACAAAAATAGTAATTATCATGTTTGAACAGGAAATTAACTTGCATATGATCTTTAACATGATTCAAGTAGCTCCAGGGGTAAAAACATATGAAACATGATAGCAAGAAACATAGTATCTAATACAAGGCATAACACAGCCTAAAGACTACCCCTAGCATAGATAAAGCCCAGTGCACGCGTAAATGCTCATCCCCCGCATATGAATCACCCTCAACACGTAGAAATCATAAATAATTCAAGCAACTAGTGCCTCAAACCAAGACTAGGCAAAATACTTAATTCAAATAAGCCAAATCAACACTCAAAAAAATAACATTCCTCGCAAATCAGCCTTTGAACGGCTCAAATATAGCCAAAAAATAACTTAATAACATCAAATAAAGCTATAGGAATTAATTCCAAATACTAAAGCTTCAATCTTTATTCAATTAAAAAGTCAATAAAAGTCAACTCGGCCCTCCATGGTCAAAACCCGAGTTTAGGGGTAGACCTCAACTACCCATAACCCCAAATATTCGAATATGTGATTAGTTACTAAAATCATGTTCAAATCGATCCTCAAATCCTCAAATTTCTCTCTTATGTTGTAGAAAAAACCCACAAATTTCCCGTAAAATTTAATGTTTTAGATGTTAATAATACATGTAAATTCTTGAAATAATACCAAAAATATATAAAAATCACTTACCCCAAAGTCTTGTGTGAAAATCTCCAAGCCAAAATCGCATCTTCCAAGTCTAGGGTTCATAAATAAGCAAGAATGGCTAAAATTCTGAAATTCACCACTTAATAGTTTTACCCAGTGGTATGCATCACGGTCGTGACACACCCTTCGCGATCATGACGGCCAAAAATCCACCCGGGTGTTTCTCCACTTCGCAAATACGAAGTCCCCCCCTTGCGAATGTGATGCCTGACCTGCTAAACCTGCATGAACGCGAGCCCTACTCCGTGAATGCGAAGGCAATCCTCCCGCCTGGCACCACTCAATCGTGAATGCTGCCCCTTGCACGCGAACGCGATACTCCTGTCCCTATCTCTCCGAGAACACAGCTCCATCCACGCGAACGCGAAGAGGAAAATCTTGACTGCCAGCTCCCCTTCACCACGATTGTGAGACAAGCTCTGCGATTGCGAAGCACTGTTAAAATCCAGAAAACCAGTAATTTCCAACCAAATGAAATGGTCTGAAACCACCCCGAAACATAGCCGAGCCTCCCGGGACCCCATCGAATCATGCAAAAAAGTCTCAATACCTTATCCAAACTTGTCCAAATGCTCAAAACACCACAGCTAAAACCAAATTCAAGTATTGACGATCAAAACACAAGTTGAGCTTCTCTTAAGTTCATTAATTTCCAAAATTTCAACCAAGTGTCCGATTCAAGCCTAACTAATCCAGATTACATTCAAACTCTGTACATAAGTCCCAAATGATAAAATGAACCTATTCCAACTCCCAAAAAAATAATTCAAATCCGATATTATCAAAGTCAACTCCTGGTTAAACTTAGGAACTTGTCAAAATTTCAAATTTCTAACTCTTTACAAATAGAGCCAAAACATCCTAGGATCCTCCAACCCAAAATCCAAAATTACAATATGAACGTATTGGGACAATCAAATTACTGAATCTGAGGTTGTTTACGCAAAAGTCAAATCGATTTTAAAACTTACGCTTCCAACAAAGGAATTAAGTGTTCCAACTCACTCCAAAACCTCCCCAGAACCAAACCAACCATCAAATTTAGAAGCATACAGTAAATATCAAATGGGGAATCCATAATTCCTAACTCTACCACTAATTCTAGGAGCATAAGCCAGCTTTTGAACCACCCTATCCAAAATGGCCACTGGCTCTTCCTTATAAGCCACATTCTCATCTAACTGCACTATGTTGAAGTCCAAAACATGTGACTTATCTTCGTGATACTTCCGAAGCATAGAAACATGAAATACCGGGTGAACTTCGACAAGCTGGGCGGCAAAGCAAGCCTATAAGCCACCTCACCTATTCTCTCCAAAACCTCAAATGGACCAATGTAACAAGGACTCAACTTGCCCTTTCTCATCACGCCCTTGATAGGCGAAACTCTAAAAAGGACATTCTCACCCTCCATGAGTGCCACATAATGAATCTTCCTATCAGCATAACTCTTCTGCTTAGATTGTGCTATACAAAGTCGCTCCTGAATCAATTTAACCTACTCCAAAGTATACGAACCAAATCTATTCCCAATAACCTAGCCTCACCCGGCTCAAACCAACAAACCAGAGAATGACATCTCCTCCTATATAACGCCTCATACAGAATCATCTGGATATTAGACTAGTAGTTGTTGTTGTAGGCAAACTTTGCTAAAAGTAGAAACTAATCCCACTGACACTAAAATCAATATCGCAGGACCTCACCATATCCTCCAAAATTTGAATGGTCCGCTCAGACTGCCCATCTGTCTGCGGGTAAAATACAATACTCAACTTAACCTACATAACCAACTCATGCTGAACAGCTCTCCAGAAGTGCAATATAAACTGAGTGCCGAATCCGAGATGATAGGAACAGGTACACCATGTAAGCGAACAATCCTTTGATGTAGTTCTTAGCAAATTGCTTGAAGTGTAGGAAGTCATAACCGGAATAAAATGTGCCGATTTGGTCAAGCGATCCACAATGACCCAAATGGTATCAAACTTTCTCAAAGACTGTGGAAACCCTACCACGAAGTCCATAGAAATATGCTCCCACTTCCACTCCAGTATATCAATCTTTTGAAGAAAACCACCCGATCTATGTCGCTCATACTTGACCTATTGATAATTCAAACACTATGCAACATGCCCAACAATGTCCTTCTTCATCCTTCTCCAACAATAATTTTGCTCCAAATCACGATATATATTTGTAGCACTTGGGTAAATAGAATACCTTGAACTGTGAGCCTTCTCGATAATCAACTCTCTCAATCCATCAACATTAAGAAAATAAATCTTACCTTGAAGTCAGAATCCACCATCATCAACAACCACCTTTTTGGCACCTCATAACTGCATTGTGCCCCTAAGAACAAGCAAATGGGGGTCATCATACTGACGAGCCTTGATGTGCTCACACAAAGATGATTGCACAAAGACACAAGCAAGAACTCTAGTAAGCTCAGAAATATCCAATCTCACCAATCTATAGCCAATGCCTGAACATCCATAGATAAGGGCCTCTCCACTGCTGGAAGAAATGCCAAACTCTCCATACTCTTCGCTTTTCTACTCAATGAGTCTGCTACCACATTAACCTTTCTCGAATTATACAAAATAGTGATATCATAATCCTCCAACAACTCCAATCATCTTCCATGCCTCAAATTCAGATCTTTTTGTTAGAAAAAATGCTTGAGACTCTGATGATCAGTATAAACCTCACAAGACACGCCATATAAGTAATACCTCAAAATCTTGAGCGCGTGTACAATAGCTGCCAAGTCCAAATCATGGACTGAATAGTTCTTCTAATAGGGCTTTAACTGGCGCAACGCATACACAATTACTCTATCTTCCTGCATTAACACACAACTAAGGCTAACATACAAAGCATCACAATAAACAGTATAAATCCCCAATCTTGAGGGAAATACCAAAACTAGAGCCACAGTCAAAGCAGTCTTGAGCTTCTAATATCTCTCCTTGCACTCGTCCGACTATCTGAATAAAGCACTCTTCTGAGTCAATTAAGTAAATGGAGCTGCTATAGATGAAAACCCTTCCACAAACCAACCATAGTAACTAACAAAACCTAAGAAACTCCTAATATTCGTAGTTGTAGAAGGTTTGGACCAATTCTAAACTACCTCAATCTTCCTTCGAATCCACTTTGATCCTATCACTGTACACTACATGGCCCAAGAATACCACATAATCTAACTGTTGCACCCTATTTTACACTAGTCAAAATAAAATACAACTAATGGTTCATCTGAAGCTGATAAAAGAGAGTCGTCACCTAATATTTTAAGGTATATTAGGGTACTTATGGGTTTGCAAGATTATTATCCTAGTGGTCTACTAACCTGTGAGATTTGGATAAGGGTTCTAGTTATTCTAAGGGGAAGATGTTAGGTACCTCTCAAAATCTACCTGAGGTAGCTCCTTAGGCTTAGGCTAGGTTCGAGGAAAAAATTCTATATCTGTTTAGTCTTTTTTTTTTTCAAAAGTCTATGAAAAAATCCTCAGTTTTAGCTAAAAATCTGCTACTTGAGAAAAGATCAAGTATGTACTTTGAAAAGAGTTTAGAAGTTTTTTGGGTTTTATAATCTTAAAAGAAATCGCCCTTTGAAATATGTATACTTCTTAACTTGAAAACTAGATACAATTTATTTTCAGAAAAATCTTGTAAGAACTCTTTTGTTTAAATGAAGTTGTGTGTTCTTGGGAAAATGTAACTTAGTAAATAAAAGACTATTTGAAATTACGCCTTAAATTGGAATAGGTATACCTTTATTTGGAAATCAAGTTCGGACCTCATACTTTGAAATACATTGAAGTCCATCAATTCATAAGCATCGCCTGTGTTTGGTTTTATTTCTTGAAAACAGTTTCGTAATTATTTTTCACAATTCTGATTTTTTCAAGTGAATTCATTTTATTTTTGAATCTGTCAAAGTCCAGACTTATTAAAAATGTTTAGTGATAACAAGATAAGATCTTTCATTTATTAAGAAGATAAATAAGTAATCAAATATTAAAGGGGTTTAAGTGAGCAGAATTTCAAATTTCTGATTCTTTTACCTATAAGCCTTTGTTTACCTATGTCCCTACACAATCAAGGTATCCAAATTATCCACTAAAAGAGTTAGTCATTAAGGATAAACATATGTCAAAATAACAAACAAAAACGAATAGATTTTGCATTAAATAAGAGAGAGAGAGAGAGGTTGGACTCTTGACAATTGGGCTTGGTAAACTCGACCAGGCTCATCTAGATTCGGCACACTCCATCATCCAGACAAGGAAGCAGGTTGGATTGAATTTGGGCCTGAGTTCCCAATGGAACTCAATAGGCCCAATTCGAAATATGCACACAGAATAAAAAAAGATCATTACTGTATATCAAATGTAAAAATGAAATGAGACAAAAATTATGACAAAATAATAAAGAACTAAAGAATATAGTGAGACAGATTTCATTTATATTAATCATGTGAGGATTAATAGGAGCAAATGATTAAAGGCTTAGGGTAAATCTTTGTTTATGGATAAAATATCCTTGTGAACCCTGGCACTTCAGAGTTCACGAGGGTCTCATGGACCCCGAGCTGTGCTTGTGCCAAGAAAAGGTACCGCATCTACAAATCAGTTTTCATACCCAAATACCATTAACCACCTACTCCTAGTCTTCCTTAAAGGTTTAAGCAAAAACAAAGGATCAACATAGTAGTTTTATACTGCAAGGATACAAACAGTAAGCACCAGATTCATGGTGAACATTTTAAAAGTTTCAAACACACAAAATTCAACAATTTTGAATAAATAAGATATTGTAGTTCATCATAGAAAACAACCAGGGGCACAGTACCGACTTAAGGGGATTCAAACTTATATATACGATGTAAAGGTAATCATGAAATCACTGTTGAGGCATAGCTAAGCAAGATAACAAAGTATATCTAATACACATGTTTCATCTTTCCTATGTACTACACTTAGAAGTGTTAATAGATAGGTACCATCTAGTGACGAGCATATGCATATGTTCTATTGGTTTTACTGTAGGTTTAATATTTCAGAATTATTCTAAGTGAATTCAGATCATAGGGACTGTTCACATGTGTTTCTAAAGTCTTAGCATAGTTAACAACAAAACTATACTTGACCTGATTATTCCAATCAGAATTCCTAAAGAGGCATGCCAATTAGTCAGGGAAACAAAGTCATAAACATGAAAGAATTAATCGTAGTCTTACTCAATACTAATGGACTAATTATACAACACATAAGTCATCAAGATTTCTAACTGTCAGACTTAAATAAATTCAAGGTGAGTCCCTACAGGAGATGGCACTATCAGGTATAAGGAAATAGGTGATAACATCTATTTTAAGGAAAACATGTCATAATGAACTGACATTTGAATATATAGGCGAGCATACTAACATTGTATGTCAACAAAACTCAATACATGATTTGCATTTAAGCAAACATGACAGACATGTAGGAATCAAGATAGTAAAAAGTCACAACTAAGTCTAACAGTTAAAGTCATGAGAACATATCATCACTAGCAATGGGAACAGATCACTTAGTGGGAAATATTCACATATTTAAACCAAGCAAAGCACCATAGCAAATTCAGAACCAGGGCAAATAAAGGTTTAGCACATAAGTGCAAATATACAGTCTCTCAAACTGAAGCCATAGATTAGTTTATGAACATAGTAAGGATTGACATAAAAAAGGTAAATTCAGGTGTAAAGGTCATTAATGTAGTAGCAGGAATCTCAAAAAAGCTCAAATAGTCATGAGAGGGTGAGTATTGAGCTCCCTATAGGGATCAATTGAGAACAATCTTCTTGACACACTTAGCAAGGTTCAGTACATGGTGTCTTGAGTTATCAAACCATCACAAAGAACACACAATAATCATTCTGTTACTACTTCATATGTAGGCTACTAATTAAAGTCAAACAAATTAATATGAAGGTAGGAATTAAACCAAATAACAGAACATTACAAGAATCAGGATGGCTTAATGTAGCAAGTATTGACACCATAGAGATGATTCTTTGAAACTTAATTTTATCCGAACCTCTTATGCAGAACAGCAAACCAAGTAAGAGGTGATCAACTGCTGTTTAGGATTCCGAACTCACGACTAGTATAAAAGTTGAACACAAATTGGAGAAGAGAAAGAAACCAGAATAATCAGAGAGTACTTAGTGAGGAAACCTTAAACTTTAACTCTTCTCTGTCTTTCTTTTGTCTTTCGTACAATATTCAATGTCTATTAGGTGAAGACATTTAATGCCCCTTTTTATAGTGGGCATTCAAGCCACATAGGGTTCCGGTCAGTTTGAATTATGAGTGGAAAGTGACGAAGGGTAGATGATGATAGCAATAGAGGTGAGAATTAGAAGAACAGAGGGGAAAAACATCATAGAAATTACTTGGGCACGTGGGTTGACCGTTGAAGCCTTTGGACTGCTGGTCAAACCATAATATCTAGAGATCACTTTGTGTGACCTTTGGATAAAGAATAATAATGATGAATCAGAGATGAACAGTCATGCATGCTCTGGATTTGAATGAGTGAAGAGAAAAAAAGATGATTTTCCATAGCATAATTTACGTCTAGGGTTTGATTTGGGGCTTTTGAATTTTAATGACAAAAACGAAAGTGATTCGACAGGATTTTCATATTATAGGGACAAATTGGGTGATTTGAGGTTAAAATCTATGACCTTGCACGAATTTGTGCAAGGATTTGGTATTGACGGTGTCAGATGGGATGAGAGAAAGGAGAGGGAATTGGGAAAGAAGGGCAGCTAGTAGGTTGAGAATGATTAGGGTTTAGAGATGTTAGGTTAGTTTAAATTGCACGAATGAATGGGAGTCGTTAGATCATTGTGATCAATGGCTCTGAAATTATGGAGATAAACAAACACAACAACAACCGAGTAAAATTCCACAAGTGGGGTCTGGGGAGGGTAGTGAATACGTAGACCTTACCCCTACCTCGCGGGAGTAGAGAGGCTGTTTCCAAAAGACCCTTGACTCAAGAAGACGAAAATAGACAAATACATCAGTACCATCAACATAAACCATAAAATTAATAACAGTGACATAAGAACCAGAAAATAGATAAAAAGCAGTAACAATAACAACTAAATAAGGCTCGATACTATGAAAAACGGAATAATAGTTTGAACACAATATTAACCACTAGCAATCTAAGACAAAACCCTATCGGGCTAGCCTCACACCCTGTACGAAGTAGAAAAATGCTCAACTACCTCCTAACCTACAACCCTAATGCTCAACCTCCACACCTTCTTATTAAGGTCCATATCCTCGGAAATCTAAAGCCACTCCATGTCCTGCCTGATCACCTTTATGCAATACTTCTTAGGTTGTCCCCTACCTTTTGTTGTACTACCAAAGCCAACCGCTCACACCTCCTTACCGGGGCATCTGGGCTTCTCCTCCGCACGTGCCCGAACCACTTGAGCCTCGCTTCCCGCATCTTGTCATCCATAGGAGCCACGTCCACCTTCTCCGAATAACTTCATTTGTAATCTGCTACTTTCATCTTCTAGATATGTGAGGTCTTAACTTGTCAACACTCTGCCCCATACAACATGGCTGGTCTAACTAGCGCTCTATAAAATTTACTTTTGAGCAATAGTGGAACTTTTTTGTCACACATGACTCCAGATGCTAACCTCCATTTCATCCCCTCTACCTCTATCCGGTGTGTGACATCCTCGTCTCCCCATTCCCCTGGATAACCGACCATAGGTACTTGAAACTGCCTCTCTTGGGGATAACCTATGATTCAAGCCTCACGTCCTTGTCCGCTTCCCTCAACTTAGTGCTGAACTTGCACTCCAGGTATTCTGTCTTAGTCCTGCTTAACTTGAAACCCTTGGACTCAAGGGCTTGTCTCCAAACCGCCAGTCTCTCGTTAACACTGCCTCGCGTGGCATCAATTAGAACTATGTCATCAGCGAATAACATACACCATGGTACCTCCCCTTGAATATGGTGTGTCAGTGCATCCATCACCAGGGCAAATAAGAACGGCTGAGCGCAGATCCTTGGTGCAGCCCCATAACAACCGGGAAATGCTTAGAGTTGCCTCCCACTTTCCTAACCCGAGTCTTAGCTCCATAATACATGTCCTTAATCCCCTTAATTTAAGCGACTGACACACCTTTTGCCTCCAGGCATCTCCAAAGAACCTCCCTAGGCACCTTGTCATATGCTTTCTCTAGGTCAATAAACAGCATGTGCAGTTCCCTCTTCCTATCCTTGTGTTGTTCCACCAACCTCCTAATAAGGTGGATAACTTCCATAGTTGAACGACCTATCATGAACCCAAACTGGTTATCATATATAGACACCGTCCTCCTCACCCTTACTTCCGCAACCCTCTTCCAAACTTTCATTGCATGACTTAGTAACTTAATACCCCTATAGTTGTTACAGATCAGATATCACCTTTGTTTTTGCACAACAGTACCACTATACTCCTCCTTCACTCGTCTGGAATCCTCTTCGTCTTGAAAATCACATTAAACAGCCCAGTCAGCCACTCCAAGCCTGCTCTATCCACACCTCCAAAATTATATCGAAATTGTTTTTGGCCGGTTACTCTGCCCCTACTCATCTTTCGCGTAGCCCCCATGACCTCCTCAACCTTAATGCATCTACAATACTCAAAATCTCGGTGACTCTCGGAATGGCCTAATTCACCTAGCAAAATATCCATGTCTCCCTCTTCACTCATAAGTTTATAAAAGTAGGTTTGCCTCTCTGCTTAATCTATGCCTTTCCCATCACTACTCTACCGTCCTCATCTCTGATGTACCTCACTTAGTCCAGATCCCGAGCCTTCCTCTCTCTCGCCTTGGCCAGTTGAACAACTTCTCATCCCCGCCTTTGTCACCTAGTTCCTCGTGCATACGACCAAACACTGCAATCTTAGCCTCTGTGACCGCCAACTTTGCCTCCTTTCTAGCTACCTTATACCTCTCTTTGTTCGCTCTTCTCTCCTCCTCTTCTGAGCTCCCTACTAACTTCAGGTATGCCGCCTTCTTCGCTTCCACTTTACTTCGGACCGCTTTATTCCACCACCAGTCACCTTTGTGCCCACCAGAGTAACCTTTCGGGACCCTAATACCTCTCTCACCGCCTCCCTTAAAGCAGATAAAATGATAACCGTTGGATCACTTGAATCCAATGGTTGAGATAAAGCGCTAGGAATTCAAAAACTAAAGGAGAAGTGGAGATTAACTATGGATCGTTGATGATTTGAATCAACGATCTAGATGTGTTGTGTTTCTTTTGTGAGTGTAGGAGAGGGGTGGCGTGGCACGACGCTATTAGATGAGATGTAATGGCACAAATTGCCAACATCGGATAGACGGGGTGGGTCTAGACCGGGTCAAGGCGTTTGGGCTCGTGTGTTTTGGGACAGAATTGCTGAAATGGACTTAACACACATAGCCACATTGGGTTTAATTGTTTAATTTTAATTGTACCCTTTTGTGCTTTTAACCCCTTTTAAAATCAACGAAATCAAGCTTAATTAATAGTAATTAAATATAATAAAATATAATCATTAATTACTCTAATTAATTAACAATTGCTATAATATTTTATTTTATAAAACTAATTTTGGCTAATAAAAGTAAATAAGACAATATAATTATAATTTAAAGACTAATTTATTAATTAATTATAAGACTTGTTTATTAGAATATAAAGGTTATTTTTGTAGTTCAATATAATAAGAGTAATATAACTTATAAATTAAACAATATTAATCGTTATTATTTATAATATTTTAGAAAAATAAGTGTTATTGATTAGAAAATATTTTACTGCATTTATTGCTTAAGCATAAATAATTTAATTTTAAAAGGAAGGGTCAACATTAGTCGTCAACAACTGCCCCTCTTTGACCGGAGACGATGAAAGATTTTGCGGTTTGTTGACTTAAAGACTAATTTTGTCCCGCCTCTAGGCACGTATTGCAGAGATGGTACAGGGATTTGGGAAAGATCATGAGTTGTGAGATTAGGGGCTGAATTCTAGCTTTGAATTGCCTACACTACAAGATGGAAGGATTTCGGAACCCCAATGACTTCATAGATTGTAGCTTGATTATGAGACTTGAAAGACTTTGCGATTTTGGAGTCCTACTGATCAAATTGAGTTGAAATTTGGATCCCTGGCTCGCTTATGAGTTTGTTGCCTCTTATACGGATGTAACTTAGTTTGCTTCTTAGAAGAAGTTCCACGTTGTAATGTTTGAATCTGCAAAAAGAAGATACACACATACCCATATATCGTAATACAAATACGTTAAGATATGATGTACATATGAAGGAATGATGATCCTTGGCTGCCAGCTAACTATTTTTTGGGATCTTGGGGCAATGGGATGTTTGAATATGAATAAGCTCTGGAGCAATTTGGGATGCCAGTGATGGGCCTTTAAGTTTTACTTCAATATTAGCTAGGTTGTGTACCGTTTCGAAGTTGTCAGAGCATTTGAATCTCCATGCAATGGGAGTATCTCCGTGCTATGGGAGTTGTTGACTTTAAATTTAAAAATATCCACACAATGGGAGTATCTCCACGCGATGGGAGTAGTTGACTTTGAATGTAAAATCTCAGTACGATGGGAGTATCTCCGCGCGATGGGAGTAGTTGACATTGAATGTAAATATTCATGTAAGCTTCATAAATAAAAACATCAAAACATTCAAGATAAAACAGAGAAGTAAATGACCATGCCTAAGAGATACTCTTGACTGCAGAACTAATTTGCTGTCATCGATCGGCGAAACCAGTGACAAAGTTGGATGGTCCATCCTTCGATTGGCGAAGTCAGCGATGAGGTTTGTAACTATATACTTGGAATCCGATATGGCGGAGTGACGGTGCGATTTGTGCAAAGTGCTCCAATTGGCAAAGTGAACAGTTTGCTATATACAGGCCTCCGATTAGCGAAACAGACAATTTGCTATATGCAGGTGCTATATGCAAGGCTCTGATTTGCGGCGCTGGCGGTTTGAAATGTACAAGATGCTCCAATTGATAGAGTAGATGGTTTGCTATGTACAAGGCTCCATCTGGCGGGGCCAATGACTTGATATGTATAAGATGTTCCGATTGGTGTAGCAGACAATTTGATATATAGAGGGGCTTCGATTGTATCGAAGACTTGACTCCGGAATACCTTCAAAGAATCTGAAGTTAGTCCTTAACTATATGAGAAAATGAATTGAGTAGTAAAGGAGAAATAGGGACTCATGAAATTGTAGCGGGTCCGCCATTGATCCTGGTGCACTCTGGTATCCTTTGATTCCTGTCAATCATGCGCTCAAAGAAAAATTCTAAGTAGGGGAGAGGCCATTGATTTGTGTTGATCGTAGACCTGGCCTTGCCCCCGATTTGGTGGGTTATACCATGAAGTTCGATAGGCGAAGAGTAGAATTGTGCTTTAAAATTTTTTTTAAAGAATCGTTTATCTTTTTGGTAAACGACGTTGTTCTGAATTATGACATATTTAGAAGTTTCTTAGGATGCTAATATGGTTTTTGGATGGCTTTGATCTGTTGATGATGATCTCCTGGATATGCCCTTGATGACGTAGCCTCTTGCCATTGCGATCACGTCCTAATATAAAAAAAAATGTATTACAAAGCTTTCCTACGGTTATGACTAAACCTTTGCAGGTTGCCTACATATCCGAGCGGAATCCGGTCTGAACATAGTTCGAGGATGATAAAATGATGAAATGAATTATGATGATTGAGCCAGACTCAGTTGGCCTACGTATCCAAATAGAATCAGGTCAAAACGTAATTCGATTACAATAGATGCAAAGTGGTAAGAAATTTGAAATGAGATGGCCAAGTATGATTCAAACTACCTACGTATCCAAATGGAATCAGGATATAATGTAGTTCGATTACAACAGATGATAGAATCTGGTGTGGATTGCCTACGTATTCCTGCTAAAGGAAATCAAGTCATGGAGTAGTTCCGAATACATATGAAATGACATTTGGATTTTCTATTACAAGAGGGGGAGGGAGATCGGACCCTACGTAGGTTGCTTATGTATCCCACCGTGGGAAGTTAGGTCTGGCGTAGTTTTGTTACAACAAAACCCTAACTCTATTGTCTTCAAATGTAGTATCTCTTGACTGTGTCTGAATTAACGGGCTTCGTGCTGACTCTGCCGTCCATTTCTGCTAGGATTAGTGCACCTCCCGACAATACTCGATGGACCACATGAGGACCCTGCCAATTCTACGGGAATTTCCCTTTGGCCTCTTCTTGGTAGGGGAATATCTTCTTCAAAACTAGCTGCCCTGGTGTGAACTGCAGATTTCACTTTTCTGTTGAACGCGTTGGCCATCCTATTTTGATACAGTTGACCACGAAACACTACGTCCATTCTCTTTTCATCAATGAACATGAGTTGTTCTTTCATGACACATATCAATTCTGCATCATCTAGCTTGGCCTCCTAGATGACTCTCAAAGATGGTATCTCGACCTCTGCGAGTATCACATCTTTTGTGCAATATACCAACATGTGTGGCATTTCCCTATTGGATGTTCTCATAGTAGTGCGGTAACCCAGTAAGGCAAAGGATAGCTTCCCATGCCACTGCCTATGATTGTCCACTATCTTCCACAAGATCTTGTTCATGTTTTTGTTGGCTGCTTTAACTTCTTCGTTATTTGTGGCCTGTAGGTTGTGGAGTTGCAGTGAACAATTCTGAACTTCTCACAAATCTCCCTCATGAGATCACTGTTGAGAGTGTCTACGTTGTCAGTTATGATTGATTCTAAAATCCCAAATTTACAGACTATGTTTTCCTGAACGAAATCTGCAACCACCTTCTTAGTCACATCCTTGTATATAGAGGCCTCGACCCATTTGGTGAAATAATGGCTACCAAGATGGAATGATGCATGTTCGATGCGGCAGGTTCTACAGGTGTGATCATATCCATGACCCAGGGCCAAACGGCCATGGAGAACATTACGTTTAACTCATTTGATGGAACCTAGATGAAATCCCCGTGAATCTAACACTGGTGGCACTTCTGCACGTAACAGATACTATCACTTTCCATGGCCATCCAAAAGTATCTGGCCATCAAGATCTTTTTGGCTAGGGCAAAATCATTAATGTGAGGCCCGCACGTTCCTGCATATATTTCTTCTTATAATCTTTTGCTTCAGTAGCATCCACACACCTTAACAAACCCAAATCCGGGTTCCTCTGATACATGACTTCCTCGTTAAGGAAAAAGTGATTTTCTAGTCTTCATAATGCTCGCTTCTGACCATTAGTGGCACTTTCTGGATATTTTCTTACTTTGAGGAACCTTTTGATGTCGGGGTACCAAGGCTTACCGTCCGGCTCTCCATCCACATGGAAACAGTATGCATGCTGATCTCGAACATCTATCTCAATGGGGTCGATGTAATTCTTGTATGGGTGCTAGGTCATGGATGACAAAGTTGAAAAAGCGTTAGCGAACTCATTCTGGATTTTGGGCACATGTTTGAACTCGATCTTGGTGAAGTTCTTACATAACTCCTTTACGCAGTGTAAATATGGGAGGATCTTGACATTCTTGGTGGTCCACTCACCCTGAACTTGACGTATCAGCAAATCAGAATCTCCTATGTCCAAAAGCTCTTTGATGTTCATGTTGACGCCATCCAAATCCCAAGGATGCATGCCTCATATTCTTCCATATTTTTTTGTGCAAGGGAACCTTATCTTAGCTAAATCCGGATAATGATGTCTCGACTCAGAAACTAGTATGCCCCAATTCCTACTCCCTTGAAATTTGCTGCCCAATGGAAAAACATTCTCCATCCTGGATATGACTCTGAAATGTCCTCCCCAGCGAACAACACTTCTTCATCTGGGAAGTATGTGGTAAGTGGCTCGTATTCCTCGTCCACCAGATTTTCTGCAGTTGATCAACCAACACTTGTCCTTTAATAGCTTTATAGTCACGTACACACTTTCGAACTCACTAAGAAGAGTCTACCATTTGGCCAACTTTCCCGTAGGCATCGGCTTCTGGAAGATGTATTTGAGTGGGTCGAGTCGGTATATCAAATATGTGGTATGTGCTGATAGGTAATGTCTTAACATCAAATCGATCCATGTCAAAGCACAACAAGTCCGCTTTAACAAGGTATATCTGGCTTCGTATTGTGTGAACTTCTTGCTCGGCTAGTAGATAGCTTTCTCCTTCTTTCCATCCTCATCGTGTTGTCCCAACACATTCCAAATGCATTATCTAAGACAGACAAGTATAGTAACAGTGGCTTCCTAGGTTCGGGAGGACAAACACTGGCAGACTCAACAAATATTCCTTGATTCTATCAAAAAATTTCTGACATTCCTCTATCCACTTTGTAGCGGCATCTTTCTTTAACAACCTCACAGATTACAGTTGACTGGCTATGAACCTGCTGCTATAGTTCAATCTTATAAGGAAGCTCATCACGTCCTTCTTGCTTTTGGGTGGAGGCAAGTCTTGAATGGCCTTGATCTTTGAGGGGTCTAGTTCTATCCCTTTTTAGATGATGATGAAGCCTAACAATTTTCATGCGGGGACTCCAAATGCACACTTTTCAAGATTCAAATTCAAATTTTACCTTTGCAATTGCTCAAAGAACTTCTTTAAGTCACTCAAATGATCCGTACTCTTCCAAGACTTGATGATGACGTAATCCACATATACTTCAATCTCCTTCTGGATCACGTGGTGAAAGAGGGTCGTCATGGCCCTCATGTAGGTAGCCTTGGCGTTCTTTCGACCGAATGACATGATCCAATAGCAATAAACTCCCCATGGTATGGTGAATGTTGTCTTCTCCGCATCTTCTTCGTGCATCAAAATCTGGTGGTATACAGCAAAGCAATCCACGAACGATTGCAACTCATGTTTGACACAGTTGTCGATAAGGATATGGATATTTGGTAGAGGAAAGTCGTCCTTGGGACTGCCTTTTTTAAGATCTCGGTAGTCCACACATATCCTGATATTCCTATCCTTCTTCGGTACCGGTACGATGTGTGCCAACCATGTGGGGTAATTGGTGATTCTTACCACATTCGCTTATATCTTCTTGGTGACTTCCTCTTTGATACTCAGACTCAAATTTGGTTTGAATTTCTGCGGTTTATACTTGACTGGTGGTCTGGTAGGGTCAATGGGCAATCGGTACAAGACGATGTTAGTACTCAGTCGGGGCATGTCATTATATGACCAAGTGAATACATCGATGTTTTATCGGTGGAGCTCTATCAATTCTTCCTTTTGTTATGCATTCAGATGGATACTGATTTGAGTTTATTTCACATCTTCTTCACTTTCTAAGTTAAACATTTATGCTTCTTTAAAATTGGGATTCTTCTGGATTTCTAGCTGCTCGATCTCTTGTGGGAGATCCTCAGGCATCATACTCTCGTCGTATTCTTCGTAGTCCTGATCTTTTTGCTCAAGGGTTTTGTAACATGTCATAATAGCGAAACACGGGTTTTATTAATTTGATTTATGAAAAAGAAAAATTGAGTATAAATAATGACAAAGATGAATTTTCTATGATTTCAGGAAAATAATTCTTTTATTTCATCAAAAGGAACGTCTCAGCATTCAAAGAGGAAATTTATCAAAAAATGTACAGGCATGGTTTAGGCCTCAATTGACTATGTGTTTTTTCAAAATTACTACAATTCCACACTAGCAAGAGTCCTCGCGAACCAGAAATGGACTGGCAGTCCAGTTCTCAAAGTCTCTCCTGGTTCGTCATCTCGAATGATCGGTGTCTTGATATCAGCTTCGCCAAAAAATTCCTTGATCATGGCCACGAACAATCTTCCTATCCCGTCAATGAATTCATCTTTTGGTGGTGATCTCTGATCCGGGCTCGGAACACACTCTAGTACGAAAACCTTCTTCCCAGGGTTACCGTTATAGGTTCTTCCAGTTGTAGGTTGATACCCCAAGCCGGAGGTACCTTTCTGCCCTATTGGTTCAATTGGCTCTATTATCCCATCTGATTGGGGTCCTAACCCGGTCCCTGGTTGATATCCATACTTCATCATTTCCCACATTTCCATCTTTGACCTATACGGTGAGTGCATGCTATGCTTCTACTCATTCTTCTCCATTTCTATTGCTTGCATGATCTCTGCTACATGGAAGGCCACCCTACATAATCCTTCTATTAAAGAAACCGCCTTCTCCAAGTAAGCTGACCGGCTCTACTCCCCGTGTATCACAATCTCCTGGCAATCTCACTCGATTTTCATACACTTATGGAGAGTGGGAGGAACCGCCCCCCGCCATGTGTATTCAGGGCCCTTCTAGTAGTAGGTTGTATGAAGACGAAATATCCATCACTTGAAACAATATCGGGAACTCAACTGGTCCAATTTGCAAGGCTAAGTAGATCTCCCCGGTAACATCCTTCTGCGATCCATCGAAATCCCTAGCTCTCACATGGCTCTCTTTCACTTCCCTCAAATGAATGCCCAATTCTCGCAGAGTAGAGAATGGGAAAATATTTACTCTGGCTCCTCCATCGACAAGCACTCGAGATATGACTTTGTCTCCACACTTGACTGTGATGTGCAGAGCCTGTTGTGATCCATACCCTCCACAAGAAGTTCATCCCTTCGAAAGGAAATCTTGTTTGCTTCAACACGGTTGCTACTAGCGCCTCACTGGTGGTATTGCTCGGAAAACTTACCCCACTAGTACTTTCACCAGAGCATCCTTGTGACTGTCGAAGCTCATCAACAAAATAATTGATATATGGGTAGGGGTCTTTCTCAACTGTTCTTCTATGGAGTATTCTTCAATCAGCATCTTCCTCCAAAACTCTGTTGCCTCTGCGTCTGTTAGGTTCTCCTCTAATTCTGATCTCTACTCGGGTTCCCTCAGCTCACCTCTTATGGAGCATAACACCTTCCTGACCTAGTCATCCCATGAGAAGCTGCGGTGTCTGTCATTTTCCCTTTCTATTTGACTGATAAGTCCATGGAACTGTCTTATATTCTCGAGTCCCTTTATCTCTAACGGTAGTGGTGGATGGTTGTTGGTAAGTCTGAACCATCATAGGAGGTTTCAACTACACAGTGATCAATGAAATTACCCGAGAGGGTGTTCTTGAAGCTTTGGAATTCCCAATAGTAACAATGGTCCCTTTCAAGTCACAGTCATCATCTAATGAGATCATGTTGGCTCCTTGGTTTCTGTGGTTTGGTAGTGGTTACGGTTTACATTTGGTGGGGCTAGGGTGCTCTGGATAGCTCCACTTTTAATCAATAGTCGATCTTATTCTTCAATCTATAACAATCCTCGGTGTCATGCCCATGAACACTTGAATGATAGGCGCAACGCATGCTTGCATCAAAATATTTGGAGGGTTGTCGGGGATCCTTCCTTCCACCGGGTATAGCAGTCCGTCTCTCCTCAACCTTTTAAACAATTGGGCTAAAGGCTCAGCAACTGGAGTGAAATTTATGGGATTCCTTTCTTCAAAGTTTGGGTGTGACCTGGATGAATAGGCACGTCTATTTTGGTGGGTGGTGGTTTGAACTAGAGCATATGGTCATGATGGGTTTGGATGTAATCGGGGCGGGTTATAGTGGGGTTGAGCATTGTAGTATGGTTGGGTGTTATATGCTGGGGTATAAGTGGGTTGATGTGGAGGATGGATGTTTGTGGGTTAGGAGTTGGTTCGACGAGGAGGACTTGACTGATAGTAGGGGACGATCGTTGTTACTTCCTCTTTCTTCTTTTTCCCATTGTCAATAGAACCCGATTGTATGGCCTTGCTAGCATGTTGTAGCACGGTCATTGACTGTATCTTTCCTGACTTGATACCTTCCTCCAAAAAGTCTCCCATTTTGACCAGCTCGAGAAATTTCTGCCCCATCACTCCAATCATCTTTTCGAAATAAATTCCATCTTGAGTACGGTTCATTATCATCCAACGGAGGTTGAGTCCTAGTGGCTTCTGATTTCCAGCGGCGAGCATATTCTTGAAATGATTCAGAGGGCTTCTTCTGTAGATTCACCAAAGCGAACATGTCCGAAGTGATTTCAGTGTTAAATCTGAAGCGATTTATAAAATCTTCAGCCATGTCCTGCCACTCCCTCCAAGAACTCTTGGAGAACATAGCATAAAACTTCTTCTCCCTTCAGCACCTGAAACACCATCCTCAAATGCTGCTCGTGCTTCACCCTACTACGAGAATATACCAAGATATCATCAATAAACTTGACAAAAGAATCCAAATAAGGCTGGAACACAGTATTCATCAAATGCCTAAAAGTTGCTGGGGCATTAGTCAATCCATATAATATCACCAAGAACTCATAATGCCCATAACGAGTCCTGAACGTCGTTTTAGGAATGTCCGAAACCCTAATCTTCAACCGATGGTACCTCGATCTCAAGTCGATCTTTGAGAACACCCTAGCACCCTAAAGCTGATGAAACAAGTCATTAATGCGAGGCAGTAGATAATTGTTCTTGATAGTAACCTTGTTAAACTGTCTGTAGTCAATACACATTCTCATTGAACTATTATTTTTCTTTCCAAATAATACCGGTGCACCCCAAGGTGAAACACTAGGCCTGATGAAACCCTTATCCAAGAACTCTTGCAAATGTTCTTTCAGTTCCTCCTACTCCACTAGAGCCATGCGATATGGTGGAATAAATATGGGCTGAGTCCCCAGCACCAAATCAATACCAAAATCAATATCCTTATCGGTTGGCATGCCCGGTAGGTCTGCAGGAAACACATATGAAAACTCTCTCACTATTGGAACTGACCCAACATAGAAGTATCAGCATTAACATCTCACACAAAGCCCAGATATGCCAAACAGCCATCCGTTGAGTCTTCAAAAAATCATTCTACTAGGAGTGTGACCAACATAGCTCCTCAATTCCAACCTTGGAAACTCCGGCATCACCAATGTCACAGTCCTAGCGTGAAAATCAAGAATAACATGGTATGGATATAGCCAATCCTTATAAAAAATAACCTCAAAATCAACCTTACTGAGCAATAAAAGATTAACCCTTGTCTCATAACTCCCAATGGCAATCACACAAGATTGATACAAACAATCAACCACAATAGAATCACTAACAGGTGTAGATACATAAGCATGGATATCAAGGGAACCACGGGGCATATCCTAATAAGTATCAAAATATGATTACCCATAAGAATAAGTGGATCCAAGGTCAAATAGTACTGAATCATCCATGTGGCACACTGAAATAATACATGTGATCACGGCATCTAAACCAACTGCCTCTGGTCTGGCCAGGAATGCATAACGGGCATGTCTTCCACCTGACTGACCTCCTTCTCTAGGACGGTCTTGAACAGACTAAGCTCCACCTCTAGCTGGCTATGGTGGTGGTGTAGATCTGCTGGCACTGGAACTATGGACTGGGTTCCCTAATATGGTGTTAGGCCCCGTAAAATTTTGCCAAGGAATTTAAGGTTTCGTGGTGCCGAGATAGGCTTATGTGTTCGAGGATTATAGAAATTCTTCATGGCTCGCAAGCTTGCCGCAGTACATACTTTTTGGGTTGAAGAATGTACTGAGGAGTTGGTGGAAATTTTTTGGCAGAAGAAGGCAGTTCTGCGGTCAAGTTCGCAACCGCAGAACCACTCCGAGGGCCTCATAATCATCGTGGAGTTGAGCAGAGAAATTGTTGAATTTTGGAAGTTTTTTTGCGGTCCATTGTGCAATTGCATAGTTGTTTCACGGTTCGCACATCAGTCGCAGATTTGGCATAAAAAATTTTTGGAGAGTGATTCTGCGGTCCAGTCTGCGGCCGCATAAGTGGTCTGCGGACCGCAGACCTGTCGCAGACCGGTCCAGACAATTCTAGTTGTTGGTATCACTTTCGTGCTCCATTTTGTGGGCCGTATATCTGTTCTGCGGTCCATTCAGCGACCGCAGACCTGAGTTCGGAGGGTCCATTTTCCCTATTTTATAACCCGACCCCATTTCGATAAATAACCTTAGGGGCTCATTTTGAAGCGAATGTCTAATGATTTTAGAGAGAGGTTAAGAGTATTTTTGAGAGAGAAGGAGGAAATCTCCCATTCTTGCACCAATCCTCAAGAATCAAGGAACCCAACCACTAGATTATCATCTATCCGGGTAAATCCTACTCCTAAGCTTTCATGCAAGAGGTTATGAGTTCAAGTATATTGTTTGGTTGGAAATAAGCCATGCATGTGACAATAGGTTGTAGTATGTGGGGTTAATGAACCATTTTGGTTAGTTTTTTGTTGAAATTGCTTTAGGGAGGAAGGGATTACCATAGTAGAGCTATATAGTCTATTTTGCATACTATGTGTTTGACAAAATTCCTAAGAGAGTTACACCATGAGAATCCTTCTAATTATTATCCGATTTTCGCTATATTCCTATAGATTGTTATTGCTAGAAGTGTTGGGACGTTGTAGTAACTTAAGGAAAGCTCAAGCAAGGTATGTTGGCTAAACTACTTTCTTAGAATTGAATTCCATGATGTTCCCGTAAGTTTCAAGAATGGTTGGCTCAAGTTCCTTATTCCCATGTTTCGAGTTGTTCCCAATAAATTCGATTATCCCGAGTAAGCAAAGTGTTGAGAATTATGTATTCAAAATGTGTTCTGAATGTTCCTATCACATTATGTTATCCTAAAGGAATGTGTTCAAGAATGATATGTGTATTAAAATGTTATGGCTTTGAGTCGTGTTTCAAATGAATGTCCGTTATGCTTAACTTGGAAAGAATACTCCATGCGTCTAAAACTCCTATTGCTCATATATGTACCTAAAGTCTTGTTTTGAAATGCCTTGTTGTTGATAATCTATAAGGATGCTTGAAAGTGAAAAAAGTGGTTTAGAGATGTAAAGCGTGGCCACCGTGCCAATAAATGAAAGTTATACTTGTGGCCAATGGTGCCAAGGAAATGAAGTGATGTGAGAAAGGTTATGAAATGAGCCTTGATTCAACTGTTCCAAATTGACTTCGAAAATAGATTTTCCTAAAAGCTTAGGTACTCAAGTCATGCCCAAATGTGGTTGTTTTAACTAATACTATGCTTTTTAAGTATTCCCAATGTGTTTTGAGCTCTTATATATTTATGAGTTGAAATTGTGTATTGCCCTTTTGGGGAAAAGTACTTCAAGAATAAATGATGTGTTACTCCTTTATGATTTTCACTTGTGCTTCGATTGCTAATCATTTTACTCCATTTCTTGCAAAGATATCCATTGTGTTTAAAGTCTTCATTACTAATGAATCTAAAGTTGTGATTTCTGGAATATTCTATTTGTTGATATTTATGATGATAATCCTTGGAAGTAAAGAAATAAAAGTGTGGAATATAAGATACGGCCACCATGCCTTGGATGAAGAATCATATGTATGGCCAAGAGAGCCAATGAAATAATAATGTTGTGAGTGGTTGAAAGTATTAATAAAACTATATACGGTGTGAAAAGTCAGGAGGTGAATGCATTTGTATTTTTGCTTCCTTTGTGTGCAAAATAAAATATTTTTGGGAGTATCATTAGCGAGCTGAGGAAGGGTGGGTCGTAAGGCCCACACCTGAAACTACACGTGTCGGTGTAAGACTCGATTGTGATCAGTTCCCCTATTTGGGATGAGCTTGAAATATTGATGTGATGAGATTATTCCCCTTAATTGGGATGATATTGATGATAGCTTTGAATTGAAAATGATGAAGTCGACCTACACGGTATATGTGGGAAGGTGGCCAAGCCGATCAGGTGGAGATCGTACGCCATGTCGCGCGCATGGTGGTTCCTTCTCTTGGTAACACCTTTCTTTCGCATCACACGTCAATCCACATTGTTCGTGAGAAGTGGCCTAGCCGATCGGGCGTGATCGGCTCCGTACTAAAAACACGATGGTATATCGGTGCTAATGATCTCCCAACCAAAAATAATATTATTTCGTATTTTGAAAATTATTATGTTTTAACTTGGCATTTTGGATATCATTGATTGTTACTTGTTGCTTCCATGTTTTTCCCTTTCTTATATTGGTATTCTATTTCTAAAAAGGACATTTAGCTTCACATACTAGTACTATTCCACATGTACTAACGTCCCTTTTGCCGGGGGTGCTGCATCTTCAATGGATGCAAGTGTTTCATCAGCGCAGCTTTGTTCCTCGTTAGCAATTACTCTCTACTCAGTAGAATTTGGTGAGCCCTACTCTATTCCAAGCCTTATGTCACTTGACGTTGTATTTGTGTTTTGAGGTATAGCCGGGCCTTGTCGCCGGCACTTCCATACTACTTTTCTGTTCTACTTAGAGGCTCCGTAGACTTGTTGTGGGTGGTGTACGATGTTGGGTAATGAGTTAGAGGTGTTGGTATTTGGCAAATATGTTTTTCCCTCGTAATTTTGAACTTATAATATTTTGGAAATTGTAAAATAAATATCCTTTGAGTAATGGAAAAAGAATGTGGAATATTTTACCCTTCTCATGCTTATCTCTTGTTAATGGTTCTTTTACTATTATTGGGTAAGGTTAGGTAGAAGGCATCAAGTAAGCTTCCTTGACGGGGCTATCTCGCCTGAGCGCCGGTCGCGCTCCCTGAGGTCCGGGCGTAACATACGGTACACTGCTCAGAAGCCTAGGGCAATCTATTTTTAGATGACCCTGGTCCCCACACTCAAAACAACCCCTCCTCTGGCAAGGCTGCTAACTCGGCGACTGACCCTGAGAACTTGAATATCCACTGATAGAACCCTGAGCAGAAGGAGCACGGTATCAACTATGTGCTGGCATTGCACTAAAAGATTACTGCCTAGGCGAGCACTTTACGAACAGTGGTTGAGAGACGAACCACGAGACACCTGACGAGCTGCCTAAGTGGGCCTGAAAGGAAGGCCTCTACTATGATGTGCCTGTCCTCCAGATGAGGTGCCACCAATACCACCCAAGCCACGAGGCCTCTTGGCCTCCTGCTCCTCTCGCTCCTCTCGCTCCTGCGAACACGCTCTAAGAGCTTGGCAATCTCAAGCGCTTGGTGAAAACTAGTATTAGTCTTGGCCTCTCGAGCCATACCATATGGGATACCATAGTTGAGGCCCTCCATGAACCTCCTGGCCCTCTCCCTCTTAGCAGGGACCAAAAACACTTCATGATGAGCTAACTTTGTGAATCTTATCTCGTACCGGGTCACAGTCAAGCCCTCCTGGCGTAAATGCTCAAACTCACTATCGCAACTCATCTCTGCGACCTTATGGTTTTAACTTCTCCTAGAAGAGAAGTGAGAACTGAGACCAAGTAAGTGGTGCAGCACCAGCTACCCTACTCAACTCATAAGTCTACCACCACATGTATGCTGCTTCTGCCAACTAGAAAGTAGTAAAGTCAACCTATTTGAGTCCACTAGACCGATTGTTCGTAGAATCTGATGTCACTGATCAAGAAAACCATGTACATCCTTAGTAGACTCGCCACATATCATAATACAACTATCTAGAATTGGTAACACTAAGTCATGAGCTCTACAGAGCGAATACAAGTCTTACATACAAAAATATTGTCTGAAACAACAACAACAGTAAAGGAAAATAAGAAGAGACACTAGAGATTGCGATCAGGAAGCAGCTCTACCTTGGTCTCCATAGCACAACACTAAACTCAACTCACGAAGCTTGACTAGGTACAACTTCAAAATCTGCACAATTAAGTGCAGAGTATGAATACAACTGACCACATTATTTTGTAAGTATCATGACAAGCCTCGATGAGGTAGTATTAGCAAGAAGTAGAAATGATACTCACTTAACAACCTACTCAATTCATAAATTTACAAGTACACAGCAACGGTACCAAACTAAGCATGAAATACAAATATAACTAATAAGTTCACATAGAGAAGATGTGCACAAGTTTTCTAGCTATTTAATAGCTCAGCAAATAGAGAATATATGCATTTATCACCAAAGAATCTTCGACATTAGCATATAGAGAAGATATGCTTAAATAATAGAGTCAATGTGCACAAGTTGACATATAGAGAAGATATGTAATGTGCTTTCATCTTTCAATCAAAGCAGCATATTGAGAAGATATGCATAAAGAGGCATGTATCCATTCCAAAACTAGCATATAGAGAAAATATTCGATAAAATTATGTACACACCCGAGGTGTTTGCAAATAGAGAAGAGATGCAAAAACCAAACATTGATCAATTTTCCTCATACTGCTTGTACTTCATTAAAAGAGAAACATGAGAGGATGATCCTAGGGGGATGGATCCTTATCCACATGCTGCACGGACAACTCACGTGCCATAATATAAAAATCGCATGGACCACACACGTGTTATCCTAACTCAAATCGCACAGACCATTCACGTGCTGCCAATCTAGTCCATATTACATGGAAAGCATATAAAAAAATACATACATACGAATAATGAATATCAAATCACATACTCATTGGCTAATAAAATAAAATGCTAAGGTGTATGCATGTGTGAAGTGCGCTACCACAACTCAGATTAGGCGGATGCCACAAAAATAGTAATTATCATATTTGAACAGGAAACTAATCTGCACATGATCTTTAGCATGATTCAAGTAGCTCCAGGAGTACAAACATATGAATCATGATAGCAAGAAATATATTATCCAATACAAGGCATAACACAACCTAAAGACTACCCCTAACATGGATAAAACCCAGTGCACGCATACATGCTTATCCCCCGCATATGCGTCGCCCTCAGCACGTAGCAATCAAGCACTGATCAATTTTCCTCATCCCGTGTGTACATCACCAAGAGAGGAAAATGAGAGGACGACACTAAAGATATTTATCCTTATCCACACGTTAAACGGAAAACTAAAGAGCCAAAATATAACAACTGCACGGACCACTCACGTGCTATCATAACTCAAGCCACACAGGGCACTCACGTACAACCAACCAATCTATATCACAAGGAAATCACATACAAGAATACATGTATATGAAAAATGGATATCAAATCACATACTCATGGACAAATAAATATAACATGCTAAGGTGTATGCATGTGTGAAGTGTGCTACCATATCTCATATTAGGTGGATGCCACAAAAAACAGCAATATGTTTTATTAGGAAATTAACCTACACATGATATCTAGTATGCTTCAAGTAGTTCACAAAGGGGTAAAAACATATGAAGCACGATAGCAAGAAGCATAGTATCCTATAAAAGAAATAACACAGCCTAAGGACTACCCCTAACATGGATAAACCCCATTGCACGCACACATGCTCATCCCTCGCGCGTGCGTCACCCTCAGCACGTAGCCATCAGCAATAATTCAAGCAACTAGTGCTTCAAACCAAGGCTAGACAAAGCACTTACCTCAACCAAGACCAATCAATACTCCAAAAATGCCTTCCCTCACAAATCAGCCTCCGAACGGCTCGAATCTAGCAAAAAGAAACTCAATAATATCAAGTAAATCTATAGAAATTAATTCCAAACAATAGAGCTTCAATATTTATTCGATTCGCAAAACGTCAACAAAAGTCAACTCACACGGTCAAAAACTTGAGTCAAGAGGTAGATCCTAACTACCCATAAACCCATGAGTCCAAATATGTGATTAAATTCCAAAACCAAGTCCAAATCGATCATCAAATCCTCAATTTTCACTCTCTTATGTTGCAAAAGTAAAACCCCAAATTTCCCTCAAAATTCTATATTTTGGGTGTAATAATCTATGTAGATTCTTGAAATAATACCAAAAATGTGTAGAATTCACTTACTCCAAAGTCATGTGTGAATGTCTCCAAGAAAAAATTGCCTCTCTCAAATCTAGGGTTCAAAAATATGAAAGAATGGCTAAAATGCTGAAATTTACCACCTAAATGTTCCGCCCAGTGGTATGCATCGCGATCGCGAAGGTCAAAAATCCGCCCATCTGTTGCTCCACTTCGCGAACGCAAAGTTCCCCCTCAGGAACATGATTCCTGACCTGCTAAGCCTACGCAAACGCGAGCCCTGCTTCGCAAACGCAAAGGCAATTGTTCTGCCTGGCACTACTCAATCGCGAATGCAGCCCCCTGCACGCGAACATGATGCTCCTGCTCCCATCTCTTCAAAAATGTGGCTCCATCCTCATGAATGCGAAGAGAAAAATCCCAACTGCTAACTCCTCTTATCTGTGATCGCTAGACAAGCTCCACCATCACGAAGCACCACTAAACACTAGAAAACCAGCAATTCCCAACCAAAGGAAAATGGTCTGAAACCACCCTGAAACACACCCGAGCACCTCGGGACCCCATCCAATCAGGCCAACAAGTCCCAATACCTTATCCAAACTTGTCCAAATGATCAAAACACAATAACTAACATCAAAATCAAGAATCAACGATCAAAACACAAGTTGAGCTTCTCTTAAATTTTTTAACTTCCAACCAGGCGTCTGATTCAAGCCTAACCAATCCGGACTATATCCAAATATTGTACACAAGTCTCACATTAAAAAACTAACCTATTCCAATTCTCAAACAACAATCCGAATCCAATATCATCTAAGTCAACTCCCGGAGAAACTTAGGAACTTTTCAAACCTTTAAATTTCTAACTTTGGACAAATAGAGCCAAAACATCGTAGGAACCTCCAAATCTAAATCTGAACATACCCCTAAGTCCAAAATCACCATATGAACATATTAGAACCATCAAATCACCAAATTCGAGGTCGTTTAAACAAAAGTCAAACCTAGTAAACTCTTACAACCTAAGCTTCCAGCAAAGGAACTAAGTGTTCCAACTCACTTCAAAACCTCCCTAGACCAAACCAACCATCCCCCCAAGTCCCAAAATCACAAACAAGCATACGTGAAACATCAAATAGGGAAGTAGGGCTCAAATACACAAAATGACCAGTCAGATTGTTACATTTCTCCCCCTCTTAAACAAACAATCGTCCTCGAATGAATTTAGAATCATACCTGAAGTACCAAAAAGGTGAGGGTATCTGCTCCGCATATGATACTCAGTCTCCCAATTAGCCTCCTTAATTGCCTAACCTCTCCAATGGACCTTCACTGACCCGATCTCCTTAGACTTGAGCTTTCAAACTTGCCAATCCAAAATGGCCACCGCCTCTTCCTCATAAGCCAGATTCTCATCTAACTGCATTGTGCTGAAGTCCAAAACATATGGCTTGGCTTCATGATGTTTCTGAACCATAGAAATATGAAACAACGGGTGAACTCTCGACAAGCTGGGTGGCAAAGAAAGCCTGTAAGAGACCTCACTCACTCTCTCCCAAAACCTCAAATGTACCAACATACCAAAGACTCAACTTGCTCTTACACCCGAACCACATCACGCCCTTCATAGTGAAACTCTAAGAAGGACCTTCGCACCCTCCATGAGTGCCACACACAAACCTTCCTACCAGCAGAACTCTTATGCTTAGACTGCATTGTTCGAAGCCTCTCCTGAATCAACTTCACTTTCACCAAACAATCACGGACCAAGCCTGTGGCCAATAACCTAGCCTTACTAGGCTCAAACCAACCAACTAGAGAATGACATCGCCTCCTATATAACGCCTCATACAGAACAATCTAGATACTAGACATTGTAAGCAAACTCCCATAAAGATAAAAATGGATCTCACTGACCCCAAAATCAATTAAGCATGCCCTCAACATATCCTCCAAAATCTGAATGGTCCACTCAGACTCCTCATCCGTCTGAGGTTGAAATGCAGTACTTAACTCAACCTGCGTGCCCAACTCACACTGAACAGCTCTTCAGAAGTGCGATGTAAATTGAGTGCCGCGGTCCGAGATAATGGAAATAGGAACACCATGCAAGCGAACAATCTCTGTTATGTAGATCTTAGCAATTGCTCTGAAGTGTGGAAAGTCATAACTGGAATGAAATGCGCCGATTTGGTCAATCGATTCACAATGAACCAAATTGCATCAAACTTCCTCAAAGCCCGTGGCAACCCTACCACGAAGTCAACAGTAATACGCTCCCACTTTCACTCCAATATATCAATCTTCTGAAGAAAACTACACGGTCTCTAATGCTCATACTTAACTTGTTGATAATTCAAACACCGTGCAACATGCCCAACAATGTCTGTCTTCATCCCTCTCCACCAATAATGCCGCTTCAAATTATGATGCATCTTTGTAGCACCTGGTTGAATAAAATACCTCAAACTGTGAGCCTCCTCAAGAATCAACTCCCAAGCCATCAATATTAGGAACACAAATCCGACCCTGAAGTCGCAATACATCATCGTCATCAATAACCACCTCCTTGACTTGACACCAACTTGCTGCACCATGTCCCTAAGGACAAGTAAACAGGAATCATCATACTGACAAGCCTTGATGCACTCAAACAAGGATGATTGTGCAGCAACACAAGCAAGAACTCTGGTAGGCTCAGAAATATCCAATCTCACCAATCTATTGGCCAACACCTGAACATCCATAGTTAAGGGATACTCCACCATTGGATTAAATGCCAAACTCCTCATACTCTCTGCATTTCTAGTCAAGACGTCTACTACCACATTAGCCTTCCTCGAATAATACAAAATAATGATAACATAATCCTTCAATAGCTCCAACAATCTCCGCTTCCTCAAATTCATATCTTTCAGATTGAATAAATGCTGGAGACTCCGGTGATCAGTGTAAACCTCACAAGACATGCTATATAAGTAATGCCTCTAAATCTTGAGCGCATGCACAATAGCTAGAAACTCTAAATCATTGACTAGATAGTTCTTCTCATGGGGCTTCAATAGGCACGATGCATAGGCAATCGCCCTACCAACCTGCACCAATGCACAACTAAAACCAACACACGAAGCATTGCAATAAACAATATACATCCCCGATTCTAAGGTCAATACCAAAACTAGAGTCGCAGTCAAAGCAGTCTTGAACTTCTGAAAGCTCTCCTTGCACTCGCCCGACCATCTGAATATAGCACCATTCTAAGTCAACTTAGTCAATGGAGCTACTATAGATGAAAACCCTTCCACAAACCGATGATAGTAACCAGCCAAACCTAAGAAACTCCTGGTCTTCGTAGTGGTAGAAGGTGTGGGCCAATTATGAACTGCCTCAATATTCTTTGAATGCACCTTGATCCCATCATTGGACACCATGTGGCCCAAGAATACCATTGAATCCAACCAGAACTTGCACTTAGAGAACTTAGCATACAACTTCTTCTCCCTCAGTACTTGTAGCACCATCCTCAAATGCTTCTCATGCTCCTGCTTACTACGAAAATATACCAATATATCATTAATAAACACAACGACAAAAAAAATCAAAATAGGCTGGAACACATTGTCCATCAAATTCATGAAAGCTGCTTGGGCATTAGCCAAGCCAAAAGACATCACCAAGAACTCATAATGCCCATAAAGAGTCTTGAAAGCTGTCTTAGGAATGTACAAAACCCTGATGTTCAACTGATGGTACCCCGATCTCAAGTCTATCTTTGAGAAAACCTAAGAACCCTAAAGCTGATCAAACAAGTCATCAATGTGAGGCAGTGGATACTTGTTCTTGATGGAAACTTTGTTCAATTGCCTGTAGTCAATACACATTCTCATAGAACCATCCTTTTTCATTGCAAATAATATTGGTGCACCCCAAGGTTAAATACTAGGCCTAATGAAACCCATATCCAACAACTCCTGCAAATGTTCCTTCAATTTTGTCAGTCTGCTAGTGCCATGCGATACAGCGGAATAGATATAAGATGAGTGTCTGGCACCAAATCAATACCAAAACCAATATTCCTAGCGGGCGGCATGACCGGTAGGTCTGCAGGAAACACATCTAAAAACTCTCGCACTATTTGAATTGACTCAATACTAGGAGTATCAGTACTAACATCTCTCACAAAGGCTAGATACGCCAAACATTCCTTCTCAGCCATCTGTTGAGTCTTTAGAAAAGAAATCACTCTACTAGGAGTGTGACCAATAGAACCCCTCCATCCCAACCTTGGCAACTCTGGCATTGCCAATGTCACGGACTTAGAGTGACAATCAATAATAGTATGATCCGGAGATAGCCTATCCATACCCAAAATCACCTCATAATCAACCATTTTGAGCAATAAAATATCAATCCTAGTCTCATAACTCCTAATGGTAACCATGCAAGACCAATACATACAATCTTCCACAACATAATCACCAATCGGTGTAGATACATGAACATGGATATTAAGGGAACGACAAGGCATATCCAAATAAGGAGCAAAATATGATGACACATAAGAATAATTGGATCCAGGGTCAAATAATACTGAAGTATCCCTGTGGAACATTAAAGCAACACCAGTGATCACGACATCTAAAGCAACTACCTCAGTCTGGCCGACAATGCAAAAGAACGGGCATGTCCTCTACTTGACTGCCCCCCCCCCCTCCCCGTGACAACCTCGAACAGACTGAGCTTTACACTGGGTTCCCTAATGTGGTACACTACTTAGAAACCTAGTGCAATCCCTCTTGAGATGACTCAATTCCCCACACTTGGAACAAACCCTCCTCTAGCAAGGCTGTTGACTTATGACTGACCTTGAGAACCTGAATATCCGCCCGTAGAACCCTGAGTAGATGGAGTGCAGTATGAACTCTATGATGGTAGTGCACTGAAGGTTGATTGGCCTGGGCGAGCATTATATGAATTATGACTGACTGACGAACCACGAGAAACCTAATGAGATGCTTGAGCGGACCTCGAAGAACGACCTCTATTATTATATTCTTGGCCTCCAAATGAGGTACCATCAAAACCACCCAAGCCACGGGGTCTCTTGGCCTCCCGTCCCTCTCGCTCCGGCCTATGAACACGCTCTAAGCGCCTGGCAATTTCAACCACATAATGAAAACTAGTATCAGTCTCGGCCTCTCAGGCCATACCATATTGGATACCATAGTTGAGGCCCTCAATGAACCTGTTGACTCTCTCTCTCTCAGTCGGGATAAAAAATACTACATATCGAGCTAACTCCGTGAACCTCATATCTTACTGGATCATGGTCAATCCCTCTTAGCATAGAAGCTCAAAATCACTGTGCAACTTATCTTTGCGAGTTTGTGGCGTGAAATTCTCCAAGAAGAGAAGTGAGAACTGAGACCAAGTAGTGCAGCACTAGGTGGTCAACTCAACTCATAATTCTGCCACCACCTGTATGTTGGTCCTGCCAATTGGAAAGTAGTACAGTCAACCCTATTTGAGTCCACTAGGCCAAATGTGCGTAGAATCCTATGATATTGAACAAGAAAACCCTGTGCACCCTTTGTATGCTCACCACTGAAATGAGGAGGATTAAGTCTCTGGAATCCCTATAGCCTCTTCTTCTCCTCAACAATCAAGAATGGTCTAATCATGGGCTGAACCGCAACACGAGTGGTTGCACAAACCAAACCCCTGGTGTCTGATAACCACGAGCCAACTGCTCTGGTGTATGTGCGGAGGAAGTATAGGCTTCTCCCCTAGCCTGTGAGGTAGCTGGAGCAACAGAGATCAAACCTACCTAATCCAAACTCGTATACACGCTCAAAATTTCCAGGTGTAGCAATAGGTCCATTCGGAACCTGAGCTAGTCCCACTCACTAAACAAAATTTGGAATCTTCTCCTCTACAGGAGTTACTGGTGGCTCCATAGTGGCGGCTCTTGTAGGGCCTCTGACTATGGTGTATGCTCCACCCATGCCTCTACCTCGGCCCTGGCCTAGGGTACTCGTGCCTGCTCAGTTGTACTAGAAGAATGTGTTCTCACCATCTGTGAGAGAATATAAGAGCTAAGATTCAAACTTAGGGATAAACAAATCTGTACGATAAAGAATGAAAGAAAGAGAATTTTTCCTATTGTATTGTAGCCTCTCAAAGATAAGTACATATGTCTCCTTACCGATTTTTAAGACTCTACTAGACTTGCTCATGACTTATGAGACCTAGTTCAAGTCTTATAGCAGTTTAACAGCTCAGCATAGAGAGAAGATATGCATTTATCACCAAAGGATCTTCAACATTAGCATATAGAGAAGATATGCTTAAATAATCAAGTCAATGTGCACAGGTTGCCATATGGAGAGATATGTATTGTGCCTTTATCTTTCAGTCAAAGCAGCATGTAGAGAAGATATACATAAAGAAACATATATACATTCAAAAACTAGCATATATAAAAGACATGCGATAAAATCATGTATACACCCGAGGTGTTTGCAAATATTGAAGAGATGAAAAACCAAAAATTGATCAGTTTTCCTCATACTGCATGTACATCATCGGGAGAAAAATATGAGAGGACGATAGCAGGATGGAACCTTATCCACACACTGCACGGACATCTCATGCGCCATAATATAACCGCACGATCCATTCACGTGCTATCATAACTCAAACCACATAGACCACTAACATGCTTCCAATCCAGTCTATATCAAACGTAAAGCATATACAAGAATGCCTGCATACGAACAATGGATATCAAAGCATATACTCATGGACTGATAAAAATAACATGCCAAGGTGTATGAATATGCGAAGTGTGCTACCACATCTCAGATTAGGCGGATGCCACAAAAATATCAATTATCATGTTTAAACAGGTAATTAACCTACACATGATCTCTAGCATGATTCAAGTAGCTCGTGAAGGGTTACAAACATCAAAAACATGATAAGAAGAATCATAGTATCTAATACAAGGCATAACACAACCTAAGGACTACCCCTACGTACAACTCGATCGGTCGTTTTGAGCTTTAGCATTCTATTCGGTGGTTTGAGACTTTGAGTAGATTCATATTATGTATTATGACTTACGTGTATGGTTGGTTTTGATTTTTGAGCGGTTCAGAATTTATTTGGAAGAATGATTCTCGTTTTAGAAGCTTTAAGTTGGAAGAGTTAGCAAGGTTTGACTCTTGGATAAACGAACTCGAAAATCAGGTTTTAATTATTCCAATATGTTTGTATGATGATTTTGGACATGTCCACAAAGTTTGATTAAATTCTGATGAGTTTTGGATAAGTTTGTATTGTATGGTGATTGCTTTTGGTTTCGACGTCGATTTGAGCATAAGGGTTACCATATTGAGCAAACGGCATTTGACTCGTGTTTCTACTAAATCATTATATCCATATCGTAATTTTGGACCCATAGCAACTGAAATCATCAAGTTTCAATATCGTATGAGGAATTTATGGTCATTTTACTAAGAATTAATTTGCCAGATTTTTCAGATTAATTACGAAATTACCACTGAATTCGTATTTAAAAATCTGCACCATTTCAAAATATTGAAACCAACATATCTCCTTCATTATAAGGTCAAATGGAGTTATTCAAAAGCCTAAATTCACTGAAATTTCATGAGGAACCCATATGGAGCATCAAAAGCGAGTTTCAAGATTGTTTGGCATAATAAATAAGGCAAAACAGCTGGGCAGAAGCATATAATATCGAGGGTTTGTTCATTTGGTCATATTTTGAGTTGGAAAACTCAGATTTGAAAGATTTTGGAGGCGATTTTCACCATATGGATTAGGGTAAGTTTTCTATACTCTGTTTTGGTTATATTTCATGAATCCATCTTCGTTTTTGGCATTTGATTGGTGATTTCAAATTGATATTTGGGGGTTTGTCTAAAATTTCTTAAAGTGATTTTTTGAGTTTTGAATATCGATTCGGAGTCAAATTTGAGTGAAACTAGTATGGTTGGACTCATAATTGAATGGGTTGTCGAATTTTATGAGTTTTGTCGGATTCCGAGGTGCGGGCCCAGATTTGACTTTTTGGTTAACTTTGGGCTTTTGATTAAAGATTCGGCCTTTATCAATTGGTTTGTTTCCTTTGATATTATTTGATATTTTTGAGTTGATTTTGGCTAGTTTCGAGCCGTTCGGAGGTCGGTACGTGCGGGATGGCATTTTTAGAGTATTGTTTGGCTTGCTCGTTATTGGATTCAGCTTGTTCGAGGTAAGTAACACTTCTAAACTAGGTGCTGGGGTATGAATCCCTAAACATACACGTTATGTGTTTTGAGTTGAGGTGACGCACATGCTAGGTAACAGGCGTGTGGGCGTGCACCATGTGAATTATGACTCGGTTGATTCTACAATACTATGTAGTTACCTAATCTTGTGTCTATACATAAAATTTCTACGTGTTAGAGAAATTGAGCTGTGAATCATGTTAAAAATCATGTTTATGCTATATGTTTATTCTGTTGGGACCCACTGAGGTCATTTCTACTGTTAAGTTATTTGCTTAAATTGCACTTATGTACTCAGTCATATTCATTCATTTGCATATCATATCTCAGTCTATGTTTATCATTCACCCTTACATTATGATATAATTGTTTGGGGTCATTGACATGAGATTTGTGAGCCCGAGAGACTGGAGAGACTAGTGATTGAATTGGGGTCTGAGAACCGGCTTGTGAGTGATATTGATGGGATCGGGCTACACGTCGCGTCAAGTTTTATTGATTCTTGATAGGATCGGGTTGCACGCTGTAGCAAGTTTTATTGATTCATAATCGGATCGGGCTGCACACCGCAGCAGGCCATGTTGGCTTATATTAGCACTTGGGAAGGATCCACCCCTCCGGAGTCTGATATACCAGCAATGAGCGCAGGTATCGAGTGCCGAGTGTCGAGTGATTGAGTGTGCTGAGTGATTGAGTGCACCGAGTGAGACAGTGAGATTAAGTACTCTAAGCGTGTGAGTAAAAGAGCTTTATCACCGTGATGCATTACATTTGACATGCATACTTGGCATGTATTCATAGAGATGCATTTCCTCATACTAAACGGTATTGTGGCATTCATGACTTCACATGCACATTGACATGTAGGCATAGATATGTACTTTCCTCATGCTATCTAAGAATGGAATACCTTATCTGTTGTTGAAAGTTTTTGGAAAAATCACAGTTTTCTAATACACCCATATTTTACTGTTATACCTGAAAAGCATGTCTACTTTCCGTAACTGTGAATGAGCTCAACAACATATCTATGAATATTACTTGTACTGTTTTCATTATATTGTTACAAGTTGTTCTTGGCTGTTTGTGTTGGACTCAGACTATTGTCCAAGCTCATCACTGCTTTCGACCTAAGGTTAGGTTTGTTACTTATTAAGTACATGGGGTTGGTTGTACTCATACTACATTTCTACATCTTGCACACAGATTTTGGAGTTGATGTTGATGTGTATGGCGGGATCTGGCATTGAAGATGTACCTGCGTTCTGTTTATAGCTTCCTCTTGTTCTTGGTAGCTTTAGATTTATAAATTTGTTTATGAATTTTTCGAACATATTATATATTTATTTCACATCAGCTTTGTAAACTCTTAAGCATTAGAAGCTCATGATTTGTACTACCAGTCCTTAGGGAGTTGTATAAAATTCAGTTATTTTATTTTTGACTCTTATCATTATCATTATATTGTGGTTTATAGTTAATTGGCTTACCTACCGGGCTTGGGTTAGGTGCCATCACGACTAGTGTGTCGCCTTGGGACGCACTGGTGTTATTTGTGAAGAAGAAGGATGGGAGTATGCGGATGTGCATTGGTTACCGCCAGTTAAACAAAGTCACCATAAAGAATAAATACCCACTGCCGCACATTGATGATTTTTTTGATCAACTACAGAGTGCTAGAGTGTTCTCGAAAATCGACTTGAGATATGGGTATCATCAGTTGAAGATTCGTGCTTCGGATGTTTCGAAGACGGCTTTCCGGGCCAGATATGGGCACTATGAGTTTCTAGTGATGTCCTTCAACTCGACTAACACCCCAGTGATGTTTGTGGATTTGATGAATCGGGTGTTCAGGCCATATCTTGACTCATTTTTCATTGTCTTCATTGATGACATATTGATCTACTCGCATAGTATGGAGGAGCACGAGCAGCATTTAAGGTAATGCTTCAGACCTTGCGGGAACAGAAGTTATATGCTAAGTTCTCCAAGTGCGAGTTATGGTTAGATTTTGTGGCCTTCTTGGGGCATGTCGTATCAGGTGAGGGTATTAAGGTAGATCCTAGGAAGATCGAGGCAGTTCAGAGTTGGCCTCGTCTTACCACATCAATCGAGATCAGGAGTTTCTTGGGGTTAGTAGGTTATTATCATCTGTTGTGGAGAGCTTCTCGTCTATCGCAACTCCATTGACTAGATTGACCCAGAAGAGTGCTCCGTTCAGATGGTCCGATGATCGCGAGGCGAGCTTTCAGAAGCTCAAGACCGTATTGACTACAACACCGGTGTTAGTGTTGCTCTTCGGGTTGTGTATTGATGCAGAAGGGGCGAGTTATTGCATATGTTTCACGTCAGCTGAAGCCCCACGAGAAGAATTATCGTGTGCAGGATTTAGAGTTGGCCGCAATAGATCATGCCCTCAAGATCTGGAGGCATTATCTTTATGGAGTGTCTTGCGAGGTTTGCACTGATCATCACAGTTTACAGCATTTGTTTAAGTATAAGGATCTTAATCTAAGGCCGCACAGATGGCTTGAGTTACTGAAGGATTATGATATTACTATCCTCTATCATCTGGGCAAGGCGAACGTGGTCGCGGATGCCTTGAGCAGAAAGGTTGAAAGTGGTTCAAAAATAATGTTCACGTCTCTTGGCTTTCATTGGCACAAATAGCAAATGTTAGGGGAAATATACTTTCATTAGCATCTATTGCAATAGTGATCAACAACTTAATATTGTACTTTCCATAGACATGAGTGCCGTCTATGGATATTACCAGCCCACAATGCATAAAACCATCAATGGCTGGTTTAAATGCCCAGAACACATATCTGAATATGTGTTCCAGTATTCCTGGACTTCGCTCAAGCTTCCATTCAACAACAGTCCCGGGGTTAAAGTGTTGCAATGCGGCTATGTACCTGGGTAGAGATGCAAAGGACTTATCCCAGTTACCATAAACAATTTCAAATGCACGTTTCGGCCTGAGAAATGCCTTTCTTTTGGTAATGGTACACCCATATACCTGGTGGACATATGTTATACACTCTTTGATCTTGTAACTTATGGACGCTTCAATGTGTGGAATCAACACAAGAGAAATCAAGTCAACATTCAAGTTAAAATGATTCCCACTAAATGTGTCTATTTCAAAATTGTGGATGCCAATGTATTTACCCGCAATCCACATATTTGTTTTCAACTTTCTCGCACACAGCATCCAATTACAACCTTGAAACTATCTACGAAAAATAACCTTGTATACATTCGGAGATGACTCATGAACCACAATCCCACGACACTCTTTTACGCTGTACATTCGCACCGCCCTGCTTAGGCATGCTTTATCTACAAAAAGCATGCCCTTTGATAGCACTATTGCTCTAGATTCATCCCACATTACTGTCCGAATTTTATCAAGATTCCTTGTGAGGGCATCCACATCGACGTACTTGGCAACTGATCAAGGTAGGGAATCTCCCTTGAATGAAGCGGCATATGGGACTCGTACAGTCTTGGACTCCCGGATGGACCACCATGATCCAACACACCAAAACTAGCCATATTCCAACTATCCGTTGGTTCATAACTTATAAAATTCATATCTGGCCGGTACCTCTGTGGACTATATGAGTGTTAATACAAATTTAATACATAAAAATAAACATCGTAACACAAAGGAAATTGAAGTTTACTATTCAGCTTGTGGATTATGTAAACTTGGGGAGAAATTATGTCCTCAGTCCTCATTCATCCCTGGAGATAAGTTTAGATCAAGCCAAACTCTTTCATATGGAACTTGTTCTGTTAAAGCTGCTCCAAAATAACCACCCGATGATTGAGGGATATCCCTACTTTGCGGAACCTTATTATTGTGAACGTCTTCCGCCTTGACGTACATTTCTAATATTTTTATCACAAGAAGTTCCCAGTATTCATCCGGAGTCTTCAAAAAATCTGTCAGAGTTTCATCGTCCTCGATGTTAAACTTAGCATAACAAGCAACCTCTTGCAGAGTAACAGAATACAGATATCTTCCGGCTACTTTAATATTCACCGAACATTTGCTCACACTCATTTTTTTTACATAACAACGATACTAATCTAGTTTACTCCATTGTAAGTGACAACTTAACATGACACTGTGGAGAACAACTATAGTGTACTGAGTTATTCTCCGCCACAACCTCATCCCCCC
>MCJB01022716.1:10431-24493 GCA_002018475.1 Nicotiana obtusifolia | reverse complement strand
AACTCTCAATATAATGAAACCTTAATTTCTCGCTAAATGCAAAATAACTTAAGAAAGCAAATATTTCGGAAGACTTGAAGGATGCTCAATGGATTTATGGATTTTTACCAAATTCAGAACCTTCTTAAATAAGAAAAAATCAGTCCCGGGGTACAATTAGTGGATGTATAGCGCATGAGGCGCTATACCCATATGAATTATAGGTGGGTTAGTTAAGTGCAGGTGATTTGTTGGTGGGGCCACATTTTATATATAGCGCGGTTATTCACCGCGCTATACCTTAACGGACAAAATTGCCATTAAGATAAATAACCGTGCTATATATAAAACGGTGCCTAATTTTCTTTTAACCTATTTGTGTTTCTTGAGTTCAAATAAATGATACATTGGTTCCGCACTCGCTAAATGTCTAGGACAGAAATGTATGATAAAATAGACCAATTAGTCAGTCAACCTTTTGGTCATTGATACTTCCATCTTTTATTGCCTTTCACATACAATTAGTTAGAGGATAAGATATTAGGTAAGCTTCTTATCTATTGAAAGAATAAAAAGAGAGAAGAAAGGGAGCAAATTGCTTTGTTAGCTGCAGGACACTGGTTTCTGTTTCTATTTTTGGGGGTTGGAGGACTTCCATCACTGTACAAAAAGGTGTTTGCCACTTGGGATTTCCAAGTTAAATTTCTATTGATACGAAAGTAAGCTATAGTAGTAACAGATTTTATTGTTCAATTTTCTGCCGTAATGGCATTGCACTGTACCTAATATTGCGATAGTGTATGAATTTTGATCAAACCACAAGTAGATGCTGACTTTATACTCCACATAAGCAAGTAATTTCAATGCTAGGAAAGATAAAAGCATTGATTTATTATTATCCTGCAATATTCTCCTTTAGCTGATTAGCATCTTTGGTTCATAACTTATAAAATTCATATCTGGCCGGTACCTCTGTGGACTATATGAGTGTTAATACAAATTTAATACATAAAAATAAACATCGTAACACAAANAACTCTCAATATAATGAAACCTTAATTTCTCGCTAAATGCAAAATAACTTAAGAAAGCAAATATTTCGGAAGACTTGAAGGATGCTCAATGGATTTATGGATTTTTACCAAATTCAGAACCTTCTTAAATAAGAAAAAATCAGTCCCGGGGTACAATTAGTGGATGTATAGCGCATGAGGCGCTATACCCATATGAATTATAGGTGGGTTAGTTAAGTGCAGGTGATTTGTTGGTGGGGCCACATTTTATATATAGCGCGGTTATTCACCGCGCTATACCTTAACGGACAAAATTGCCATTAAGATAAATAACCGTGCTATATATAAAACGGTGCCTAATTTTCTTTTAACCTATTTGTGTTTCTTGAGTTCAAATAAATGATACATTGGTTCCGCACTCGCTAAATGTCTAGGACAGAAATGTATGATAAAATAGACCAATTAGTCAGTCAACCTTTTGGTCATTGATACTTCCATCTTTTATTGCCTTTCACATACAATTAGTTAGAGGATAAGATATTAGGTAAGCTTCTTATCTATTGAAAGAATAAAAAGAGAGAAGAAAGGGAGCAAATTGCTTTGTTAGCTGCAGGACACTGGTTTCTGTTTCTATTTTTGGGGGTTGGAGGACTTCCATCACTGTACAAAAAGGTGTTTGCCACTTGGGATTTCCAAGTTAAATTTCTATTGATACGAAAGTAAGCTATAGTAGTAACAGATTTTATTGTTCAATTTTCTGCCGTAATGGCATTGCACTGTACCTAATATTGCGATAGTGTATGAATTTTGATCAAACCACAAGTAGATGCTGACTTTATACTCCACATAAGCAAGTAATTTCAATGCTAGGAAAGATAAAAGCATTGATTTATTATTATCCTGCAATATTCTCCTTTAGCTGATTAGCATCTTTGGTTCATAACAACTAGTAAATGGGTTTCACAAATTTAGAAGAAAATAAAGATATTCAACTCTTCTACTTGTTTTTTTCCTAGCAAGAAATGTTTGAAAACAAATAATGACATATCAGATGAAAGGAAATAAATTATTTAATTATTTCATTTCAGCCGTCCATCTGACGTCCATTACAGGAAAAACAAGAAAAAGATGAATTAATTAGTCTGCCTTATGGTCATTGTTTATTAGTACTACTTACTTTTGTTCTTTCGCATGAAAAGAAGTGCAATTAGAAATGAACAAAGAACATTATTAGATGAAATAGGAAAATATCAATTAATCAGTCTAGCTACCTTTTAACATTGCTTATTATTAGTAGTGCTTTATTATATCTCACATTGAAAGGAATGCAATCCTTGAGACCATTCAATCCTTGAGAAACTAGGCTAAAGACTAAACTGATCAACTTTCCTCATCACTTCCTCCAAAAGGTGTGTTCTGATTCTCCTTATTATGAACATTTGCAAAATACGATCTTAGCTTACTTAATTCTTATGCTTTGTTAGTTGCAGGAATAGCTGGTTGGCATTTGAGGCCTTCGTTCACTGTATTAAGGTGTTTGCCGTTGTGGTTTATTTGAAGTTAGATCTCAACCAATACAAAAGTAAGGTGTCTCTCTTCTTCTTTTTTTGTTCGTTTTCTTAGTTCTTTTTCATATGTATAATGATGTTAAAGTCTCAAACACCATAATGAAACATCAAATTTTGAACTGAAAAAGTGTTCAAATCAACAGGTTCAGTGATGATAGAATTCAACATCAAACCTAGCAGCATACATGTTTGCAAATTACGAATAGAGTCTTGCAACTTTGTAAACGCTTTCACATAGTTGAAAATCCAAACAGTATTGTATTTCAAAGATACAAAAAGAGTTCACGGTTGTTACAACACACTTCTTTGACCATATTTCAGATTCTAGTGGAAGTTTCATCCCTCATTAGCTCTTTAGAAATTGGAAAACAGATAATTGTGAAGGTATCCATCTTTATTTGGTATATGGTTGCAACAATTAGGTCATTGATGCACTTGTAAAGAATGATATTGGAAAAACTAGAAATATTGGACTATTTGATGGTTAAGGGGGTAATGGAATCAGTAAAATGCCTGAAATATGTTTGTGTCAAGCTCTGATTTAAGATAATAATTTATCACTTGCAGGATTTATTAACAATTAGAGGAAACTGAAAAGGTGGAAAGGAGATGACTGAGGAGTGTCGCGATGTCATAGGTTCCAGAAACCTTGTGAAGGGCCAACATTTAGGTAGAACGACCATTAATCAATTGGAGGATGCTACAAAGCACCTCACGCATGTAGCTGTATTTCTCACGAATCTGGAGAAGTGCTACCCTGAGAATGGGATACCTGGACAACTTAGGCCCCTATTTCTAGAAGCTCGTGATGGCTTTTCTGAGATATGTTCTCATTTTCCTCATTTCAACCTTACTATTAAAATGGGGAACATTGCTGAGAAATTCAAAGCTTCAAAGGCATCAAGATCAACTAGCCAAATGATTTCAGAGGTGCTAAAAATAATTGAACATGAGACTATTGCTAAGCGAATCAGAGCTTCAAATCCATCAAGTTCATCTAGTCGAATCACTACGGAGATGGTTGGGTTTGTTGAATCTTGCTTGGTTCTGTTCATCTTGCTCTGTTCTTTATTAGTGTAGGGCCTGCCGCATCTTTGCTTGACAAGAAGCTCTGACATCTATGGGTCTTGTTCACATTAATTGCAAAGGGGTGCATTGAGCATGAGAGTATGAAGGATCTCCTCACCCATGTTGAGGATGTAGTTTACACTGCAGCATACCTATGTTTCTTAGGGTCGAACTGCAATATGGACGGCAAGTTCTCTAAATTGCTGGAAAGGGCAAGTCATCCCTTTATCCCAGAATTGAGGCAGATTTATCTGAGTGCCTTGATAGGGTTAAAGTCATCAAGCTCTGAGACTACTACAATATTGAATGCCAAATATATGCTGGATTTTGTTAGTGCTCTTCGGGAGGATCTAAGACTTAGATGTGATGGTCAAATTCAGTGGCTCCAAAGAGGACTTTCTTACCTTTCTCGATCTCTCAGGGACATAGAATCTTATCCCCTTCCATGTGAAGAAGTGATTTCTCTTCGATTAAATATGGAAGCTCTAGCCATTGGGGCAGCAAATACTATCTACTCCTCCTATGATGAGGAAATGAACAAGAGTACTAAAATAGACCATGTGCTTTTTCATTTGCAACTGAAGTTTAATTATGTCAAGGTGGAAGTCGATCTGATTCGGCTACGAACCCGTCAATCCACCATCATAATAGGTCCTATGAAATCTCTGATTGACTATGTTTGGAGTGAGCTGATATTCTTTAGAAATTATTTCATGGATGCATTAAATCAGTGTAAAGAGAAGACAAAGATAATTGTTATTTTGACCTCTATTCAATCTGCGATTAGCCAAGCATGGTCAGTCTGTGATTCTCTTTGTCATGACTTGGAGCAAGAAGACTCTTTTTCTAATGATATGCATCAAGAAAACTTTTTTTCTAATGATACTCAGCAAGAAGACTTGGTCAGGGAAATGATTAATTGCTTGCATTTTTAGTTGCTTCTTAAATTCAAGTTTATTAAGGCAGTGATCAGACGAATGTATCCCAGCATTTCTGCATCATCAACATTAAACCATCCCACAATATGTCTGTTGAACTTTCTTCCTATGAACTTTGAGGTCATTGATTCCTATTTTAGCATGCTAAAATCCTCCAATACATCATCCTCATATAGGCCCATGATGGATGAAGTTTTGATGGGGTTTCATGAATATATTCTCGAAAATTTGCTACTGAAGGATGAAACCAATTTGACGTTTACTATTACAGATGAGGTCAAAAAGTTCTATGGTGGGTTATTGCTCCTGGTAACGTATCTTATTGAACCTCTAGTTCCTCACATTGAATGCAGGAAGCAAAATAATCTCTCAACGGGATTTGGAACCATCGCAATTGAGGCACAATCTGCTATGTGTTTATCTTATGAGGATTTTATGAATAGCAACTGTAAGGAGGTCAATCTTGTTCTTCAATTTTTGACAGTGGCTTTCTGGCTTATCAAGTCTGAGGGAAGCTTGATGGATACCAAAGCACAAAGCCACTTTGGAATATCAAGTTCTGGATCTGATTGAGAGTGCTCGTGAAGATCTTATTTTCATTAGATCTATTATCATGGATCTTCTCAGGAAACACACAGAACTTAACAAATTGGATGATATCTTAATGCATGCTGAAGTGTCTGTGAAAAGGTTAGCAATATTCAGTGATTCTTGTTATGAAATTTTCAAGGACTGAAGCAGCTCTGACAAAATGAGGCCTTGGTTATCTGATTCTCTACAAGAGATTGAGTCTGTAAAGGTAGAGTTCAGAAAAGTACGCTTTCAAGTTCTAAATATATCACCTTTAACCATGACAGATGGAGAAGGCCTTATAAATTTCTTATTAAACCACTAGGACAAGGTGCCGAACTATGATGCTGTTTCTTTTAACGGAAGTTTCATGGATGGGAGCAGCAGTGAGAATATTCAACTTTCATCATATGATTTTCTAGAGGAGATTGAGTCTGTCAAGGTAGAGGAGGTCAGAAATGCATGCAATCAAGTTGTGGATGCATCATCCTATGAGATGCGTAAGATAGATGGAGAAGGCTTTATCAATCTTCTGTTAACCCAACAGGACAAGGTGCTGGACTATGATACTGGTTCAATCTCTTTTCTGCATAATCAAATCCCAATACTATTGGACACGGGATCTTTACTTGTAGATATTGTATAGTACCGCAATATGCATCTTGAACTCAAAGATCTTGCTAAACGTGTTCAAGATAAAAACTATATTTGTTTCTTCTCCATCAAGGGGTATATTCCTACTTAGTATTACACATTATATCTCTCTGATGTCAAGCAGTTGATTAAGTTTGTTGAGGCAGAGGTAAAGATGATTTGTCTGAAAGTTCCAGATTCTTCCAAGTTATAGCTTCCCCAAGACAAATGGACCAGGATTTCTCGATTGCTTTTTGGGCAAATTAGAGGAGCTTTTATGTTCTAAGCTTGATTTAGCTGTCGACTTAAATCAGCAAATTGGATCAGTCAAGGATTGCTTACTATATCTAACATCATTGATTGTATCCAACATCATTGATTGATCATTTTTAGAAAACTATGATGAGCATGATGAAGTTTGTGGTCTTATAAAAAGTGTTACTGTAATGGCATACAAGGTCGAGTATGTCATTGACTCGTGCTTGGCCTATTCTCATCCACTCTAGTACAAAGTTCTTTGGATTTCCGAAGTTTTTGAGAATATTAAGATTCTAAATAAAGTTGTTAGGGAGACTTATGAAAGAAAGAACATTGAAGTGACAGTGCATGAAGTTGCAAAGAGCTCCACTAATGTTGCACCGTTGTTTATAGATAATACTCAAAGAACAAACGAAGAAATGGAGGGTTTACAGGATACAACGGACGAACTAAAGGAGCATCTACTTGGAGGATCACCTCAACTAGATGTCATCTCAATTGTTGGCATGCCAGGATTGGGACTAGCGAAGAAGATTTACAATGATCCAACAGTCACCTCTCACTTTGATGTCCATGCTCAATGTCTTGTGACTCAAATATATTCATGAAGGGAGTTGTTGCTGACCATCTTGAATGATGTTTTTAAGCCTGCTGATCGCACTAAAAAAGAAGATGGTGAATTAGCTTATGAGCTATGCCGATTTTTGTTGACTAAGAGATTCTTGATTCTCATTGATGATGTGTGGGATAATTTACATATGTGCTTCAGAGATGTTCGGAATGGGAGTAGAATTATTCTAACAACCCGGTTGAGTGACATTGCCAATTATGTTAAATGTGAAAGTGATCCCCATCATCTTCATTTGTTCAGAGAGGATGAGAGTTGGACATTGTTACAGAAAAAGGTATTTCAAGGGGAGACCTGTCCACCTGAACTTGCAGATGTGGGATCTCGGATAGCAAGGCGTTGTAGAGGGTTGCCTCTCTCAGTGGTGTTAGTAGCTGGTTTTCTGAAACAAAAAAAGAAAAAACTGTTTTGTGGAAAGTAGTAAAAGAAAGTCTAGGTTCTTAGAGCATTGGCAGCTTAGAAGAGAGCATGTCTATAATTGGATTTAGTTACAAGAATTTACCACACTATCTTAAGCCTTGTTTTCTCTATTTTGGAGGTTTTTTGCAGGGCAAGGATATTCATGTCTCCAAATTGACTCGGTTGGGGGAAGCCGAAGGGTTTGTACAAGCAAACAAGAAAAAAGGACATGAAGATGCCGCACAAGGTTTCTTGGAAGATCATATTCGTAGAAATCTAGTAATAGGCATGGAGAAGAGACCCAATGCCAGGTGAAAACATGCCGCATTCATGATTTGTTGCATAAATTCTGCATGGAAAAGGCCAAACAAGGGAATTTCCTTCTCCAGATCAATAGGTAAAATTAACTATACTAATATAATTGTATTATTTTTATCCCAACTCTAATTTTCATGTGTTTTCTATTATCTGGCTCAGTGGAGAGGATGTGTTCCCTGAACAGCTAGAGGAATGCCGATTGTTCGTTCACTCTTACCAAGATGAAAGTGATTTGTGGCGGCCATCTCGCTCAAATATCCGCTCTTTACTATTTAATGCAATTGATCTAGATAACTTGTTATGGTCGCATGATATCTCCTTCATCTTTGACAGTTTCAAACTTGTTAAAGTGTTGGATTTAGAATCTTTCAACATTGGTGGCACTTTTTCCAATGAAATACAATATCTAATTCAGATGAGGTACTTCACTGCTCAAACTGATGCAAATTCAATTCCTTCATCTATAGCTAAGCTTGGGAATCTTGAGAATTTTGTGGTTAGAGGATTGGGAAGCGAGATGATTTTTTTAACCTTCTTCACTTCTGAAGATTGTGAAATTAAGGCATATACATGTAAACCATCGGGTTTCATTTGGTTTGCATGAGAACATGGATGAATCCCTTTCTCACTCTCAATTAGTTAATTTGGAAACCTTTTCTACTCCACGTCTCTCTTATGGTGAAGATGCAGAGAAGATTTTGAGGAAGATGCCAAAACTGAGAAAGTTGAGATGCATATTTTCAGGGACATTTGGTTATTCAAGGAAAGTGCTGGTAGGTGCATTCGTTTTCCCAGATTAAGTTTCTAAGTCACCTTGAGTCCCTCAAGCTGGTTTCCAATAGCTATCCAGCTAAACTTCCTCACAAGTTCAATTTTCCCTCGCAACTAAGGGAATTGACTTTATCGAAGTTTCGTCTACCTTGGACCCAAATTTTGACTATTGCAGAACTGCCCAACTTGGTGATTCTTAAGTTATGGCTCATAGCCTTTGAAGAGGATCACTAGGAAGTGAAAGATTCAGACTTCCCTGAACTCAAATACTTAAAACTGGACAACCTCAAAGTTGCACAGTGGTCTGTCTCTTATGATGCTTTTCCTAATCTTGAAAATTTGGTTATAACGAAATGTAAGCATCTTGAGAAAATCCCTTCTCATTTCGATGATGTTGTATCTCTAAAAAGCATTGAGGTAAACTGGTGCAACTGGTCTGTTGCCAATTCAGCCCAAGAAATTCAAACAACATAACGTGAAGATATGGCAAATGATTCATTCACAGTTACCATACAGCCTCCAGATTGGGCTAAAAGATCATCTCCTTGACTCATATCTGGTATGTTCTTGCCGTGTTTATCTTAGTACGTTTTGCACTTATTCATTTTTCTTTTACACCAGAACATATTTGTTTTGCTAGTATTATGCTTCGTACTAGTATTACTTAATACGCGTATCAAATAATTAAGAAACCGAACTAATAACTTCTGATGCAATCTTAACTTTTCCTTGGGCTTATTTGAGATCAAAAGTAGATCAATGGTTCCTGTAACTTTTAAGTCACGTTTTGATTCAATTGTCCTGGTAGAGTTGTCAAATGATAATATGTTATCCCTAGCCTAACTTATTATGTTTTCTTTTAACTGAAAGCGATGTCTATGTTTCTATGAAGTGTTTTTGAAATTTTTGCTATAAAACTGATGAATGGCAGGCTTTGGTTTTTTCAGCTCAACTCTTGTGTTAACCGAAAGCATGTTTAGGGGACAGTTATATCTTATTCACACCACAAGTGGCTGAAGGAGAAGCTTAAGCAGTTGAACACATGCACTAGAAGTCGTATTTAGAATTACTGTGGTTCTACAATGGAGCTTTTTTTTTTTTTGAGATGGTAACATATTATATATTATAATAAAATCAGTACGTAGGTTGTACTCAAACCATATTTACATGTGAGACTCTGCTCTCTCACAATTTATACTCTTCTGTTCATTTATTCATCCTTTGTGGTCCTGTTGGGTGCATGCAGTCTTATATAATGAACAGTCAAGAAAGACTTCTTTTATATTAGTTCCTTCAAACCAGAGTCTTGATAGCTTCATCTTTGGTGAGCAGCAGACTTTGTTCTACAATTAAATTGTGTTTTTGCACAACTACTGAAGTGACTTTGGTGCATTATTAATTCTGTTTTTTGCATGAAATTGATATAACTTATTGTATATGTTAATTTTAGAAGACCCGGGAAAGGTAAAGCACTGAAATTGGGTGAAAAGATTTGACATCAGTATAGGGATTGCAGAAGGTTTGGTCTACCTCCATGAAAACATTAAGGCGAGGATTATTTGTAGAGATATAAAAGCCAGCAATATCTTGTTGGATTCTAGTCTCCGAGTTAAAATGTTGACTTTGGGTTGGATAGATCTTTCCAAGAAGACAAGAGTCACATGAGCACTGCCATCGTGAGGACTTTGTTAGTAATTCTCTTCTTTCACATTTATATTATAGCTACAAAACTTGTACTCACTAAATAACAGCCAGTTACATTAATTAGTTATCTCCGTCAATGGTTATGTTTTTCATTTTTTTCCTTCATAGAGGATATGGCGCCAGAATACTTAGCCCTATGATTTTTTCTATCGTAAGTTGATACTTAGCCAGTGATTTTTTTTCCTACAAAACTTTCATTTTTTCTATTGTAAGTTGTGAACCAACTCTTGTATTTACTTCCAAATATATATATATATATATATATATATATATATATATATATATATATATATGGACCTTTAGAAAGTTTTTGCTCATTGGTTTAGCTGTTGCCTTATATTATATGAAACAGGGATGACAGCGTTTTCAACATGGGAGAGTAGAGGAATTGTTTGATCCAAATCTTATATTGCACAACTACCACACTATCAGACTTTTATGCACACAAGAGGTTCTGGGATTTAGACCATCTATGTCCACGGCATTGCAGATGCTAGTAAAGAAAGAAGAGTTACGTGCACCAACTAATCCTCCCTTTATAGATGAGAAAATGGTGGAGAAGGTGATTCAACTTCAATTTGCCAGGATTTCTCACAGTTGTTTCTAGATGATGTTTCAGTGGCCTCAAACTGAGACATAACATAAATCTGTGATAGAGTGAATCTGTGCATCTCAAGTTTCTTCTTGCCTATTGTTACTCTTTGCACACTCTGGAAGAAGATGTTTCGTTTGCAACAAGTTTCTTTTATCATTGTAATAGTGAAGTGTTTAACATATCCTTGGGCAGCTTATTATTGTTACATAAGTAGATAGATATTACTAGGAGAGAAATCAGAGAGAGTAGACTGCACAATTAGAAAATATACAGAGTGCTATTTTTGAAGAATGGAGGTGTTGATTTTCGCTCATTCTGAATCATCTTTGTATAATCTTCTTTTGTAATTGTTGATTCTAGTTTATCCATTAGTCATTTCACTGAGCTTTTTCCTTTTTTGATTCATGAAGATTCTTGGAAGTATCTGCTTTTGGCTTGAAAAACAAATTCCTATATTAATGGATCCTTGACAACCAAAAAAATGTCCTCACTCAGTGTGGGAAGCTCATGATAAGAATGTCAAACATTTTAAACATGTGACCATATGACAATGGCTGAGAAAAAAGCACTGCTACGACAACTCACAAAGAGACTGACCAGAAGGATGCAACTTCACTGTCTTAAACCTATAACCTGTTAAGAGAAACATTTCATGAGAATGGGAAATTGTATTTACATCATTAATACAGTGTAATTGAAAGAGAAGTATCAAAATAAATCAACCATATTACCAACCTAACCCGGCCATCCCAATTGCCCGTTACTGAAAAGATATGATGTTACGTTTTACTTTATTTTGCAGCCACTAATTCTGCAGTATCACTCAGTATCTCAAACGCATAAAATATCCACAAAAATGTGAGGGCCCATCATCTCAGAAGAGGTATGCAATGCCAACTTCCTTTTTCCTGTTTACAAGAAGAAAATGGATTACCATGTTTTTATTTTCTCAGGGTTGCGAGGGAACCTAAGTATCAAAGAATTATGTTATCATGTCTTTCCAGAAACTCAAAATTGTTCCATGTTTTTAAAAGACTTTTCAATGACATGGTATTAATGGAACGATTTCATATAGTATGAACAACTTCTTAGAAACCATATACAACCTGTGAAACAACCGGACACACCCAATAAAATGAAAAGTGGGTCCACAGAATATCGTAGAATAAACTGTTATGGAAACAAAAAGATCAATCGTCATATGATGATGATCCATGAACAAAAGTGGAATTAACAAAAACCTTTTTTTTTTGGTAAATATAGTTTTTATTAATTAGCAAAATATTACAGAAACGGAGGGGGACATGAACCTTATCTCCCCAAAAAAGTACATGTACCTTGTCTTCCTAAAGTGTTGACTAAAAGAACCTATGTAATAGTAAGTGATTAGATGGTGTGCATGTTTGATCATCCACATTTGGTGATCGGATGTACCTAAGTGGCTAGGGCGTGTCAGACCTATAGTGATGTAATGACTATCTATCTTATAATATTGATTGATAGTCATATGTACAAAAATAATGAGAAATAAATCTAGGTCGACTATACAAAATACATATGTTCTTGTCCCATTGAAACTACTTATGGAAAAAGATTGGAGTTCTCTGAGAAAGTGCTCTTCCCCTTTGTTTTGACACAGTTGAAGATACTTATCAAAAGTAAGCCATTTAGTAAAAGGGTGACAATGGTATTCTCTGGTGAAAATAGGAGTCTGGTGGAATGTGTCCTGCTGCTTGAGCAATCTGCTTCTGTTTCTCTAGCTGCTGATGTACCTTGTATCACTGAGCATTGTGCTTCCTTTGTACTGGTGCTGACTTGGTGGATTAACTTTCTGGCTATTCATGCTGCTGCTGCTGGTACTTGTTCTTGATTCTGCTGCTTGCATTTCTGCTGTTACACTTGAGTTTATTGTTGATGTAGCTGCTTGATGTTGTTACTTCTGCTGTTTGTTTGAAGGTGCTTCTGTGTGCTGTGATGTTGCTGATTGCTGTTGCTGATATGAACACTGTTGGGATTGGTGTTGAGAATGATGTTGGTACTGTTTTGTTGTTTCTTCTACTGCTAATGTTGTCCTTGTGATGTCTGCTGGTGCATAATCTATTGGTTCTGAAAGTGATGAGAATGCTGAGGATGTTGCTTGCCAGTGTGGAATGTTTGGAGTGTCTGTTTGTTGCTTCATTTATATTAAAGTGATTGGATATCCTGATGAGAATATGTCTTGATGAATGAATGTCAGTTTTGTTGTTGACTGTAGTGCTGACTCTAGATCTGATTTTGGAAGTCATGTTGTTAGCATTGCTGCTGCCCTTGCTTATACTGCTACTGCTGGTATTCCTGTTGCTTCTGGTACTACAGAGTAGTGTTGCTCCAGTGTTGATCCAATGAGAAATGCCTGGGATGATGGGGTGTTTATGTTTGGGGATTGTGGTGATCCAGAGAGAAGTACTGCTGGTATAGGAACATGGTGATTGATGCAATTGTGTTAGACTGAGCACTGGAGGCGCTAATACCACACAACGCAATTACGCCAATAACCTGAACCTATATGGACAGTTGCATCTCATGATGGCTCTGATGTTGCTGATGGTGCCACTGATGTTGCCACTGTTACTGTTATGATTGTTGTTGGCATTCCAGTTATTGTTGATGTTGGTACTGATAGTGAAAGAATGTTGCATTGTTTTCATAGTTTGCTGCTGCTCAAATAACCATTGTGTTCTGCTGGTGCTGCTTTTGCTTGAGAGCTGTGTTCTGGTCAGATGGCAAGAGTTGTCGCTGCTTCTACTGCATTGATGACCACTGTTTCTGTTTCCATTGCTTATTTTACTGAGATGAATGATTTTTGCATTTTGTGATTCCTGTGTGAGGTGTATTGCTCTGTAAGTCTGTTCTGTTGCTTTGGAGGCTATGGACTGCTTGTTTCTCCTAACAATTTGTCTCCCATTTCCAGTGTCATTAGTTGAATCTGTTGTCATTTCTGCTTCTGCTTCAAATGTGTTTGGAATTGATGTTGAAACACAGTATTACTGCAATAGTGAATGTCTTGAAGATTGTTGGTGCCTCTGCCCTTTGATTTTGTTGTCTCTGCAGACTTTTATTTCTTTAGCAATCCATTGTGAGTGCCAGTGTTCCTGCAAAAGGATCAATGAATATGAGAGAAAAGGGAGAAGAGGAATGAAGCAATTTATTCTGTTGAGGCCTTGTGCTATATCTGCTATGCTTCCCTTGTTGCATCTGTTTGGTTGACTGGTGAGACACTGAATTATGCAGTTGTTGCTGAGTTGTTTCTCCACTATTGTCTCTGATGTTTCTGCTGATCTCTCTGTAGCTGCTCCTGCTATTTTTTACTGTCCCTTCTTCTGCAAAATCCCTGAAGAATTGGATGGGGTTGCTGCAGTTGAGTTTCCTGTGAATTGAGAGCTGTTTGTGCAAATTAGCTCTAGTGCTTCTGGCCTCTATTGACTGCTTAGTTTGCTAAATTCTAGTGTCTGTGGTTCTGCTGTGTCCTTGCAACATTATCCAGGAGGTTGTAGTGTGTGTGAGGAGTTGTTGCCATTGGGTGTTATGTAAGCTTGTGCAGCCTGTGCTCTTGTTTGTTTCCAGAATTATTTTTTGTGGGG
>MCJB01022716.1:0-10103 GCA_002018475.1 Nicotiana obtusifolia | reverse complement strand
GGGGTATCTAGTTTTCCTGTGTTCCATCTCCAGTTTAGCACCCTTCACATGTAAATCAAATTGTTAAAGGGAATTGTGATCCTTATTCTATAGTTATACCAGATTTTTATCCTTTGTTGTTCCTCCTTGTGATCTTTGTTGGAGTCTTGCCTAGCTGTGGACTGCCACAGTGAGCAGCTTATCATTTTGCTATTTTTACTCATAAGTAAGGACATTGTGATTTATCAGCATTCAGAATTTTTCTACCTAGTGAGTCAAGTTGGCTGAAATTATGACACTCGATTCTTCCCAAATCTAGTGCAGAGTTTGCAAGATGATTTGCCAGTTTTTTCCCTTCCCTATATATGTGAGTCATTGTTAGTGTGAGGGATTCTTTCAGTTGGAGGATCTCTTCCACATGTTCTGCTATGCACCAGGGTGGTTTCCAGATGCCATTTATGATGTTGTTTAGTAGCATGGAATCTGTTTGTAGCCATATGTGGGAGAAGCCTTGTGTGCTGCAGTATTTCAGTGCTTCAATGATGGTTGTTGCTTCTGCTACTGTGTTTGTTCCCTCAATGCATTCTGTGCCAAGAGCATATATTAGGTCTCCTGTTTCATTTCTCACACAGAAACCTATTGAACTTCTTCCCGGATTTCCTTTTGATGCCCCATCTGTGTTGACCTTTATCCATCCTTGCCTAGGGGGTTCCTAGTTGACTTTTTTGAAGCTTAGTCTTGGGGTGTAATTTTCCAGCATATGCAAGAGGTCTTCCCATTTGTTTGGAGCATTGATTCCTGGCTTTCTGGTGTTGATTAAGGCCTGCAGTGCTGTGGAGATCTGGTATATGACTTTGCCATCTGAAATTAGTTCTCCATGCTTATGACTATTTCTTCTTTTCCATAATTCCCATACAATGCATGAAGGTAGTGCCTGCAGCACTGGTTTGACTCTGTTGACTATTTGTGCTGTCCAACATTTTGTTATTGCTTGGTGGAAGGTTAGTCCCTCGAGTGTATTCTTGTTCTTTGCAAAAAATATTTCCATACCTTGGTGGCAGTATTGGAGGTGTAAAAGAGATGGACCATGGTTTCTTCTTTTGGTTCAGTGCAGCACCAATATCTTGAGGGCAGTTGGTATCCCCGTCTTTTCAAGAGGTCATCTAGTGGTAATCTTGCCCTCCAGACTCTCCACATGAAGAAGGCAATCTTGAAAGGGAGCCCTTTAACCCAAATCATCTTATATGCTCTTCTTGGTTCTTCTCTGTTTCTGAGGTATTCCCAGGCAGTTTTGACTGTGAATTATCCTTGGTTTTGTAGCATCCAGTATGGCTTGTCTAGAGTGTCTCCTATTTTTGGAGGCTTTGTTGTGGTGGCTATGTGTTCTACCAAATCCTGTGGTAGTGATTCTTACAGTTGCTGCATGTTCCAGTTTCCATTTTGCATGATATTGTTCACATTATGGATTGCTTCATCTATTGGAAAGTTTGCTGGCACTAAGTGATATAGTGCTCCCGGTCTTGTCCAATTGTCATACTAGAAGAGTGAGGATCCCATTTTGATTTGCCAAGCAATTTGATGTTCTATGATCTCTCTACATTCTAACATTTTGTTCCATGCTTGTGATCCTCTTTTCCATGGAACAATTACTGCATTAAGTTTTTTGCAGTATTTTTGACACATGTATGCACTCCAGAGGCTAGGCTTAGTTCTGAAGTTCCACCACAATTTACAGAAGAGAGCCTTTGCTATGTTATGTAAAGATCTGAATCATGCTCCTCCTTCCTCATAAGGGATGCATAAGTTTTGCCATGATGACCAGTGTCTGCTGGCACCTCCCACTGTGCTACTCCAGAAAATTTTGCAAAGAGCTTATGAATGTTGTTGATTACTTTCCTTGGAGGGTTCACTGCTGATAGTAGATATACTGGCATACTTTGCAGCACATGTTTAATCAAGATGGCTCTGCCTCCAATAGAGAGTAGTTTGCCTTGCCAAGATTGCAGTCTGTCTTGAACCTTATTGACTATGTCTTGATAGTAGATGATTCTCTTTCTGCAATAGTATATGGGGCAACCTAGGTAGGTGAATGGGAAGTCCTGTCTTCCAATGCCTGTGATTCTCTCTACTGTTGTTGTTGCTTCTGTGCCAGCTCAGTGATGCATATAAATTGCAGATTTGGACTTGTTTATTAATAGACCTGAAGCTGCTTCATATGTACCCAGAACCTCCATTATCAGATGTAGTGAGTTGGCATCAGAAGATGAGAAGATGATCATATCGTCGATATAAGACAGGTGGTTGATTCTTGGACTCCTTCTAGGCATTCCAAAACCTCTGAAGTAGGGGTTTTGATGAAGTGCATTCAGTCCCTTTGAGAGTGCTTCAGCAGCTATGATGAATAGAGTAGGTGATAGTGGGTCTCCTTATTTGACACCTCTTGTTGATTTGAAGAAACCATGAGGTTGACCATTGATGAGAATTGAGTACCAATTGTTGCCAATGATGTCAAAGATCATGCCAATGAAAGCTTCATTGAAGCCCATTTTCCTTAGGACTTTAGTCATGAATAACCAGGATATTCTATCAAATGCCTTAGTCATGTCTAGCTTGATTACAACATTTGGTCCTGCTCTTGTTCTTTGCCCAATGTCAGTGATGATTTCCTGCACGAGGAGGACATTTTCAACTATTGTTCTGCCTTTCACAAAACCTGCTTTCTCTTGGGAGATGAGAGAAGGAAGTATGATCAGCATCCTTTCATGTATGATTCTCGAGAAGATCTTATTAATGAAGTTGCTAAGGCTAATTGGCCGCAAATCAGAAAATGTTTCTATCTCCTTTTTCTTGGGAATGAGGACCAAATGTGTATGTGTTATACATTTTGGTAGGTATCTTCCTGAGAAGAAAGCTATGACCATGTTTTGGATGTCATCTGCTATGATTTCCCAATAGGCTTGATAGAATGAACCTGTGAAGCCATCCGGACCCCCTGCACTATCTCCATTCAGGCTAATGACAGCTTGTTTGATTTCTTCCTTTGTTGGTACTTTGGTGAGCTCTGCATTTTGTTGTGTGTCAATCACTTGTTGTATGCTTTCCAGGATTCTGAAGTCTGAAGGAGTTATTGTTTCTGTGAATTGGTCTTTGTAGAAGTGAATGGCTTCTTCTACAATCTGATCCTCCTCCTCTATCCAGTTGCCTGCATTGTTCTGGATTCTCCTTAATTGGAGCCTTTTCCTTCTTCCATTTACTTGAGCATGGAAAATTTTGGTGTTTCTGTCACCATCCTTGAATCAAGCCATTCCTGCTTTTTGCTTCCAGAATTGTTCTTCTATAGCCAGATGCCTGATCATTTGTGCTTGTACCTTTGCAGTCTTTCTCTGTTTTGTGTAGATGGTCTCTCTTCAAACTGTTTTTCATGAACTAAAACCACCTCTTCCATGCTTGATATATTTTGGAAAATGTCTCCATATGTTGCTTTGCTTCAGAGGGATAATGCTTTCTTTAGTTTTTTGAGCTTGTAGTTGAAAAGGATGAAGGGATCTCCATGAAAGTCTGCCTGCTAATTTTCTCTTACTACTGCTTCAAAAGATTTGTGCTTAGTCCAGAAGTTGAGAAATTTGAAATGCTTCTTGATTCTTTTTTATTCTTTGTCAAATTGTAGAAGCAGTGGACTATGATCCGAGCCAATTTTGAGAAGATGAGTGACTTCAATTGTAGGGAAAGCTTGCTGGAACATTTGATTTGCTAAGCACCTGTCGAGCCTTCTGAAGATTCATTCATCATCTGCTCTCCTATTCCACCAGGTGAAGATACTTCCTTTGAATCCCAAAATCTGTTAGACAGCAGATGTTGATGCAATGATTAAAGTCATCTACTTCATTGAAAGGGACAGGGAGACCTCCAAATTTCTCTTCTTGATCACATATGACATTGAAATATCCTCCCACTATCCAAGGTATTGTTGTTGTTTGAGCTGAGTCATATAGTGAATCCCATAACTCTATTCTTTCTGTTGGGGTGCATTTGGCATAAACCAGTGTGAGTGCTAGTTCCATTATTGTCTCTGTGTGATGCAGCTTCAAGGTGAGTTGTTGTACTGTGTCTGACAGTATTGTGATCTCATATTCATTGTTGAAGAAGGCCCATATTTTGTTGGAAACATTTGCAAAAGCTTATGGCATGCCAATTCTTCTTCTATATTGTTCCATTTTCCTTAATTGCTGCATTGGTTCCATGATGCCAATAAACTCAAAATGGTGCTTATATGAAGTGTGATCAATCTTTCAAAAGCTTGCATTGTGTTAACTGATCTGATGTTCCAGATGATAGAATTCATTGATTTCTGTTAGGATAAGTTAATGCTCTTTTTGGTTGGTGCTTTGCTGATGAAGAGCTGCTGTTATCCTTGCTTTGCTTCATCTGAGGATTCTTGGTTGATTTCATTTGCTTGACTTGGTTTGGTGAGATATCACCCTGCCTGGCTATATTGCTGAGGTTCTGGTCAGTGTTTTCTTCATCCATATCTTTGCCACTAATCTCCTTTTCTGCATTCTTGGCTGTAGTTGCCATTGACAGGTTTTAGGCCTGATGATTGCTTGTAATTGAGCCCTTATTATGCCTTTTCTGGTGAGTGGATCATGATCAGTTGCATGATCCCTGCTTGCCTTTGTTAAAGAAGACAGTTCCTTGTCCTTTTGAAGTTTTTCCTCTACTATCTCAGCAGTATCTTCCTCCTCACTTTGCATTCCTTCAGGAAGTTCACCTTTTTCTGAGCATTCCTCCAGTTGATCTGCCCATAATTTCCCTAGGATTTGCTCAAACTGTATGCCTGTTCTTGTCTCTGCAGGTTTCTTTCCTACTAATTTTGTCCTGCTTTGTGCATTGCTGTTGTAGTCAGTTGTTGAGTATTGTTGTTGTGTGTTGTTTGTGTTCTCTACATTTTTAAGAGTCTGTTAAGTGCTGCTGCATTGTGATTCCATTAGGCAGTGTTGTTGTGAGTTTTTTGTGTTTACAGAGTTGTTGTAAAAGCTCTTCAGGATCCATTGTGTGGTGGATTCCTTTGTTCTTTCTCTCATACTGCTTGTGGTTGTTGGTGCCTCAGCTGTTGCTTCTTTGTCTGTCACTGCTTGTGTTACATTTTCCTGGTGATTGCCATTTTCATTGGTTATTTTTGCAATCTCCTTTGCTGAAGTTGTTGGTGTGTGTGTTGTGGGAGCCAAGGCTAATTGCTTATCTGTTTGTGTAGTTGCTCCTTCTGGTGTGATCAGTTGAGTGTCTTTGCTGCAGGTAGTTTCAATGTTCCCTTTGCTGCCTGCTTGGGCCTTCAGTTTTGGACTGTTGCTTGGGTGATTGCAGGAATGATTGCCGAGGGAATGTGGTGTTTTGATAGTAGGTAAAATTGTATCAACTGATTGGTTTCCTCCTTGCACATCAACAACTTCTGGTATGTTCAATTGACTGATTTTGCTGCTAGTGTCCTTATTCCTCAAGTGATTTCTTAAATTCTTTGCTGAGTCCTGTGGCGTTTTGTTTCCTGCAGCCATCAATGCTGTGCAAGTTGTTGTTGGGATCAATGTTTCATTCACTTCAGCCATGTGATTGACAACATTATTGGCATTGTCTAGCTCCAGAGCATCAAACATGTTTGAGACTTGAAACTGTTGTGCATTTGTGTCAGCTGCTATTTTTTGCTTCCTAGATATGTGATTTGCTTTTTAATGTATTCTGTTGTCTTTGACCTCTTTCCATTGAGGGCTAGTGTTTCCTACTACTTTGCCACTTGACAGAATCATTATTGGTGTTTTTTGATGTTTTGCTTTTATAGCTTTACCCTTTGCTTTCTTTTGCTCTGTGACCCTTTGCTGTTCTGCCATGTTAGCCTTCAGAATTTCCGGTTGTATCTTCCAACATTCTAACATTTCATGCACTTGTAATTTACATTCTTTGCAGTATTTGGGGATGTAGTCGTATCGTATTTTGACCCAATCCATTCCGATTTCCCCTGTTGCCTCATTTTCTATGTCAAGCCTAACTTTTTTGGGCAATTCTACTAATAGGTCTACCAGTACCTTTACTCTCGCACAACTAGGTCTCGTCTTGTTTATTGTGGCTAAGTCAAGGTGCAGTGGTTTACCTACTGCCAAAGTAAGAGAGAAGAGACATTCCTTTACAAAGTATGTGGGGAGTAAGCGTGGGAAGGAAATCCACGCCATTGCCATTGATGTTTCCTCTCCAAACTTGAATTTTGCATCATAAATTAGTTGTCTCATCTGATATTCATACCCGTCCTTGGCTTTGAGATAGTTGATCCGCTCAAATTACACCTTAATAACAGTGTAAGCGATCGATGTCAAATATAGTAACCCAACTAGGTTGGGATCGAATCCTACAGGGAATAGGCGTGAAACGAATATCTGATTAACGTAATATTTCACTTAGTCTTAATTCGATCAAGTAACAACATAAAATATATTGATGTTGAATACGTAAAGATGATTAAACTAATAATTGCAGATTAAAAAGAATAATTGAATAAATTTATGAAGTCGAGATACTAAGGTGATGCTCCCCCTAATGTAGTAGAATGTATTGATATTGATATTAACTTCCGCTCTTGATATGCAATTGGTTCTTAATAGTGCGATATCCAATATTTTCCAATATCTAGATAACGTATCCTTTTATGATTCTCCCGAATACATTAGAGTCAAAATTACGAATACCCAATCATTCGCCGACTTAAAATCCTCTTATTCCTAAGTGATTTTGTTAAACAAAGGTTAAAGCCTTGAATCGTCGATACTTATTCCTACCAAACCCTATGTCCCTTTTCCAAGGTTCAATAGTGTAAATTGGCACCCGTTAATGTTTGCAACCACTAACGATTTAATTCAGAACGAGAAATAAATAAACATCAAGATTCTTTCGAAATTGGAAGCAATATCAATTATTCAATAACATTCCACCCATCTAGGGTTCACAACCTCAGTATTAAAATTTAGCTACACATATTGAAAACTAAAGAACAATTAACAAAAGTTGAATTCATCTTACAAAAATATGGATTTCCAAGTTTTGATCACCCAAATATCTCTCTCAAGTTGAAATTAACCAAAAGCACTGTTTTGTACTATGAAATCTGACAAGCCTCCCTGCACATAACCCTAGAGAGGCTATTTATAGAGGCCCAAAGACCGAGGCGAACTGGAATAACTGCTGGGCCGACTTAGTCTTCTGCTATCGCATTCCTGTCGCATAACAGGAATGCGGTCCGCAGAAATGGCATCTTGTATCGCAGACTGCACCAGTACTTCTCCTTCCTATCGTATTTCAGAATGCGAACCGCAGATTGATTCTGCGATCGCAGAATGCGATCGCTATTCCCTTCGATTTTTCACCTAAACTCTGTCTGCATCTGCGGTGAGAATGCGATTCGCATTTACCTTCTGCGATCGCATTGTTGACAATGTTCTTCTTTTAACTTAGGCTTGGGGTTCTGCCTGTCTTTGCGATCATAGTTCCAATTCTGCGACTCGCATATTCACTTTGCGGTCACAGAATTACTTCTGTTGTATTGTTGACCTTTTTTCTTGCCTTTGAACGGATTTTTGGCCTTCTTTTTACGCTTTTGGGTTTCTTTCATCCATGTACTGAAACTACACGAAAACTAAGTAAATATCATGATAATTAGCAAGTGGAACAAGCAGTTTCTAATCAAATAGTATCAATATGTGCCGAAATTTCCCGGCACATCAACACCCCCAACTTAAGCTCTTGCTTGTCCTCAAGAAATTACCATAACTCGAACCTAACTAATGCTCTACCTATCAAATATAACGCAACATTGACCAAGGACAGTGTTTGTTGATAACATCGTAAGTATAACCATCTTTTACTGTACCCTCTTTGAATCATAAAAATGCTTCAAAGAACAACCAATCAATTAGTGAGCTTTTGAGCCTCAACAAAGTAACTAAATGCTACTTTCAGCTGAATCAACTTATGCTTTGACTCCAAGCTCAACTAGCTATCAACCTAGCAGTGTATGTGCCCTCACCAAAAAGAAAGTCCCATTCGCACAGTATTTGTCATGGAATAAATCAAGGGACAGAAATACTAACATCACTACCTCTCTGAATAGAAGTTCAAGTGTCATCACCATAGGCTTGCCCTTATTTTAATTCATCACCTATTCATAAGAACGCTTTAGTTAAAGATCACATAAAGACTTTATAAGCTTGTAATGTCGGTTTAAGGAAGGGTAGGATATGAATTTAGACAATAGTGGGTACTTCCTCCTTGAACACTCATTACTCTCCTTTTCCTTCCAACTTTTTGTTCCTTTGCCTTCATTGGATTTACACTTTCACATTAAACCCTACTCACATACCCCTTTATTTCATTCCCTTCTGTATACCACTTGCATTGACTATTTCTTTCTTTTTTTTGATTTCACACTTGTGGTATCTATTTATTGATAAACTTCCTTTTTTTTTTTTTTTCGAAGCTTCATAGATTTACAAGAGCTTTTGAGGTATGGAGTCTCATGATTTTACCCCTTTTCATTATTGATATCCCACCCCCAACTTAATCTTTTATCAACACTCTCAATGCTCAAGGAGGAATGGGTTGAAAAGGAGTCATTTTAATGAATGGATTCAGGTTATAATGCGGAGGCCAACAAAAAGGCTATAAGGCTCAAAATGGGGTACTAGTGATAGTTATAATGCACAGGTTGGCTGAAAAAGAGGCTAGAACGGTTTTATCACTACTCAAAGAAAGCCTAAGATCACTTCTCTAACTTAGCATACATATGATAGGCAATGAAGAACCAACCGGGCAAGTTCTAGATAGCAGCAATGAACACGAGAATTAGAAAACAATGCTCACACACACCGGCACATCACTATTTGGCTAATATAGTTCACAACTTTGGAGTGCGCACTTAGTGACTCGGGGCTTTCCTTGTGTTTACAATCACAATTCTAAGTAGACCTAGAGTTACTGAGCGAGCCTCAACTTCACTAGATTGATTTGGTTCCAGGGTTCTATTCTTCACTTATGGTTTCATACTTGTTTGTTCACCTACATACCATCCTGGTCAATGTACTTTATATTTAACAGCCTGGTTCTACTATTACACCCTTGAAAAAGAACCCGACAAAAGAAAAAACAAGGGGATTTTTATTGCTACTTTATTGATAACTAATTAATTACTAACTATTTAATTTTAACATTTACAACAACATATATACACAACCCAAAAATCATCACTATCAATATATCGAATGCCCTAAGTTCACAATTAAGTTAAAATATACAGACCAAAAAAAATATAAGGCACCACCCCCAACTTAATAACATGCATTGTCCCCAATGCAATAAACAAAAAGTAAAGGACAAAAAGGGGCTCCCTGGTGGCGCAGTTGCGCGAAGAGACTGCCAAATGTGCTGCCGGTGCTGGTGGAGGAGAATGCGTCCGGTCTGAAGCTGGTGGGGGAGCTGCTGAGCTACTACTGCCATCACCGGCCGAAGGAAGTCTCCTTGCAGCCTTGTCTATCAACGAGCGCTCAATGGCAGCTGCAATGTCTACCTGCTCCTGTTCCTCCTCTGCTATAGGTAGCACAATTTGTTTTCCTTTTTCCTGTGGAGGAGGAACTGCACCTGCATCAAGCTCTTCACTGGCGTCCTCGGAGTTGTCGTCTTCAGATTCAGATTCTGATATCCCTTCCGAGGTCTCATCATCAGTAGAGGCAATACAAACTGGAGCAGCAGAAGGCTGAGACACTTTTGCAGTTGGCAGAGGTATGTCCGTCATCAGTGTCGAAAAATCAAGGCCCAAATCAGTCTGGCCAACACTCGGTTTACCCGCGTTGGGGAGGAGTGAAGAGATGTCGAACTCTGGATTTTGCATTTTCTGAAGGTCTGTCTTTAGTTGCTTGACATCCTCCTGTAACTGGGGTATACCGTCAACCCTTGATTCAAGCTTTGATAACCTCTCTCCAAATTCCAGTTGTTGTTGCAACAGTGGAGTCAAAGCTTGTTTAATCAGGGTAGGCAATGCTTTCAAGAGTTGGTCTAATTTGGAGTTGGTGTGTTGCACAATTAGACCCATTCTT
>MCJB01022705.1:36403-76486 GCA_002018475.1 Nicotiana obtusifolia | reverse complement strand
CACTACGGGCCTAGCCCGTGGCGGGCCTAGGCCCGTAGCGGGCCGGTCCCTACCCACGAGCCCGCCAGGCCCGGGCCCGCCTCAGGCCCAGGCCCGCCAGGCCCAGGCCCGCCACGGGCCACAGCCTTACCCTATCATCCAAATCCAGAAATTGGATCCAGCAACATGTTATATAACACACTTTGTTACCACTTCCAGTTCAATAAAAGCACAGATTTTGGGGGGTATTGATCCGTAATATCTTGTCACCAAATAAGACAACAATGGCAATGTAAAACCAGTCTTAATTTTTCTAAGTTTACGTGCCTTAATCGTACATAAAACAATGTATTATAAACTCGTTGATGCTTAAACACTCTGTTTGACATCAACTGATGATAAAAGTGCTTTTTACAGCACAGCATTATCTAATATCTGCACACTGTTTCAGAGCTTATTCACATTGGCAAACCACTGATTTCACACTCCAAAATCAAGTTGCGACGAGACCTGCACACATTGAAAGGAGAAATAAATAAAAATTTGATGCTTGTGCATAAGAAATCAAAATTAGTTACTTTGCGATGAAGCTTTCTTTAATTGTTTTTCCTCTTGTTTTTCACTTTTCATCTGTTTCCATAAAAAGAAAGAGAAGAGATTGAGTTGTGTGGAGGGTCGAGTTCTGATACTTTGTTGAGATAATATCACTACAGCTTCCGTGCACAGACAAGTAAAGAATTATAATCAGACAAGGCTCATTTCTATGCTGAAAGATGTCACACATCTACTGAGATAAAGGCTCTCTTGTTAGCCAACCCTCCCCTCCCCTCCCCCTCCCCCCAGGAAAAAGACCCCCCCTCATATGATTCCGGCATTGGCACATAACATGATCCTACATCTAATTGTTCCCACCGATTCAAAGAATATCAGAACTTGGGATTTGCACCATCATATACAAGTAAAACCAACACAGCAGTTCCATAGCTCGATGAAAATTTTAAATTAATTTTTTTAAAAAGGCAGAAGCTCTAGAGTAGGTAATAAGTCAGTGCAGTCGTCATAGTATACTAACCATCTTTTACTTCCTCTCCTCCTTCCCCCAGTTGCCAAACAATGTCTTTCAATCCGGTAGACAGGTTCTTGTAAAACTGTATCAAAAAGAAAATAACAAAATAACCTTTATTAGTTTATGTGCATTAAAACACATGCATGGACAAACCACAGAAAGCCTGATATAGATATATGTTCAAGTGCAAAAATACAGCATAACCCCTATAAACATTAGTAATAGATTTTTTTTTTTTTAAAAAAAACAAAAAAAAGAAAAGAAAAGAAAACTGCCTTGTAAGACCAACTATCAAATATCATATAAAATCTTCTATGCATAGTGAAGAAGCAATTATAAAGTACTTGAGTGGGATTAAGCAAGATCCACAAATAAGCAGGGGCAGCTATCTGCTTCGCTTCAACTATAGCAGGTTTGTTTTTAGCTCAGTGAGCAATTCACAGAAGATTAAAGGCAGTTTCTATGTATATCCCCTGTCAATGAAATAAACACAGCAAACACTTCCAATTAAGTTTACCTTGTGAAATTCCAAGGTATCTCCTCCAGCCTTGCGAAGCTCAACCATGTATAGTGAAGGTGCCACCTCGTAAATCTACAGCAAACTCAAAGTTGGGAAGTCCGTATTACAAAATCTGAATGACAATGAAAAACATAGCTGTCCTGATGGTCCTCCAAAACAAACATACCTCAGTTGCAACGGATAAATGACCTTTGCGTCCGCTCTTCTCCCCGTGAAGCTTAATCTGGCACCCAAAAAAAAAAAAGAGAAGGAATAACATGAATGAAATTTTAATCATAGCGAAGAACTAAATATTAGGACTTTGAGATTCAAAAGAATTTGACACGACTTGCTCATATGTTTAATAAATATACTTGATTGAAGAAACTTAACCAGTTGTCATGTAGAAAAAATATGAACATTACAAAAATGAGATGAGGATTTGGGATGCTTGAATTCCTATTAACAACTCTGAGCATCATTAGTTGTACTTGCATCACTTTTATGAGATTGACAATAGAAGAAAAAGAAGTATCAAGCACAAGAATAACTTTTCTGATTCACCTTGTAGTTATTTTTCCTCACATTGAAGCCCAGAGGTACAGCAGCTTCTTCAATTTTTGAGACAATTTCATTCGCAGGACATCTCGACGTAAATCTTGTCTCCCTTTTGACTAGCCCCTATAAAAGTAACCTAGCTTAATCCACATGCTTAAAACTTCTGGGACCAGATCCATCTGAAAAGCTAAGCATTGAAAATTCTATATGCCACATTTTTTTATTTCCTCGTTTTGGGCTTTAAAGGGGTTGGTTTTATTGTACACCAGGAAACTAACATGTATTTTGCATTTTAATACAAAGAAGACTATATCTATGTAACATTTGGGTTTAAACAGAACTGATAGGTTTCAACTTGGAAAATCGCAATGGTGAACAAATGTGCATACTCACCATATCCTTAAACTACTAATTTCTGTAATGCTCAACATTATTCGCATATTTTTAAAGTGAAAGTGAAATTTTGAATTTATGTGGTTCCAATTTAAAATGTGAGTATGTGACCAAGCACTACTTCACTTGAACATCTACCAATAAGCACGTCATGCTGTGCCACTTGAGAAGTTCTGTGTGAGATCATAAGCTTCACCAACACATACCATTTGCTTTTCAAACAGAGAACTGAGATTGAGACCCTGAGAAGTTGAAATAAGCTCAAAGGCATTCATAGTCAGTGGTGCAGAAGGCCGTTCATCCCGTCTCTCCACAACAAGATTCGAAGAGTCCTGTGTTCATGAAAAGGCAAATGAGCCACTCATTTTATTGACTATCAAATGTTCATTCTACAGGAATCAACATACAAATTCAAAATTCTTGCAGCCCTATTTCACAGGAACAAGTATACTTACAGCAGATTCACTAAAAATAGCATTCACATCATCAAGACTAACATCTGCCTGTTCAAAAACAGGTGGACGATACCCTTTCTTGAACCACTCGTTCTCAATGACCTCGAAAAATGTGATGCGCTGTCATCAAATGATAAATTCCATAAAATTCTCAGTAAATTTTAGGAATGAAACAAAATTTGAGAAGCTAAATGCAAGTGCAAACAAAGAGCCACTAAACACATCTGTTGTGTGTAATTTTTCTGCTTTATTTCCTCCTTTGTCTTGGAAGGGGGAGATAAACACACCGTCTGTGGATTGGGATCCAAGATTCTTTTGATTAGTTTCTTCGCACTAGAGGAAAACCAGGGTGGACATGTAAATTCAGCTTTATGTATCTGCAATAAATCAATTCCTCGTCTCAACATTCTCTTTCAAGGGAAATAATGCAGATTATATTTTGGAATGACCAGTAATAAAGAAGCACACCTTCTTATATAGTGCCATGAGATTTGACTCTTCAAAAGGCAAATAACCAGCCATAAGTACAAAAAGGATTACACCACATGACCACAGGTCAGCCTTAGCTCCATCATAACCTTTATTGTTGATCACCTACATTAGCAAGAAGCAAACATAGGAATCAAAACTGTTGCTCAGAGGATAAGAAACAAAATGAGTTATGGGACAAACTAATGAGCACCTCGGGAGCCACATAATTTGGTGTTCCACATGTTGTATGTAGTAGTCCATCTTCCTAAAAAGACACATCACCAAACTAAAGCTTAGGTACATTTCGATTCAGTAACGCAGTCAATGTCAGCAAACTTATATAGCAGTTGTTCATCAATCAGACAGAGTAAAGAGCGGCTTTGCAAGAGACAAGAAGTTGACGTACGCGAACTTGCTGAGGCAGCGCACTCAGTCCAAAATCCGAAACTTTAAGAACACCATTCGCATCCAGCAACAAGTTTTCAGGCTATAAATCAGAAAAGGCAAAGATTATAAACCACTTAGTCATTATCATCCTAAATTTCACTTACTCAGCAAAAAACCAATAATTCTTACCTTGAGGTCTCTGTGGAATACACCTCTACTATGACAGTAGTCAACTGCATTTATAAGTTGCTGAAAGTATTTTCTTGCTTCATCTTCTTTAAGCCTACCTCTACTAGCCTGACCTCAATAAAACAGCAAAAGCTTACACATTTCCTGTTGCAAATGGAAAGAATGAAAATAGCAGTTAAGAGACTCAAGAAAGAGCATCTTACAATTTTGTCAAACAGTTCGCCACCAGTAACAAATTCCAAAACAATATATATCTTCGACTTGCTGGCCATGACCTACGTGATAGAAGTTTGAATCATTCATCAGGTAAAGAGTGCAGCAATACTTAGAAACCTGCTCCAGTTATTCTTATTTAACAATCGTCCCAAAAGACTAGTGATCATTTTCTTTTGCTTGGGGAGGGGGAGGGAGGGGTCTAGGAGAAAGAAAAAGCTAGAGATAAAAGGCTAATACTAACCTCATACATTCTGATAACATTGGGGTGTCTTATAAGTTTCATGGTTGATATTTCCCGTTTAATCTGCAAAGGACATAAAATGTTACAATTCCACTTTTTAATCTACAGAAACAACAAAGATTAACATGGTAATTCCGAGTTGTGATGTTGTGCACCTATACACATAACTAAAGCTACTATAAACTAAGATCTTTTTGGATTTGTAGGAGTAGAAGATATCATCTAAATGGGACATCTCAAAAATTCGAAATTCAATGGCTGCAGAACTGATATACGTCACTCATGTACTCTTGAGCAATCCTATTCACAAAAGAAACATAATATAATATGAACAAGTCAGCAATCTCCATTAATAATAAGTTTTCAAGATTAGAAATCACTAAGAAAGGCTTAATCAACATGAGTTTCAGACAAAAACAATTACATAGGCTGGGCCAACATGAATAAAATAATATATCACAACTTTTTAGTATATAATCTTTCTTCCATTATATATTCATGATAAATTCAAGGAAGAAAAAAAAGGTCCACCATAGTTTTCCTATACAATATTAGCCTCAAACAAAAATATGAAAAAGATCAAGTTTTACTAAATCAAATCACAGAAAATCTCACAAACAAGAATTTGAAACATATACCTGACCGATCATCTTGTGCTTCATGACCTTCTCTTTATCAAGAATCTTTATGGCAACATTATCACCAGTCTCAACATTCCTTGCAAATTTGACCTTTGCAAAAGTACCCTCCCCAAGTGTCCTCCCTACCTCATACCTTCCCACTCTAGTCCTCCCACTTCCATTATTTGATCTTGAAGCCATCTATCTCCAAACTTTCTATTTCTTAAATCAATCTTCTTACAGATCCTACAACCTTATTATAACCCTACCCTAAATCAATACAAATCCCATCCTTTTTTTTCTTCCCTATAGAAAAATCCCCTTTTATTTTTTGCTTCTGGATTAAGCCTTAGGTTAAATCCTCTTCTTTTTACAAGGTTGCCAAACCTGCGACTTGGTTACACTCATCTTAAACTTTTCCAAAAAAAAAAAGTATTAAAGAGAACTCAAATATTAGAATAAACTATTCAGATCGATGAGTATATGAGAAGCTGAATACAAAAGGCTATGTTTGAGAAACCAAAAACCCTTTTGGGAACTGAAACGGAAAACGCAAAGATCCATTTAAAAGGAAATAAATACAGCGTATTTGGACAATTGTTCAAGTTGGAAGGGGGATCCCTTTTTCTTCCTTTACATATCTCTTTCTAGAAAAATTGGATCTTTTACTTTTCAAAAGGAAAAGAAGAAGAAAAAAGATTGGATCTTTTACTATTTAAAAGATAAATGTGAAAGAAAGAAAAGGCAAGAAGGGCGGGGAAACCTTTAATGGTTTTCTCTTCGACGTAAAATTGGTTGAAGAAGAAAGATAAATGTATGAGTGATGAGAGAAAATGTAGACTAATTAGAGATATAATAGCCTGTTTAGCCTAGCTATCTTTCCGGTCAAAAGTGTTTTTTTTTTTAATAAGAAAAGTGTCTGTTTCTCAATTTGAAATATTTAATCGAGCTTTTTTTTAAAAAAAAAAAATTTGATTAGAAGCAAAAGCAGAAAAAAATAGTTTTTTAGCAGAAGTAGAAGCAATTTTAATTTTTTTTCCTGCCAAAAATACCCCTTATAAAATATTATATATATCAAAATAACCTTACTTAGTTTAAACCAATAAGTAAAATAAAATAACTTTTGGGATGAACTTTCATATTTATTGAATGTTTTTTGATATATTTAAATTATCTTGAAAGAACAAAAGAACTTTTCAACTTTATTTTTATATTTTATTTGAATAATAAAACATTTAACTATTATCTTTAATAATAAATATTTGTAATTATTTATCTACTTATATAATATTAACTATTAATCAAATCTCTTCATGTCCTTATTTCTAATTTGATATTTAAAAGTACTTTTTGAAAAATTTGGTCAAACCTAAATTATTATTTAAAAGTACTTTTTAAATTAATTAATTAAATAAAAATTACTTATCTACTAAGATATTTTTTTTAAAAATATTTTTTTTAAAAATACTTTCAAAATAAGCTAATCTTTCCCGTGGCAAAAAAAGAAAAAGGGTGAAGCAGTGAATGACAATGAATGGGGGAAGGAACGAACTGAGGGAGGTGATGCCTGAGATTTTCATATTTCAAAACGAAAAATTATTAATATCATGTAGATTCACAGTACACGTATCTCCACAAAGGACAAAAACTAATAAAGAAATTTGGAATATGAATTATGAGTACAGAAGAATAATTTGTGTCACAGTCTCTCTATACAGCTTCTAGGAGAAAAACGGTTGTTTTAGAACAAACACCATGTTAATCATGTATTATTATTGAATAAGACTTTCATATTAATTTGAATTATTAGTCCAATCCTTGAATAATCTGTATCAATCAGTATTCTCTCTCACGATCCAATTCCCGCTATAGATTGTTGTGGCGTTCAACATCGCCGTTAGGTAAGCCAACAGTGAACTATTATCTGAATTATTCATTTTATTACTTTTGAAATCATTATATTTAATTAAATAAAGAAATTTAAGCATTGAAAATCATAAGTACATACATTATTAGTAAGATATAAAAATAAAATGTGACAATACTATACAAATCCATTCATCTACCAGAATATTCCAAAATTCGGTGTCAGAAGTGCATGAACATCTACTAGCAAGTACAACACTAATACAACATATGTCTGGAATGTAAAATAGACAGAATAACATAAATGAATGTGATGGAGACTCTGTGTGCTACGGATCATAACATGGGATGTACCTCATCATAAAGTCCCATCAATAGTTACGCCCTTGCGCCCAAATGACCACCAGAAATATACCTGCACAATAAGTGCAGAAGTGTAGCATGAGTATGTAAATCAATGCGTACTCAGTAAGTATCTAGCCTAATCCCGGAGAAGTAGTGACGAGGGGTCAACATCGACACTTACTAGTGGTCCAATAAATCAATATATTAAATTATAAATGAATAAGAGACACAACAGCAATAATGAGGTAAGAACTATAACTAGCAAAAATCCTCCAACACTTTGACAATATAAATTTCTCAAATCTCATATGCTATCTCAACAGATACGAAATATCAAGTGTTATCTCAAACAGAAAAGGAATACCATATAAATGCCAAGTCTCAATCAAAGGAAAATCTCATGAATATTCGGATTCCTAGCGATACTGTGCACGAGTTATGCCAAGGTCGTACGATCCGATCCAGAATAGTGTGTACATAGCCGATGGTCGACCGATGCGAACCATAGATGCATCTCAATATATTGTCGACGCGTTCGGCTAGACCCACAGGAAGAGAAGAAGCTTATCGAATTACGGGCCACATATTTGCATCGCAAGAACAAGAGCATAAAATAAACATGACTTTTACCAACAATCAAATATCTCGCCTAACAACTCAAGGTAATGAAGCTCGGCCTAAGATAATCCAAAATCAATTTCAACTATAAATTCATGTAATTAAACTAACAAATTGAATTCAAATAATACAAATTTTGCATGATAAAGTCCACCCCGACATAATTATGTTGTTAGCTACGTCCGGACTCTCGTCACCTTATGCGTATGTAGCACCCATAACTAGTAGCACATAACAACTTAATATCTACGGGCTAGTTTTTCCCTCACAAGGTTTGACACGAGACTTACCTCGCTCTGAAATCCGATAACCGCTTCCAACACCTTTTTAACACCTCAAACCAATGCCAAATGACATGAAAATAATCAAACAACATGCAAACTAATCAAAATATACTCCAATACTCGTAATTTAATAATTGAAAATAAATTCCGAACTCCTCACGAAAAGTCAATAAAGTCAACCCCAGGCCCACGCGTCCGGATTTTGAAAATTATTGAAAATAAATATTACCTATAACTTATATAGTATATATCCAGAAAATCATCCACTTTCATCCATGAGTTGACCTTCAAATCAAGAATTTACCATTTCATAACTTTTGGGCTCAAAATCTCAATTTCTACAATCCAAACACGAATAAAAATGATAACCAACGAAAATAATCATAGTAAAATATCAAAATAAAGGTTAGATATTTACCCCCTTGTTGAGACGAGAACAACACCACGAAAATCACCTCAAACGGGGCTCTAGATATCAAGATATGCTCAAAATACTAAAATGCTCGGTCTACCCATTTAAAACACTGTCCAAGTGATTTTTCTTCTTTGCCTTCGCGGGACACCTTCGCATTCTCGAAGAGCAATTTTTTCTCGTTGACCGGTCAACCTAGAAATCCCCTTTCGCATTCGCGAAACCTCTCTCGCATTCACGAAGAACAAACATTCACGCCAGAAACTAGCAATCTTTTCCGACACGTAAATGGGTCTCCTATACGACCTCGGAAATAGATGATTCTTGTTGCTATGGCTCCATAATTATGATACAGATTTAATGGTTCAATCTAATCACATATCAAAGGTCGTTTGATCAATATGCTACCATTTATACCCAAAGAAACGACGCTGAAACATCAAATAAGAGCGTGATACAACCCAAACACATCCAAATACACCCGAGGCACCTAGGACCCTGTCCAATCACACAACCTAGTCCCAAAACATAACAGGAACCTAATCGAGGTTGCAAATCACACCAAACAATATCAAAACCATGAATCGAACATCAATTCAAGCCTAATGAACTAATGAACTTTTAAACTTTCAAAACTTATGCCGAACCATACCAAATTGAGAATTATACCGATTCCCAAAATCATAATCCGAATATGATATCAATAAAGTCAACTTTCGGTCAAACCTATCAACCTTATAAACCTTCAATCTTCCAACTTTTGCCAAAAGCATCAAATCAACCTACGGACTTCCAAATTCAATTCTGGTCATACGCCTAAGTCCAAAATAAATATCCGAATCTAACAGAACCGTTAAAACTCTGACCCGAGGTTGTTTACCCCAAAGTCAAACTTTGGTCAACTCTTCCAACTTAAATCTTCCGAATTGAGAATTATTCTTCCAAATCAACTCTGATCTTCCCGAAAATCCAATTCGACTACACGTGCAAGTCATAATACATGAAGTGAAGCTATTCAAGGTCTCAAACCGCCGAACGACATGCTAGAGCTTAAAATGGCCGGTCGGATCGTTACATTCTCCCCTACTTAAATATATGTTCGTCCTCGAACGTGCCAAGAACCGTTCCAAAGTTGCCCAAAATCACTGCATAACACCTCGTGCACCTGTCTGTGCCACCACAATCCATATGAGCATATCAGTTCAACCCCAACAGAAGGTTCTTCCTACTACCTTAACTCACAAGCCTTAGAACCAAATTCCAACATCCGGAATTCTGTACAAGACCCAATTCCAGAATTTGTGCATTTTTTAATCTTAACAAGTTATACCAAAACATGATCATACCCCCATGTCGTAATCACACAATGCACCACATAATTTATTTGCCCATAGTAACATCCTCCAACCACAATAGCTGTAAATTGACGAGCTCGATGCCCCCCATAATATACCTCATAACACCTACAAGCCATGTTCCAACCCTCACAATACTACAACGATAAAAGAGATGTGTAGAAACTCATAACCACCCGCCAAATCAAAAACTCATGGAGTCTCTCCGCTTGGCGAGAACCATTGCCTCATTCTGAACTGATTAGTGACATTTTCCCTCTAATATACATTATATAAATCTGATTGCACTAATTCCAGGTCCAACAACTACGTCTCACCCAGTACAAGCTACTCGAGCAATAAGATACCTCAAACACCATCTAAAATCTCATCTGACATCATCAATGGGCCAATAAGCCACAACTCGAATATGACCAATAAGGAATAACGAACCCGAATACAAGACTATCTGGTCTGTGCAACAAACAAAAATAATCAAACCAATGATATGAACCTATCTCAGAGATGAAAAACAAAACATACAAAATAACTTTAAGGAATTGTACTCAACATATCACTATTGCGGCGTGCATCTTGATCTAAACATCATACCCGTGGTGACATGCCACCCGATCCACACGTAGCAATCAATAAGGAAATACTCATCGAGCCAAAATGCTCATACCCATGAAATGCCCGAATATCAACCACAAGCACGCCAAATGCATAAACACTACCCTGGGGATATAGATAGAGCCATGCGCTACAAAATGCCAAGCACGACTAAGGTGCAATAAATGACCTGCATCTCGAGAGCCATCTCGCTCACATAACACCACAAGCTACACATGATCTCAACACACGTATGAATAATCAAGCCGTCTCATAACCCACAGAGCATAAAGAGTAGCACCTGAAATAGGCGAAGGCAGGAATATCATCCACCACACCCGAAGACCCATCCATAAGCAATACTATGTCGAATAAGCATATATGATCTCGTATAGAATATACATTCACATTAGACCTACTCACGGACCTCAAAGCCGATTTTGATCATCCCCAAATGGATCTATAACCTACGAAAGATCCACAATGACCCTATCCATGACACATACAATCAACCGTAAAATCAGGAACAAACTTCCATCAACAAAAAAAATACAGTGCCTCTCAGACATCAACTCTCCCATCAGCGATAGTACTAGAATATGCATACCTGATTTCAATCTCTACCACATAAATGGCTGACACATCACACTTATACAATCATGCTGTGGGAGATACTCCCACGACCTTCCGCACTAGATAGTAAAATTCGTACATCCATGGCTACCAACCATACTATTACAGTAATGCAAATCAAGAATCCATCAATCAATACACAATTCCTCTTCCCTAGAACACTATTCTGTGATGAAAAAATAACGCCAACATTCTCTGAACATCTGAATCTCTCCCCAGCTCTTCCGAGCTCTTGACATTCATGTCAAAACTGGATCACAACCTTGATCCTCAAATTCCAATCCATATTGCTCATTGCACCTATCATGCTGCTACAAGAGAGCACAAGAATTTTATCATAACTCCTGAACCACCAGTAGAGTAAATGTTTCATGGGCTAGAACCTTTCACTTGACTCATTTTAGAAGAAGAATCGCAACACACAACCAACTTCCTGTAGCCGCAAAAGACATAGAACTCAAGTCGTGTTCTAAACTGTCATAACTCTTTTAGGACCCATTTACACATAATCAAAACTATCAAAATCAAATACCTCCAAGTCAATCAAATTACGAAGGCTGTCAAGCCCACACGTACAACCACGAAATACCTGTATTACCTTACCACACCAAAGGAACCGATCATTTCCTTAACCATGCCGATCCAAACCACTACTAGGCTGACTCAACTTCTTCCGATTTCTTCTTGACTTGCCTTCAGAATCAACACCTTTATTCAATCACATAACAGATCCCAATCAACACTTATCCCGAGTGACCCAAATCACGAGACCACGTCGTTTCAATACCCATAAGCCATTTCATACCCTCTTCATTCATTTTATAGTAACTCCAACTGATAAACTTACATTGATTAGATCTTCTGCGAATCTGAAGTTGTTTCTCTTATTTTTATAACACTGCACTGCAAACCCATTGATAACATAGAAATGCTCCAAGTACCCTTCACACTCTACTGCAAAACCCAATCTCAGCCATATAACGAACCTGAAAATCCTTAAGCACCAACCTAAAATCTCGAATGCACTAGAACCATTATTAAGAGTCGCCCACTCTAGTCCAGTCCCGATTATTTAACCAAACCACAAGTGATCCGTTAGCACATGAGCACTCTAATGAAGCAACTGGATGAATACTTTCCCTTGTACATCACATCCATCCCCTGCTCAAATTACCCCTGATGTTTTCTTCCCTTAGTAATAACTAATCTACCAACGTACCGATAACTCAAAACTACAAAGGCACATCATCACGTGACTCGATCATAGACAATAGGCTCCCCCACTTAGCTTTAAGCATAATTACATAAATCCAGAACGTGCATAACTGCAGCTAATAATGTAGATAAACTGGTGCAAAGCTTTTTCACAACTATGTAATTTAGTAGCTTAGATATCCTGTTTCAGTTGCAAGGTTGCTTCAAGTTACTGATTCAACTTCTTTCTAGCTGCATTACTTTTAGAATCAGTGCAAAAATTCAACTGTAGGAATTGGACAACTGAAATAATTGAAGAACCATCACAAAATCTCATTTGGTGCAAAACTTCAGTTTCTAGCTACAAGCTCACCTCAAAAGTAGTCGAATCTCAAAGAGTCTCAACATCTATGAGATTAGTTCACAAGGCTCACAAGTTGTTAATCCAACTGATGCAAGAGAAGATGAAATCAAAGGAGTTCCAACTATGGTTGCAAGAAGATAGAACTCAGCAACTGAAGATTTCAATCCCAACAATATTTATTTTCATCCTTATTTAGAACACTTTCTAATTGCAACAGTAGTAGCAACAAAAAATTCTAGAAATAATAGACCTCCGGTTGTGCATCTTAATCAATAGAAACAAGGGCCAAGTTCAGTTCAAACTCTTAGAAATTATATTCATCAACTTAGAAAATTAGCAAGACCTAAACAAAAAGGGTTTCTAGAACTTTAGTTTCTACAATTTTCTCAATGAAAAGAACTAGTTAGATATTTATAAAGTAATAGGATTTTCTGGAATGCAAATGAAGACCTAAATCTGGGTAGAAATTTGAAAAGCTGGACATAGGAGATCTTCCTCAAATTGTAGCTAAAAATTGAAACTATACTACTTTTATGTTTCAACAGTGCAGAGGTTTCATCCCAAGCTGTGCAGATTTTTCTGCTCAAACAGTGCGGATAGGGGACAAACTGCAGATTTTCAAGGCTGTTTCAACAGCTTTCAATAGCAGCTCAAAGAGTGCAAGAATTTCAGGTTAATTATCAAACAAAAATGCAGATTTTTGGCAGTTCATATTTCTGTAGAATTGAGCTATGCAGAACTCTCTAACCAGTACAGAAAACCAACTCCAACCGTGTAGTTTTGGAAGCTGAAACAATTCCAATAGTGCAGATTCTATGCTGCAGGAAGCTCTGCAAATTCTCAGCCGAGAACACTGAATTTGTAGCAGAAGCGATGTGCAACTCAAACTTGCAGGTGAAACTAGACATAAACTGCAAAATTTTAATTGAAAGTTCACTTCAATCAATTCCTCTGTCAACACCCTCTAAATGCAACCCCAATACTAATTCTTGAAGCTTAAGAATGAGTCTCAATCAGTAAAGAAATAACCAACAAGTTCAACAAAAGTTGGAGCAAATAATTGGTGCAAACATTGTACTCAACTGCTACAAATACTATGCTCAATTTTTGCAGGTCCTAATGTAATGACCCGGCCCGTTGTTTTGAGTATTATAGCCTCGTTGTCCAACTTATTATTTATTCTATGTTTGTTTGTTGTTGTGTGACTTGCGGGAGTGGTTTATTTTGACTCCAGGGATGTTCGGAATGAATTGGGATACTTACTCCCAAGGTTAGAAGCTTAAGCTGAAAGAGTTAACCGAATGTTGACTTATGAGTAAACGACTCCGAAATAGAGTTTTGATGGTTTCGATAGCTTTGTTTGGTGATTTTTGTCTTAGGAATATGTCCGGATTTTGATTTGGAGGTCTGTAGGTAGTTTTGGCTTGAATTGGAGAAAGTTGAAAAGTTGAAGGTTTCGAAAGTTGAGAAGTTTGACCAAGAGGTGACTTTGTTATTACCGGGCTCATATTTTTGTTCCGAAAGTTAGAATAAGTGCGTGTGTCATTTATGACTTGTGCGTAAAATTTGAGGTTAATCGGAGCTGGTTTGGTGGGTTTCGGCATTGATTGTATAGGTTGGAAATCCATAGGTTTTATTAGGTTTGAATTGGGGTGCGATTCATGTTTTTGATGTTGTTTGATGTGATTTGAGATTTCGACTAAGTTCATATAGTGTTTTAGGACTTGTTGGTATGTTTGGATTGGGTCCCGGGGTCTCGCGTGTGATTCAGACTGAAAACAGATTGAATTTTGGACTTGTGTTAGAGCTAGTGCAACTGCACCTGCGAGAAATGGGTCGTAGGTGCGGAGCCGCAGAAGTGGTCAAGGGATCGCAAATGCAGGTCTGAGTGAGTTGGAGTGTGTGTGCAAGTGCGAGGGGGATTCCGCACCTGCGAGGTCATAGATGCGGATGGGTGGCCGCAGAAGCGGAAGAGAGACTTGAAGGGCAGGTCCCTAGAAGTAGAGAGTTTTTGCGCAGAAGTGCTCCCGCAAGTGTGAGCTTGGGACCGCAGATGCTGTTGGTCGGGCCTTAAGTGGCTTTCGCAGACGTGGATTTTTAACAGCAAAAGCGGTCATGTGGACCATAAGAGAAAATGTTGGGCAGTGATATAAGAACGATGGTTAGAGTATTTTCTTCATTTTTGTGACTTTTGGAGCTCAGTTGAGGCAATGTTTGAAGGGGTTTTCACTAGATTTCAAGAGGTAAGTGATTTGTGATCACTTTTGTCCATATATTTTGAATACCCATTGATTATTTCACCTATTTGTCATGAATCTAAGCTGCAATTTGGGGATCTTGACCCATGTATTGGAGAGAAAGATTTGAGGGGTTGAGGGTCGATTTGTGGTTGGAATTGGATGATTTTTGTGTGGTTGGACTCGTTATTGAATGGCAATTTAGATTTTGTGAATTTTGGTGGGTTCCGAGATGTGGCCCGGGGTTGACTTTTTGGATTGACTTTTTGACTTTGGTTAAAGAACTTAGCTTTATCGTATCGAATCAATTCCTATAACTTGTATTGATTGTATTAAGTTGTTTGTGGAGATTTGAGTCGTTCGGAGATCGATTTGCGAGGCAAGGCTTCTTGGAGTTGTGATTTGTGCGGTTTGAGGTAAGTAACACTTCTAAACTTGGTACTGAGAGTATGAATCCTTGAACTACGTGCTACGCGATTGGTGTTGAGGTGACGCACATGCTAGGTGACGGGCGCGTGGGCATGCACCATGGTAATTGTGACTCAGTTGATTTTTGTGGTACCATGTAGTTATTAAACCTTATTGCTATTTATATAGTCCCTACGTGTTAGAGTAATTGACCTGCAATCCATGTTAGAAATCATTTCTGCGTTTGAATTATTTTCTTAAACTGCAATTTTATATTCAGTCACATTCATCATTTGCATATCACATCTCAGTCTCTGTTGTCATTTATTGTAACATCATGTTATCATTGTTTGGGCTGATTGGCATGAGATTTGTGAGCTTGAGATACTAGAAAGATTGATACCGAGTTGGGGCCTGAAGGCCGGATTATGAGTAATATTATGGGATCGGGCTACACACCGCAGTAGGTTTTACTGATTTATTATGGGATTGGGTTGCAAACTACAACAGGTTTTATCAATTCATGATGGGATCGGGCTGCACGCCATAGGAGGTTTTATTGATTCATGATCGGATCGGGTTGCACGCCACAATAAGCCATGTTGGCTGATATTAGCGGTTGGGCAGGATCCGCCCCTTTGGAGTCTGACGTACTAGTAGTGAGCGCGTGTACCATACAGTGTTGAGTGATTGAGAGTGACTAGTGGGGATTGTGAGACAGTGAGATTGAGTACTCTAAGAGTGTGAGTACATGAGTTTATCATTGTGATGCATTACATGTAACATGTACATGTAGACATAGAGATGTAACATTCCTCATATCAGTTATACTTGGCATATTTTATCAGTATTGGGCTTAAACTGTTAAACTTAATAGCATGTCTACATTTCTTCATTGTGTATGAATTAATTATGGAATTTCTTTGAGTTATTACTGTCATTTCCTTGTTATATCTGTACTCTTATTATCTGAATTTGGACTGTACCTTTCTGAGCTCGTCACCGCTTTCAACCCAAGATTAATCCTGTTACTTATTGAGTACATTGGGTCAGTTGTACTCATATTATACTCTGCACTTCATGTACAGATCCAGGTACATCTGGACCCGGTGATTGCTAGACTCGGAGCATTATCTGCTAGGAGACATTTAAGGTGGCTGCTTTGACGCCCATAGACCTTGACTCTCCTTCTTTTCAGTTTTATTCTGTACTATTCTATCTTTTGGACATTTGTATTAGAGATTTAGACTGTGTTGACACTTAGTAGCTCTTGTACTCGGTGACACCTGAATTTTAAAAATTTAGTATTTGAGTCGCAGTTATTCTTATTGGTTATTTATGAGATTTTTTCACTATTAAACTTATTACATCATGTTTTCAGTTTAAAACGTGAAGTTATTTGTGATTATCGGCTTGCCTAGTATTGTGATAGGCATCATCACAACATGTTGAGATTTGGGTCGTGACAAGTTGGTATCAAAGCCTAGGTTATATAGGCCTCACGAGTCATTTGCAAGTTTAGTAGAGTCTTGCAGATTGGTACAGAGACGTCTGTGCTTATCTTCAAGAGGCTACCGAACTATTAGGAACTTCACTTTCTTGTATTCTTGTCATGCGAATTTGTTGACTCTGGGAACTAAACTTCTATTTCTATTCTCTCACAGATGTTGAGGACATGTGTGATTGGATCGGGCAGACGACCACCAATACTACCAGCTAGGGCCGTGAGAGGCCGGGGTCACAGTAGAGGTCGGGGTGTAGCTCGTATAGCAGCTAGAGTAGCACATATGGAGCCACTAGTTGCTCCTACTCAGGAGCAGATACCAGATGTAGCTAAGCCGGTGGGACCAGCTCAACATCAGCTATGCCATTGTGATTCTAGGCCTTCAGGAGGCTCTGGGCCAGATATTGACTATATACACTAGCCTTGCTCTAGGGGTTTTAGTTCAGGCCACACCAACCACTTCTCAGGTCGGGAGAGGTGCTCAGACTCCCACCGCTGTACTTTAGAGCATGCGGTTCAGGGACTTCAGACACCAGAGGTACTACCAGCCCACCCCGTTACAGTTGCTCAGGCCCAGGTGGGTCCACCTATGAGCGACGAGGAGCAGAAGATGCTAGAGCAGTTTGGGAGGCTCAGGCCTCCAGTATTCAGTGGGGCTGAGTCAGAGGATGCTTAGGACTTCTTAGATGGGTGCTAGCGGATCCTTTGCACGGCAGGTATTCTAGAGACTAGTGGAGTCTCATTTACTACTTTTCAGCTATCGTGGGCAACCTTTAGATGGTGGGAGGCCTATGAGTTGATCAAGCCAGCTGGGCGCTGCACCACTTACGTGGCATGAGTTCTCAGTTCTCTTCTTAGAGAAGTCCATTTCACAGACCGGCAGGGAGGAGTTGCGTAGGCAGTTTGAGCAGCTATGCCAGGAGGATATGTCAATGACCCAGAATGAGATGAGATTTTTAGAGTTGGCTCATCAAGCGATCTGGTTGGTTCCCATAGAGAGGGAGATGATTAAGAGGTTCATTGATGGCCTCAACTATACTGCGCTTTATCATAACTCGGGAGATTGCATCAGGTGATAGGTTCGATGAGGTGGTTGATATTGCTAGGCGACTAAATCAAGTCCGTAGTCAGGAGCGTGAGGAGAGGGAGGCCAAGAGGCCTCGTGGTTCGGGTAGTGTTAGCGGTGTTTATTCTGGAGGATAGTTCCACCACAGTAGGGGTCGCCCTTATAGGCCTGCTCATATGGCTCGTTCGGTTTATCGTGGTGAATCAGCTAGCCATAGTTCATACAATGCTTGCTCGAGTCAGTCATCTCTCAGTGTCCTCCCAGCTCAGAGTTTGTCTCGTGCTCCATCAGTTCAGGGTTCATCCGTGCCAGGTCCTTCTCATAATTATTTTGGTTCTCGGGGTCCAATTCAGTACCTACCGCTATTGTCAGAGCAGGGTTGCTTGGAGTGTGGAGAGTTTGGTCATGTGAAGAGGCATTTTCCCCGTCTTTTGGGAGTTCTAGTTCAGCAGAGGGGTCAGGCTATAATTTCCACCAGTTTCTTCACCACCTGTTCAACCAGCTCGGGGTGGGGCTCAAGCAACTAGAGGTCGCCCTAGAGAGGGAGGCCAATCATGTAGCAGTCAAGCTCGATGCTATGCTTTCCCAATCTGGCCAGAGGTCGTTGCTTCAAATGTAGTGATCACACGTATTGTCTCAGTATGCCACAGGAAAGCTTCCATATTATTTGACCTGGTTCCACTTATTCATATGTATCATCGTATTTTGCTCGTTATTTGGATATGCCCCGTGAGTCCTTAGTTTTGCATGTTTATGTATCTACGTTGGTGGGCTATTTTATTGTTGTAGACCGTATGTATCGTTCGTGTGTGGTAACCATTGGGGGATTAGAGGCGTGAGTTGATCTTTTGTTGCTTAGTATGGTTGATTTTGACGTGATTCTTAGCATGGATTGGTTGTTCCCATGTCATGACATTATGAATTCTCACGCTAAGACCGTGATATTGGCGATGCCTAGGTTAACTAGGATTGAGTGGAGAGGTTCTCTAGACTACGTTCCCAGTAGGGTGATTTCATATCTGAAGGCCCAATGGATGGTTGGGAAGGGGTGTTTGTCATATTTGGCTTTTGTGAGGGATGTTGGTGCTGATACTCCTACCATTGTTTCTGTTCAGGTAGTGCATGACTTTCCGGATGTGTTTCCTACAGACCTATTGGTCATGCCACCCGACAGGGACATTGACTTTGGTATTGACTTGGGTCGGGCACTCAGTCCATTTCTATCCCTCCATAATGTATGGCACCAGCAGAGTTGAAGGAATTGAAAGAGCAACTTTAGGAGCTTCTTGATAAGGGGTTCATTAGGCCTAGTGTGTCACCTTGGGGTGCACTGGTTCTGTTTGTGAAGAAGGATGATACTATGCAGATTTTCTTTGACTATAGGCAGCTAAACAAAGTTACAATTAAGAACAAGTATCCCTTGCCGCGCATTGATGACTTATTTGACCAACTTCAGGGATCTAGAATGTTCTCTAAGATTGATTTGAGGTCTGGGTATCACCAGTTGAATATTTGGGACTTTGATATTAAGAAGACGTCATTCAGGACTCGCTATGGTCACTACGAGTTCCTTGTGATGTCATTTGGGCTAACTAATGCCCCAGCAGCATTCATGCATCTGATGAGTAGTGTATTCCAACCATATCTTAATTTGTTTGTCATAGTATTTATTGATGATATCTTGGTGTATTCATGTAGCTTACAACATTTGAGGATTGTACTACAAATGTTGAAGGAGGAGAAGCTTTATGCTAAGTTCTCCAAGTGTGTGTTTTGGCTCAGTTCGGTGGCATTCTTGGGGCACGTGGTGTCGAGTGAGGGGATCAAGGTGGACCCGAAGAAGATTGAGGCAGTTCAGAGTTGGCCCAGACCGTCTTCAGCTATTGATATTGTAGCGCCTTTGACCAGGTTGACCTAGAAGGTTGCCCCCTTCAGGTGGTCTGATGAGTGTGAGGAGATCTTTCAGAAGCTCAAGACTGCCTTGACTATAACTCCAGTTCTAGTTTTGCATTTAGCATCAGGTTCTTATACAGTATAGTGTGATGCTTCTCGGATTTGTATTTGGTGCGTCTTGATGTAGGAGGATAGAGTGGTTGCTTATGCTTCACACCAGTTGAAGCCTTATGAGAAGAACTACCCCGTTCATTATCAGAGTTGGCAACCATCATTCATGCATTGAAGATTTGAAGACATTATCTCTATGGTGTGTCTTGTGAGGTATTTACTAATTATCAGAGTTTGCAACAGTTGTTCAAGCAAAAGGATTTAAATTTGAGGTAGGGGAGATGGTTGGAACTGTTAAAAGACTATGATATTACCATTTTGTATCAACCCAGGAAGGCCAATGTAGTGACCGATGCCTTGAGTTAGAAGGCGGTGAGCATGGATAGCCTTGCATATATTCCTGTTGGTGAAAGACCGCTTGCATCAAATGTTCAGGCCGTGCCCAATCAGTTCATGAGGTTAGATGTTTCAAAGTCTAGTCGGGTTCTAGCTTGCGTGGTTTTTCGATTTTCTTTATATGATTGCATCAGAGAGCGTCAGTATGACAACCCCCATTTGCTTGTCCTTAAGGACACAGTTCAACACAGTGATGTCAAAGAGGTTTCTATTGGAGATGACGGGGTTTTGCAGATGCAGGGTCGAATTTGTGTGCTCAATGTGGACGGGTTACGTGAGTTGATTATTAAGGAGACCTACAGTTCACGGTATTCCATTCATCCTGGTTTCCGCAAAGATGTATTAGGACTTGAGGCAGCACTATTGGTGGAGGAGAATGAACAAAGATATAGTGGAGTTTGTAGCTCGGTGCTTGAATTGTCAGCGAGTGAAGTACGAGCATCAGAGGCCGGGCGGTTTGCTTCAGAGACTTGAGATTCCTGAGTGGAAATGGGAGTGTATCACCTTGGACTTCGTAGTTGGGCTCCACGGATTTTGAAGAAATTTGATGCTATTTGGGTGATTATGGACCATTTGACTAAGTCCACGCATTTCATTTCAATTGGGACTACCTATTCTTCGAAGTGGTTGGCTGAGATCTATATATGAGAGATTGTTCTCTTTCACGATGTGTCAGTGTCTATTATTTTAGATCGAGGCACGCAGTTCACATTGCAATTTTGTAGAGCAGTGCAGCAAGAGTTAGGTGTGCGGGTTGAGTTGAGTACAACATTCCACCCTTAGACGGATGGACTGTCCGAGCACACCATTCAAATATTGGAGGATATACTATACGCGTGCGTCATGAATTTTGGGGGTTTTTGGGATCAGTTTCTACCGTTGCAGAGTTTGCCTACAGTAACAACTACTAATCGAGCATTCAGATGGCTCCGTATGAGGCCTTGTATGGGAGGCGGTGTCGGTCTCTGGTTGGTTGGTTCGAGTCGGGTGAGGCTAGGCTATTAGGTAATGACTTGGTTCAGGATGCTTTGGAAAAGGTTGAGTTGATTTAGGATCAGCTTCGCACGATACATTTTAGATAGAAGAGTTACGCCGATTGGAATGTTCGTGATGTTTCTTACATGGTGGGAGAGAAGGTATTGCTCAGAGTTTCACCAATGAAGGGTGTTATGAGATTCAGGAAGAAGGGCAAGTGGAGCCCTCGGTATATTGGCCCATTTGAGGTGCTTGAGAGGATTGGGGAGGTGGCTTACAAGCTTGCATTGCCACCTAGTCTATCGAGTGTTTACCTTGTGTTTCATGTTTCCATACTCTGGAAGTATTTCAGTGATCCGTCTCATGTTTTGGACTTCAGCACGGTTTTAGTTAGATGGGAATTTTACCTGCGATGTGGAGCCAGTGGCAATTTTGGATCGACAGGTTCGAAAGTTGAGGTAAACGAATATAGCTTCAGTGAAAGTACATGGGAGAGGTTCGCCAGTCGAGGAGGCTACTTGGGAGACCTACAGGGAGATGCAGAATAGCTATCCACACCTATTGAAGACTCCAGGTATGATTCAAGACTCGCCCGGGGATGAACATTTTTTTAAGACGGGAGAATGTAACGACCTGGTCGCTCGTTTTGAGGATTGTAGCCCTGTTCCCCCATTTATTGCTTATTCTGTGTTCATTTGTTGTTATGTGACTTTCCGGGGTGGTTGGTTTAGTTCCGGAGATGTTTCAGAATGAATTAGGGCATTTTGTTTTAAGGTTGGAAGCTTAAGTTGAAAGAATTGACCGGATGTTGACTTACGAGTGAACGACTCTGGAATGAAGTTTTGATGGTGCTGATAGCTTCATATGGTGATTTTGCACTTAGGAGTATTACCGCATTTTGATTTGGAGGTCCGTAAGTCATTTTGGCTTGAATTGGCGAAAGTTGAAAAGTTGAAGGTTTGGAAAGTTAAGATGTTTGACCGAGAGTTGACTTTGTTGCTACCTGGATCAAATTTTGGTTCCAGGAGTTGGAATAGGTCTGTTGAGTCATTTATGACTTGTGTGCAAAATTTGAGGATAATCGGAGTTGGTTTGATAGGTTTTGGCAATGATTGTAGAAGTTGGAAATCCATCGGTTTCATTAGGTTTGAATTGGGGTGTGATTTGTGTTTTTTATGTTGTTTGATGTGATTTGAGACTTCGACTAAGTTCGTATAATATTTTAGGACTATTTGGTATGTTTGGATGGGATCCCGAGGGCCTCGGGTGTGATTCGGATTGAAAACAGATTGAATTTTGGACTTGTGTTAGAGCTGGTGTAATCAGATCTAGTGCAACTACACCTGCGAGATATGGGTCGCAGGTGTGGAGCCGCAGAAGCAGCCAAGGGGTCGCAGATTTGGTTCTTGGCGAGTTAGAGTGTATGGGCAGGTGCGAGGGAGATTCTGCACCTGTGAGGTCGCAGATGCGGATGGGTGGTCATAGAAGCGCAAGAGGGACTTGAAAGGCAGGTTCGCAGAAGGGGAGAGTTTTTGTGCAGAAGTGCTCCTGAAGGTGCGGGCTTGGAACCACAGATGCGGTTGGTCCGGCCTTAAGTGGCTTCTGCAGATGCAGATATTTAATTGTAAAAGCGGTGTCGCAGAAGCAAAAATTTGGGACCGCATCGGGCCTTAAGTGATTTATGGGATTGGGCTGCACACCGCAACAAATTTTACTGATTTATGATGGGATCAGATTGCAAACTGTAGCAGGTTTTATCAATTCATGATGGGATCGGATTGCATACTGCAGCAGGCCATGTTGGCTGATATTAGCGCTTGGGCCTCCGGAGTCTGACATACCAGCAGTGAGTGCAGGTACCGTGCAATGATTAATGATTGAGAGTGATGAGTGGGAAGTGTGAGACAGTGAGATTAAGTATTCTGAGAGTGTAAGTGCATGAGCTTTATCACTGTGATACATTACATGTGACATGCACATTTGACATGTAGACATAGAGATGTAACATTCCTCATATCAGTTATACTTGGCATATTTTATCAGTGTTAGGCTTAAACTATTAAACTTAACAACATTTCTACATTTCCACACTATGTACGAATTGATTATAGAATTTCTTTGAGTTATTACTGCCATTTCCCTGCTATATCTGTACTCTTATTATCTGTATTTGAACTGTACCTTTCTGAGCTCGTCACTGCTTTCACCCTAAAGTTAGTCCTGTTAGTTATTGAGTACATTGGGTCAGTTGTACTCATATTACACTCTGCACTTCGTGTGCAGATCCAGGTACATTTGGACCCGGTGGTTGCTAGACTAGGAGCATTATCTGCTAGGAGTCATTTAAGGTAGCTGCTTTGACGCCCGGAGACCTCGACTCTCCTTCTTTTCAGTTTTATTCTATACTGTTCTATCTTTCAAATAGTGTATTAGAGATTTAGACTGTGTTGACACTTAGTAGCTCATGTACTCGATGACACTCGAATTTTGAAGATTTTGTATTTGAGTCGCTATTATTCATATCGGTTATTTATGAAAAAATTTCACTGCTAAACATGTTACATCATGTTTTTAGTTTAAAATGCGTAGTTATTTGTGATTGTCGGCTTGCCTAGTACTGTAATAGCTCCATCACGACATGTTGGGATTTGGGTCATGACATATTTCTAGGCTGGTTCTACAGTTTCAACAGCGACAAATGATCTACACTTTAGCAACAATAGCAAGCCTCTTTTGCAAGCTTCAATTTCCAGAAACTTTGCTCCAATAGAACTCAAAAACTCAATCCAAAATCCCAGTAAACAACCTCAATTATTTTTAGATGGACAGCAACAAAGTAATTATAAGCTTAGAAAAATTTCAATCCAATAGAACTTCATCCAAGCTATCAATGAGAGTTTTGGTTAACACTTTGAAACTCAATCAAAATTCCCAACTGAATTCATAAACCAAAACTTCATACAATAGTTCAAACTAATAACAACTTCGAGTCGACTAACGAATTTAACTCAATCACTAATCAACAAGAAGCTCGAATCAAACTCACTGATTCAACCAAAATAATCTAGCAACTATCAAGGAGAAGTTTAGTTCACAATATCAATTTTCGAATGAGCATTGGAATAAACTTACCCTGAACTGATAGCAACTTCTAAGTCTAAATCCAACTCAAATTTAGTAGCTAGGTTCAACCAAACATGCTTTCAAATCTTCACAGATTAGAGAATTTAATCCTGGAGTTTCTTCTGAATTCAATTGATATTGTAATCGGAAAGTTTAGTTGTCGAGACGACACTTTCATGGAGACAAACCAGTCGCAAATGAATATCAGGAAATGAAGAACACATCTGTTGTTCTTCGAGTTCTTCCCAATTGTCAACCTCTTCTTACAATGTTCTAAATAATAATCTCAACCACCCATTTCAGTTTCAAGTTCAAATTTTCTTATGGAAATCGAACCCAGAACTTTAAACTTCTTCATACAACAATTTTAGCTTGCTCGATCAAATCCTAACCAAACTTTTGTGAAATGAACGCATATCTGATTTACAACTTTGCAATAGCAGCATGAACAAGGCCCAATAATTAATTGAAGAAACAACCACGAAATCAGATAAAACCCAACTCGTCGTCTTCTTCCTCGCAAATAAGTTCGAAAATTCAAACCTAAGCCCAGCAAATCAACCCCAAATTAACTCAATCTTCTGATTTGAGTCCACAATCAGGTTTTCCGATGAATTTAAGCAACACCCAGTTGATTTGGAACCCTCAATTTCATTTTCAAAACAACCCTAATTTTCGGTCCTGCTGATCGTCAATTTTGGACTCAAAATCATTGAACCCCCAACTCAAATTGATACCCCATAAACACAAACAAGGTTTTAACTCCTAAATTTGTTTTCAAAGAGCTCAAAATTTCATAATTCCTAAAAAAGTGACGAACAGATGCTAAACTTTCTTATTTTGGTTTTAAAACATCGGATGAATAGTAACAATTTCTATTTTTGTTTTTTCATTGATTTTCTGATTTGATGATAAACAAAATAAAGACCTAAGGATTGATAGAACAATCCTCAACCTTTGCTCTGATACCAAGATGATACAGAATCATATCGAAATTACGTATAATACGAAATTTCACGAAATCAAAAAGGATAGAAGATTATAGTTTAAAATAGAAAAAGACAAGTATCTAACTATGAATTAGTTAAACCTCTTGAATTTCTATAATAAACACTAATCTAGAAAGAACAAGAACAAGTAACACGGAGATACCAACTTGTCACAACTCAAAATTTCACCAATAGTACCTAACCCAACCCGCTAGGTAAGCAAAACTGTATATGTTACTACTACAATGAGAAATAATCAATATTATAAATAAGAGTGCAAAATAGTTTAATATAACTACCTTAAGGACTAGTAGTACAAGTCATGAGCCACTATGATTTGGATTTTCAAAACTAATGCGCGAAATAAATACAATATCTATTTGAAAGTTACATAAACACAAATGAAATTCTAGGCTACTATGAACAAAAGGTAGCATGAATCTGGCACACTGGCACGTTTCCAAAGTAAAGCTCTGTCTTCGCAGCTACTCAACTCCAGAATTTGTACACAAGGTGTAGAAGTGTAGTATGAGTACAACCAATCCCATGTACTCAGTAAGTATCTTGACTAACCTCAAAGAAGTAGTGACGAGGTTTACAAGTCAAAAGATACTCACTTGTCAAATAACACGTGCAATATATCGAAGACTGACAACAAGAAGTATAGCAAAAAAATAATAAGTATAATCTCATAAGAACAAGTGATAGCAATTTAAAATAATAAAGGCTCAGCTTCCACAACGGGTCATAAAATAGAATCGCACACATATGACACCTCGTGCGCACATTAACAATCACTCTTGCATGGTAAAGACCTCGTGCCACATTGTAAATCCTATTCTGAATCAATTTCCAAATAACACGTTCATGATAACTCCTTTCAAGAATCAATTATAGTAATACATAATGACAACTTCCTTATCTCGTCAATTTGATATGCTACCAACAACTCAATAGAATATGAGATAACAACTCCACGTAGGTAAATTCATCTTGGCAATTGTCAAGTAATAACAGAGGCATTGATTAGCATGTTAGAAACAACGCAGCAAATCATATGAAAATGCATGACACACATAAAAAACTCTAAGCACAAATAAAATTCCATTTTTGTACCACTACACAAACATAATCAATAGAAATTGCCCCAGGCTATCACAAAACTTCCCCAAAATACCACCCTTATGTTGCCGCATACACATTACAATTAAATGCCTCCCTTATGTCGTCGCATGCACTTAAGCCACACTTATCTCGCCGCAAGCACATCATAATCAAATGCCTCCCCTATGTCGCCACATGCGCATAAGCCACCCTTATCTCGCCGCTTGCACATAACAATGAAATATCTCCCTTATGTCGCCGCATGCGCATCAACAATCAACTTGCACAACATGTCCACATATGCCACAATTGTCACAACAAGGTAAGATAACAATTTATCATCAAGAAGCATATTCTCATAACCCATCAACAAAGTGCACAAAAACTTGATAATGATAAAAATTGTGGCTAAAGCATGACTATGGCTAAATCAATTATAGCAACCAAGTTAGGTAGTCATAGAAATGTTCTCATATGTATCGCAGAGTGCATGCGTCCCAATCAAGGCACAGAACAAGAACAAGTCTGGATGTGTGTTCATAACTTACATGTGTCTATCTTCGAGGCAAATATAGCATAAGTCTCAATATTTGCTCATCATGTTCAACATAAGGTACCAATAGCCTCAACAATCCTCTAGAATGGTTTATTGTGCTCACAGAATTGATTAATTGAATAATACATAGAATCGAGTAAAACACACAACCAAACAAGACATAGAGTAAGCTGGGGTAGGATCTACCCCGAGCATGAATACCCATGGCACATGTATATACTCTCGTCACCTCATATATATATCACCCCCGCATGTAGCAAGCAATACCAATTAGCAGGAATTTCCACAACCAAAGCTAGGCAAGACACCTTAAACAAGTCAGATCAATACTCAAAAATAGCTTTTCCCTTAGAAATCACCTCAGCCCGGCTCAAATATAGAAAAAAATGACTCGATAACATCAAACATGAAAAAGGAATCAATTTCAATTAATAAAGTTGCAATATTTACCCAATTCCCAAAAGTCAACCCCAGGCCCTCCCGATTAAAACCCAAGTCGAGGGGTAGATCTCGACTACCCATAATCCTATGAGTCCAAATATATGATTAGTTTTCAGAATTAAGTCCAAATCGACTCTCAAATCTCAAATATTTTTCAAAATATAGTAAAAAAAATCCCCAAAAATTCCTTTTAATTTCTATGATTTTGGTGTAACAATCCATAAGAAATCAAGATATAATATCAAAATTAGGTGAAAATCAATTACCAAATAGCTAAGTGTGAAAATCTCTCTCAAAAATTGCCTCAAACTGTGTCACAACCAAACTCCTGCAGGAGCCATGACTGCGCCTAACACTACTTGTTAGGCAAGCTAATAGTCACATAAGAACAACAAATTTGATAAAAGCAAGGTTTAATAAACTCATAAGCGGAAGATATCATGAAATAACTAAGATAGTAACAACAATACTACGACAACCATCCCAACGATCTGGTGTCAATGAGCACATGAGCACTATTGAATATCAAAATACAAAGCCAAATCCTGAATACAATTGTCTAAACAATAGTACGGTAACAAAGGAAATAAATGAAAGAGAACTTCAAGGTCTGCGGTCTGGTACCAACACAGCTCTAGCTATCACCATGACCGGAGGTACCTGGATTTGCACACGAAGTGCAGAGTGTAGTATGAGTACAACCGACTCCATGTATTCAATATGTAACAAATCTATCCTTGGGCTGAAAGCAGTGAAGAGCTCAGATGAAACAACCATAGACCAATACCAATAACAAAACATGATATAATGACGACAGTAACACTAAATAGCTCAAAGGAATTATCATGTTCAGCTAGTTCACATTACAAGAATTTAGACATGCTTCCAAATATAACGGTTACAGTCCAACACGGATAAGAACAATTACATTTACTAGCTTGCATGAGGAAAATACATCTCTATGCCTACATGTCAAATATGAATGTCAATTTCATGATTTCACAGTGATATCCTCAAGTACTCTCACTCTCAACACACTCAAAGTGCCTGACTCAAATACCTACTTCATCACACACACATAATTACTCAGCACTGTACGGGTGCTTGGCATCAATGCCCCTCACCAAAGCACGTGTATATATCATTGTGCCTATGCTCACTACTGGCATGTCAACCTCCGGATGAGGGGATCCCACCCAAGCACTAATCAAAAGCCAATATGGCATGTTGCAGCGTGCAACCCGATCCAAAATATAATAAAGCCAATATGGTATGTTGCAGCGTGCAACCTGATACAAATATCACTCTCAATACGGGTTTAAGGCCTACCTTAATAATCAACTTCTCAAGTCCCAAGGCTCACAATCTCATGTCACTTAGCCCAAACTATTTCAGATATGCAATTACAACAAAAACATGTGATGTAACAATGAATCATGCACAGAGACTGAGATATGCTATGCAAATGAAAAATCATGACTGAGTGTACAACTATAGTTTAGTCGGATTGCACAAAATAAAAGAAATTCAGTAGGTCTCAACCGAATAATCACATACCCTAAGCATGATTTCTAACATGAATCACAATTTAGATAATCCAACAAGTAGGGAAACACAAATATAACAAGGTATGATAGCAAAACAAGTTCAGTAATAGTCAAAAAATAAACTTGGATCATGATTACTTTGGTGCACGCCCACACGCCCGTCACCTAGCATGTGCATCACCCCTGCCTTTCGCAGCCTTCCTCCGCTTCTGCGTCCTATCTCGCAGATGCGCCCAAAACCTCGCATCTGCGCTCTTCCCCAACACCAGCCTAGCCCACTTCTGCGATCACCAGGGTGCTTCTGCGGCTAATCCCTCGCAGGTATGATTGCACCAGAACTCCCAAGCTTCAACAATCCTTCAATGTCAAAAAATGATCCGATCTCAACCCGAAACACGCCTGGGGCCCCCGAGACCCATCCAAACATACAAACAAGTCCTAAAACACAATACAAACCTACTCAAAGCCTCAAATCACATCAAACAATATCAAAAACACGAATCGCACAGCAAATCAAGCCTAATGAAACTAATGAATTTCCAATTTCTAAAACTGATGTCAAACCATATCAAATCAACTCCGAATGATCTCAAATGTTGCACACTAGTCCCAAATTACACAACGGACCTATTCCAACTCCCGAAATCAAATTCCAAACCCGATATCAATAAAGTCAACTCTCGCTCAAACCTCTCAACCTTCCAAACCTTTAGCTTTCCACTTTCGCCAAAAAGCATCAAATCAACCTAAGGGACTCCAAATCAATATCCCGACATTTGTCTAAGTCCAAAATCACCATAAAGCTATTGGAATCATCAAAACTCTATTCCGGAGTCGTCTACACAAAATTCAAACTCTAGTCAACACTTCCAACTTAAATTTCCAACCTTGAGACTAAGTGTCCTAGTTCACTCCGAAACTTTCCAAAACTGATCAAACCATACCGGAGATTCAATAACTATGAATGAACATATAAGGGACTATAAATAGGGTAATGGGGCTACAACGCATAAAACGACCTGTCAAGTTGTTACATTCACCCCATTTTAAACAAACGTTTGTCCTTGAACGGGTCTAGAATCGTACCTAGAGTCTCAAATAAGTGAGCATATCAACTTTGTATGTCCTAATCGACCTCCCAAGTAGCGTCCTCGATTGGCTGACCTCTCTAATGCACTTTTACTAACGTTATATCCTTTGACCTCAACTTCCGAACCTGTCGGTCCAAAATGGCCACCAGCTCCACATTACATGTCAAACCCCCATCTAGTTGCACCATGTTGAAGTCCAAAACATGTGACGGATCACCGTGATACTTCTGGAGTATTGAAATATGAAATACTGGGTGAACACCTGATAGATTAGGTGGTAAGGCAAGTCTGTAGGCCACCTCTCCAACTCTCTCAAGCACCTCGAAAAGACCAATATACCTAAGGGATCAACTTGCCTTTCTTCCCAAACCTCATCACACCCTTCATGGCCGAGACTTTGAGCAGAACCTTCTCACCTACCATATATGCAACATCACGAACCTTCTAGTCTGCATTGTTGCACCTTATTTTGCACTAGTCAAAACAAGATTCAACTTATGGTTTCTCTGTTGTTAATAAAAGAGAGTCGCCACCTGATATTTAAAGGTATACTAGGGTACCTATTTAATTACTTAGTGATATTCTCTATTAAATCTGCTAACCAACGAGATTATGGGTAAGGGTTCTTGTTCTTCTAAGGGGAAGGTATTATGCACCATTTAAAATCTACCTGAGATAGCTCCATAGGACTTAGACTAGATTTGGAATCAATTATTTATTCTATGCCTTAATTAGCATTCTAAAGATATGGCTTACCGTATATTAGGACATAATTCTTACAAAGGGAGGGTGTAGTTTTTAATGGGTATGAATTTATAGAGGAAAGTAACATTAGTGCATGTATACCTGAAAAGAACTTTTGAAAAAAAGAGATATAGGATGTTTGTATTTAAGAAAGTATGTGAAAAGGAGAATTAGATTTAAACACTCATTCCCAAAGCATGAAGGTGTATATTACTCTAATGAGATGGGGTAAGTCTAAGATATACCTTGATTTGAGGACTTGAAGAAAAACCATTTGTTGAAAATCCTTTGGCGTGATAACTCTTCATTTTTTCAAAATAAATTGATTCACTTTTTGAAGATAAAGATTGCAATTTAGTTTGGTTTTTCCTTTTGAAAGTGCTGTCGTCCTTTACTAACACTTGGACTTCAAAATCTTTTTAAGAGAGAAGGTGAGTGAAAACATAGTGATGATATAAACAATTTATAATTAGCGAACGAGAGATTAGTTACTAACTAATTCCTTTTTTAATCTTATGTCATTTAGGGCTTACCTATGATTTATATGACTTTAAGGTATAAAGTAAAGCATGCAATCCGATATATAAGTGTTGTATACATGTGAGATAGAACAACAACAACAACAACAAAAGATGCAACAAAGTGCAACAAGGCAGTAGACTAAATTAATGAAGTAATAAACTGTAATAAAGGAGTTTAGAGGGAGAGGATTGGACTCTGGTATTCGGCCCCTAGGAGGCAGGCCCAGTAGTAAAAGGACGGCTATTACTGATTTTGAATTCCAGAAAATATGGGGGAAGGCTAGGATCGGGCCTAAGTTCTCAAGAACTCAACAAGCCCAAACAGATATACATGTGTCAAAAAAAAAAAGAGAAAGAGAAAGTCATTAAATATATATTTTGCCTGTTCAACTATATATGAAACATATAAACAAATGATTGAAGCAAAAATATAACAAAATATAAATACTCAAATACTACGAGAAACTTAAACTAATGTGGTGGTTATACATGGCAAATAATTTACATTAAAAATCTTTTGTTGTCATTAAACATTAAACCCAAACAGAACAACAAATGTCAATGAATTAAGGGCTAAGAAGAGAATTTCACTTAAGGTCGATGCCCCCTTTGAATCCCCCGGTACTTTAAATTTCTCAAGGCTCAGGGCAATGCTTGTGCCGAGGAAAGCAGGCCAACCTAGAGTTCAACTCCACTCCCAAATACCCCTAACACTAATGACTTATTTTTCCCTATGGGTTTCAGTGCCACTGAGGCCCTTTCAATGTAAGCTAACTACCATAATACTCCCTACCACAGAAGTATACTTTTTCCTTGACTACTATAAGGACACAAGAACATTTTCATTTTATGACTACATTTCTAATACCAAATGAATAATACACATATTAAGCAAGTCTAAAGGTTAGATTTCAAACACATATGGGAGAGAAACATAAACACTATAATATTACTGTTAAAGATCTAAACACTTAGGATCACATTCAAAGGATACGTAAAGAACTCACAGTTTAGATATGCAGTAATACAAATGCATCTATTTTATCAAACTAACCACAGATTAGTTAACTCAGGCCTTGCCACTAGCATAAGCAATGGTTGACAATACCACTTGAAGCTTTAAAAAAACATCAACAAGATCCAGACAGACAGACATGATTAGCAACTTCTATAGGTATAATCAAAGATACCAGAACATAATCAGAACTCTTCGTATGACTACAAGTTACTGATTCAAACATGGGATTCCCTAAAATGCTTAACAGGATCACAGATTATTGATCTTACTTCCTTTTGGGATTGAGGACAGAATCACATCTCCATAATAATATTATTCTTAGGTAAACTATTATGTCCAAGCAATAAAAAGTTCTCTTAGGGTTTAAAGACTACGTCCAATTCATCAGTAAGGAAAGAGAGGACCAAGTGCAATTTCAAAGCAAAGTATAAGAACATGAGGTCATGCAGACTAACAGAAGTACATGCAACATTTAAATCAACTACACATAGATACTTCAAATGAAGTTGTGATCTTACACAGACAGCGTGAGCTTCACCTATTATAGAATTAAGTCAGCAATGTCATAAAGGGAGAGGGGTTATAGACAAGGGAAGTATTATACAAATCAGGTTTAACTCAGGTGTATAGACTAAAATTAGTATCTGAATATGAAGCAGTCATGCTCAGCTTGAAAACAGGTTCCACTCAACTAAAACAAAATGACTATGTCCTGCTTTTATGAAAGACAACTTGATGATAACTGAATGTAAGCTTCACAAAGTCAGTAGTGTCATAAAGGAAAGTAAAGACAAGAAAAGTGCTACACCAAATAGGTTTAACTCAGCTATGCAACTGAGAATTACATCTAAACATGAGGCAGTTATGTTTAACCTAACAAAAATTACTATTCAACTATAACAAACATAACTATGACCTATTTTTGTAAAAGACAATTTGATAATAACATAATATAGGAAGATGGGTTACTAATGTTCATGAGAGTTCACCTCAACAAGACTGTTTTCATATAGATGCAACCAACAGTTAGATATGAACATAAGAATTTCATGGTGACAACTCAGAAGTTGCTCTCAGAGTTAACAAACACAGATATAGAGAAGTAGAGCACTTAAACACTTAAACTTTTCATGTTTCAGTTAAGTGGTGAAGGATTAAACTATGTACTCTCAGGTTTATCCTAGTTAGGATTATCAATAATAATCTCGACTACAAAGCAATATAATGTAGGAAAACAGTGTGTAGGGATAGAGATCATAATAGAAAATTGAAACTATGAAGTCTAGGTAAATATGAAAAGTTATTAAGACACATTAAGGAAACATAATCATGTAGACTATTTGGATTCATAATTGATAGTTACTAAGGTCACATAACAGCTTAATCATCACTAATTAAAGATACTTTGGAGCATGACAAGTGATCACAAGTTGACAACACCTTATCATGAATTGAAACATAACATTTATACACTAATGGCAAACAATCATAGCTGACTATAGTTAGCAGAAGACAACAATCATATTCATAAAATTCAAGTAAGATGACCAAAAGAGAAGAGTTGGAGGTGTATTGACCTTCTCTGGGGCAGCAGGCCAAAAATAAGAATTTGTAGCCATTTAGGATCTAAGAACTCAAAACCTTAACCAACAAGTAACTCAGAGCGAAAACAGAAATCGAGTAAGAACTTAGCCTTAGTCGAAAAAATTTCTAAAACACTACTATATTGATTTTTCTATTTTTGTTGTTTGTTCTTCATGTGTTTGGTGACAATATTAATGGCCCTATTTATAGTGCCATTTAAGGCTCTAGGGTTTCAACAAATTCAAAATGATAGTGAAAAATGACGAAGCTCAAATGATGCAAGCAAACGATTGAAAATTGAAGAAATCAGGGGGCAAATCGTGAGAAGATTTACCTAAGTGGGGAATCGATAGTAGAAAGCAAAGAACCAACAGACAAAACCTAATATCCAGAGGTCACTTCGTTTGACCTCTGGATATAGAATTCCCATAATGAATCTTTGAAGAAGCTCCATGCATGCTCCGATTTGACGGAGCATAAGAGGATTTGAATGATTTGAAGTTTCGCTCTTTAGCTAGGATTTCATAGTTGGGATTTTGAATTGTAACAATGGAATTGGAAATTTCCAGGCGGGATTCACAGTGTAGTAGGGATAGAAGGGATGATTTTGAGTGATTTCGAGTGACCTTGCACAAATTTGTGCAAGGTTTTGGAGATTGATGGGCTGACGACTTGAGAGAATAGAGAGGAAAAGGGAAATTAGGGCAGCCGGTCAAAGAGGGAATGAGTAGGGTTTAAGGTTGTCTCAGAGTTTAAAATGCGAGATGGACCGAGAGCTACTGGATCTGTTGATCAACGACTCCGATTGTTTCTATATTTAGGGATTTTAGAAATAATTCAATTGGGAAAATCGATGGCCGTTGGATCTCTCTGATCTGATGGTGGAGATTAAGTCTTATAAGATTAAAGACAAATAGGAAAATGAGGATTAAACGTGGACCATTGATAAGATGGATCAACGGTCCAGATTCATTTGTGCTTTCTTTATGAGTGAGAGAGACGAGCCACGTGGCACGTGGTGATTGGTTCAACAGCAATGGCAAGGATTGCCAACAGGGATTAAAGGGGTTATTTGGGTTGGGTATTTGCGAATTGGGCTCCTGTATTGGGCCAAAAGTAGTTTAAAGAACAGCCACTTTATGTTTAATTGAGAATTGCAATTATAGCCTTTAGCCTCTTTTGATCCCCTTTATAATTAAATTAAATAAGCTTAATAAATTTTCAATAAAATATGGTAAAATTATTATTATTATATATACTACTAACTATTTTAATTAATTATTTATAAATACTTCATTTTTGAATTAAGCACTTATTTCAAAATATTAACATAGTAACCTAATTTACTAGAAATGAAGGAGTAATTTTGTCAAACTAATTATAAGGCCTATGTGATGTACATAAAGGTTATTTTAATAATCTTAAAATAGTAAGTATATTTGTAATTACATAATACTAATATTATGTGATTAGTTTCAAAACTAACAATTAACTAATTTGTAGAAACATGTGCTTATTACTAGAAAATACTATCAAAATATTTATTGTAAATTATTAAGTATAAGTAAATTAATTTTAAAAATGAGGGTTAAAATTGGCCATCAATAGCTGCCCTTCTTTGACGGGAGATGATGAAAGAGTTTTCGAGCAAAGAAATTGAACCAAAACCAATATTGTCCCGACCTTAGGCATACATTGCAAGAGTGGCATGAAGATTATGAGTTGCAAGATTAAGTTAAGGAAGATTCTGGGAAGATTCAATGAATGAACGTATAAAAGGCTATAAATAGGGGAACACGGCTACAATGCATAAAGGGACCGGCCGGGTTGTTACATGCTCCCATTTTAAATAAATATTTATCCTCGAATGGCTTTAGAATCATACCTGGAGTCTCAAATAAGTGAGGATATCTACTTCGTATCTTTGCTCGACCTCCCAAGTAGCCTCTTCGACTGGCTGATCTCTTCAATGTACCTTTACTGAATATTCTTTTACCTCAACTTCCGAACCTGTCGGTCCAAATTGGCCACCGGCTCCACATCATAAGTCAAATCCCCATCTAGTTGCACTGTGCTGAAGTTCAAAACATGTGACGGGTCACCATGATACTTCTGGAGCATCGAAACATGAAATACTGGGTGAACACCTGATAGACTAGGTGGAAGGCAAGTCTATGGGCCACCTCTCCAACCCTCTCAAGCACCTCGAAAGGACCAATATACCTAGGGATCAACTTGCCCTTCTTCCCAAACCTCATCACACCCTTCATGGGCGAGTCTCTGAGCAGAACCTTCTCATCCACAATACATGTAACACCACGAACCTTCTTGTCTGCATTTTTGCACCCTATTTTGCACTGGTCAAAATAAGATTTAATTGTGGTTTCTCTGTTGTTAGTAAAAAAGAGTCGCCACCATATATTAAAAGGTATACTAAGGTACCTATTTAATTACTAAGTCATATTATTTATTAGTCTGCTAACTGATGAGATTATGGGTAAGGGTTCTTGTTCTTCTAAGGGGAAGGTATTAAGCACCCCTTTAAATCTATCTGAGGTAGCTCCATAGGACTTAGACTAGATTTGTAATCGAGGATATGGCTTACCGTATATTTGGACATAATTCTTACAAAGGGAGGATGTAGTTTTAAAAGGGTATGAATTTATAGAGGAAAGTAACATTAGTACACGTATATTTGAAAAGAACTTTTGAAAAAAAGAGATATAGGAGGTTTGTACTTAAGAAATTATGCAAAAAGGAGAATTAGATTTAAATATTCGTCCCAAAGCATGAAGGTGTATATTACTCTAATGAGATGGGGTAAGCTTAAGATATACCTTGATTTGAGGACTTGAAGAAATACCATTTGTTGAAAATCCTTTGGGGCGATAACACTTTATTTTTTCGAAATAATTTGATTCACTTTTTTAAGATAAAGCTTGCGTTTAGTTTGGTTTTTCCTTTTGAAAGTGGGGTTGTCGTCCTTTATTAAGACTTGGACTTCAAAATCTTTTTAAAAGAGAAGGTGAGCAAAAACATAGTGATGATATAAATAATTTATAATTAGCGAATGAGAGATTAGTTACTAGCTAATTCCATTTTTAATCCAATGTTATTTAGGGCTTGCCTATGTTTTATGTGACATTAAGGTATAAAGTAAAGCATGCAATCCGATATATAAGTGTTGTATACATGTGAGATAGAACAACAACAACAAAAGATGCAACAAAGTGCAAGAAGGCAATAGACTAAATTAATGAAGTAGTAAACTGTAATAAAGGAGTTTAGAGGTAGAGGATTGGACTTTGGTATTCGGGCCCCAAGGAGGCATGCCCAACAGTAAAAGGATGGCTACAGGTGACTTCAAATTTCCAAACAATACGGGAAAGCTGGGCTTGGGCTTGAGTTCTCAAGAATTCAACAGGCCCAAACAGATGTACATGTTCAAAAAAAAGAAGAGAAGGTCATAAGATATACATTCTGCATGTTCAACCATATATGAAACATATAAACAAATGGTTGAAGCAAAAATATAACAAAAAATTCTCTACTCAAATACTATGAGAAACTTATACTAATGTGGTGGTTATACATGACAAATAATTTACATTGAAAACCTTTTGTTGTCATTAAACAGTAAACCCAAAGAGAACAACAAATGTCAATGAATTAAGGGCTACGAAGAGAGTTCCACTCAAGGTCGATGCCCCCTTTGAATCCCCCAACACTGTAAAGTTCCCAAGAGTCTCAAGGCCTAGGGCAATGCTTGTGCCGGGGAGAGTAGCCCAACCTAGAGTTCAACTCTACTCCCAAACACCTCTTACACTAATGACTCATTTTTCCCTATGGGTTTAACTGCAAATGAGGCCCTTTCAATGTAAGCTAACTACCATAATACTCCCTTCCACAGAAGTATACTTTTCCCTTGAAGGATTAACATAAGGACAACAGAACAGTTTCATTTTATGACTACATTTCTAATACCAAATGAATAACACACATATTAAGCAAGTGTAAAGGTCAGAGTTAAAACACATATGGGAGAGAAATAGAAACACTATAATATTACTGTTAAAGATCTAAATTCTTAGGATCACATTCAAGGGATAGGTAAATAACACACAGTTTAGATATGCAGGAATACAAATGCATCTATTTTACCAAACTAACCACAGATTAGTTAACTCAGGCCTTGCCACTACCATATGCAATGGTTGACAATACCACTTGAAACTTTAAAAAAAACATCAACAAGGATCTAGACAGACAGTCATGATTAGCAACTTCTATAGGTATTATCAAAGACACCAGAACATAATCAGGACTCTTAGCATGACTACAAGTTACCGATTTAAACATGGGATTCCTTAAAATGCTTAACAGGATCACAGCTTATCGATCTTACTTCCTTTTGGGATTGAGGATAGAATCACATCTCCACAATAATATTATTCTTAGGTAACTATTATGTCCAAGCAATAAAAAGTTCTCTTAGGGTTTAAAGACTACGTCCAATTCATCAGTAGGGAAAGAGAGGACCAAGTGCAATTTCAAAACAGAGTATAAGAACATGAGGTCATGCAAACAAATAGAAGTACATGCAACATTTTAATCAACTACACATAGATACTTCAAATAAGGTTGTGATGTTACATAGACAGGGTGAGCTTCACCTATTATAGAATTAAGTCAGCAATGTCATAAAAGGAGAGGGGTTATAGACAAGGGAAGTAGTATACCAAACAGGTTTAACTTAGGTGTATAGACTAAAATTAGCATCTGAATATGAAGCAGTTATGCTTAGCTTGAAAACAGGCATCACTCAACTATAACAAAATGACTATGTCCTGCTTTTATGAAAGACAACTTGATGATAACTGAATGTAAGCTTCACAAAGTCAGCAGTGTCATAAAGGAAATTAAAGACAAGAAAAGTGTTGCACCAAATAGGCTTAACTCAGCTATGCAACTAAGAATTACATCTAAACATGAGGCAGTTATGTTTAACCTAACAAAAATTATCATTCAACTATAACAAACATAACTATGACCTATTTTTTGTAAAGACAATTTGATAATAATAGAATATAGGAAGACGGGTTACTAATGTCCATGAGATTTCACCTCAACAAGACTGTTTTCATATAGATGCAACCAACAATGAGATATGAACATAAGAATGTCATGGTGACAACTCAGAAGTTGCTCTCAGAGTTAACAGACACAGATATAGAGAAGTAGAGCACTTAAACACTTAAAACTTTTCATGCTTCAGTTAAGTGGTGAAGGATTAAACTATGTACTCTCAGGTTTATCCTAATTTGGATTATCAACAATAATCTCGACTACAAAGCAATAGAATGCAGGAAAACAGTGTGTAGGGATAGAGATCACAACAAAAAATGGAAACTATGAAGTTTAGGTAAACATGAGAAGTCATTAAAGCATATTAAGGAAACTTAATCATGTAGACGATTTGGATTCAGAAATGAAAGTCACTAGGTCACATAACAAGTTAATCATCACTAATTAAAGATACTTAGGTGCATGACAAGTGATCACAAGTTGGAAAGACCTTATCATGAATTGAAAAATAACATTTCTACACTAATGACAATCATTCATAAATGACAACAATTAGCAGAAGACACCAAGCATATTCATAACATTCAAGTAAGATGACCAAAAGAGAAGAGTTGGAGGTGTACTGACCTTCTCTAGGGCATCAGACCAAAAATAAGAAATTGTAGCCATTTAGGATCCAAGAACTCAAAACCTCAACCAATGAGTAACTCATAGAAAAAACATAAATCGAGTAAGAACTTAGCCTTAGTCGAAAAATTCTAAAACACTACTATATTGATTTTTCTGTTTTTGTTTTGTGTTCTTCGTGTGTTTGGTGACAACATTAAAGGCCCTATTTATAGTGCCATTTAAGGCTCTAGGGTTTTAACATATTCAAAGTGATAGTGAAAAGTGACGACGCTCAGATGATGCAAGCAAACGAGTGAAAATTGAAGAAATCGGGGGGGGGGGGGG
>MCJB01022705.1:2310-36383 GCA_002018475.1 Nicotiana obtusifolia | reverse complement strand
GGGGGGGGGGGGGTCGTGAGAAGATTTACCTAAGTTGGGAATTAACCGCTGAAGTCAAAGAACTAACGGACAAATGCTTAAACCCAGAGGTCATTGTGTTTGACCTCTGGATATAAAACTCCCATGATGAATCTCTGAAGATGCTCCATGCATGCTCCGATTTGACGGAGCATAAGAGGATTTGAACGATTTGAAGTTTCACTCTTTAGCTAGGATTTTGAATTTGGGATTTTAAATTGTAACGATGGAACTAGAAATGTTCAGGTAGGATTCGCGATGTATCATGGATAGAAGGGATGATTTTGAGTGAGTTTGAGTGACCTTGCACAAATTTGTGCAAGGTTTTGGAGATTGATGGGCTAACGGCATGAGAATAGAGTGGAAAATGGAAATCAGGTTGGACGGTCAAAGAGGGAATGAGTAGGGCTTGAGGTTGTCCCAGAGTTTAAAATGGGAGATAGAATGGGAGCCATTGGATCTATTAATCAACGGCTCCGATTGTTTCAATATTTGGGGATTTTTGAAATAATTCAAATAGGAAAATCGACGGCCATCGGATCTCTCTGATATGACAGTGGAGATTAAGTCTTATAGGATTAAAGAAATTAGGAAAATGAGGAAACACGGACCGTTGATAAGATACATCAGCGGTCCAGATTCATTTGTGCTTTCACTCTGAGTGAGAGAGACGATCCACGTGGCACGTGGTGATTGGTTCAAAAGTAATGGCAAGGATTGCCGACAGGGATTAAAGGGGTTGTTTGGGTTGGGATTAAAGGGGTTGTCTGAGAATTGCAATTATAGCCTTTAGCCTCTTTTGATCCCTTTTATAATTAAATTAAATAACCTTAATAGTTTTCAATAAAATGTGGTAGAATTATAATTATTATATATACTACTAACTATTTAATTAGTTATTTGTAAATACTTCATTTTTCGAATTAAGCACTAATTTCAAAATATTAACATAGTAACCTAATTTACTAGAAATTAAGTAGTAATTTTGTCAAAATAATTATAAGGCCTATCTGATATACAAAAAGGTTATTTAATAATCTTAAAATAGCAAGTATATTTATAATTCCTAATACTAATGCTATGTGATTAATTTTGAAACTCACAATTAATTAATTTGTAGAAACATGTATTTATTACTAGAAAATACTCTTAAAATATTTATTGTAAATTATTAAGTATAAGTAAATTAATTTTAAAAATGAGGGTGTAAATTGGCCGTCAACACGCATAACTCTTCAGTGACCAACAACCTAACCTCCCCAGGCTCAAACCAACCAACCGAAGAACGACATCTCCTCCCATATAAGGCCTCATAAGGAGCTATCTGGATACTCGATTGAAAGTTGTTGTTGTAGGCGAACTCTGCTAATGGAAGGAACTGACCTAATGAACCCCGAAATCAATAATTTAGGCACGTAACATGTCCTCCAATATCTGAATAGTGCACTCGGACTGCCCGTCCGTCTAGGGATGGAATGTTGCAATCAGCTCGACCCGTGTGCCCAACTATCGTTGCATCTCTCCAAAACTGCGATGTGAACTAAGTGCCTCGATCAAAAATAATAGACACAGGAACACCATGAAGACAAACTATCTTACGAATGTAAATCTGATCCAGCCGCTCTGAAGAGTAGATAGCCATAACTGGAATAAATTGTGCAGACTTGGTCAGTCTGTCCATAATAACCCATACTACATTGAATTTCCTCAAGTTCCGTGGAAGTCCAAATACAAAATCCATCGTGACACGCTCCCACTTTCACTCTGGAATATCAAGCCTCTGAAGCAAACCATCGAGTCTTTGATGCTCATACTTTCCTGCTAACAGTTCAAACACCGAGAAACATACTCAACAATATCTTTCTTCATCCTCTATCACTAATAGTGCTACCTCAAATCCTGATACATATTTGCGGCATCTGGATGAATAGAACTATAGGCCTCCTGAAGAATCAACTCACGCAACCCATCCACATTTGGAACACAGATCCGACCCTACATCCTCAATACCCCATTGTCTCCAGTAGTAACCTCTTTAGAAGCACCATAATGCACCGTGTCCTTCTGGACAAGCAAGTGGGGATCATCATACCGACGTGCCTTGATGCACTCAAACAAAGAAGATCATGAAACCACGCAAGAAAGAACCCTACTAGGCTTCGAAATATCCAATCTCACAAACTAATTGGCCAAATCCTAAACATCCGATGGTGATGGTCACTCACTAACTGGAATATAAGCAAGACTCCCTACGCTCTAAGCCTTCTTACTCAAGGTATTGGCTACTCAAGCCATTGGCTACCATTTGTAGCCTCGTTCCCCTATTTATTACTTATTCTATGTTTTTTTGTTGTTATATGACTTGCTGCAGTGGTTGGTTTGGTTCCGAGGATGTTTCAGAATAAATTAGGACACTTAGTCCCAAGGTAGAAAGCTTAAGTTGAAAGAGTCGATCGGATGTTGACTTATGAGTAGACGACTCCAAAATAGAGTTTTGATGGTTTTGAAATTTTTGTATGGTGAATTTGGACATAGGAGTATGTCCAAATTTTGATTTGGAAGTCCGTAGGTTATTCTGGCTTGAATTGGCAAAAGATTGGAAGTTGAAGGTTTGAAAAGTTGAGAAGTTTGATCGAGAGTTGACTTTGTTGTTATCGGGCTTAGATTTGGTTTCGGGAGTTGGAATAGGTCCTTTGTATCATTTATGACTTGTGTGCAAAATTTGAGGTTAATGAAAGTTGGTTTGATAGGTTTCGGTATCGATTGTAGAAGTTGAAAATCCATAGATTTCATTAGGCCTGAATTGGGGTGCAATTCGTACTTTTGATGTTGTTTGATGTGATTTGAGACTTTGACTAAGTTCGTATTATATTTTAGGACTTGTGGTATGTTTGGATGGGGTCCTGGGTGCCTCGGGTGTGATTTGGATTGAAATGGATTGAATTTTTTATTTGTGTTAGAGTTGGTGTGATCACATCTAGTACAATCGCATCTGCAAGAAATGGGCGCACGTGTGGAGCTACAGAAGCGGTGCGGTTCTGGGTGAGTTGGAGTGTATGCGCAGGTGCAAGGGAGATTCCGCACCTGCGAGGTCTCAGATGCGGCTGTGTGGTCGCAGAAACGGAAAAGGGACTTGAAGGGCAAGTCCACAGAAGCGGAGAGCCATTGCGCAGAAGAACTCCCGCAGGTGTGGTTGGTCAGGCCTTAAGTGGTTTCCGCAGATGCGTATTTTTAACTGCAAAAGCAGTACCGTAGAAGCGAAAATGCTGGGCAGTGATATAAAAATGAGGGTTAGAGTATTTTCTTCATTTTTGGACTTTGGGAGCTTGGATTGATGCGATTTTTGAAGAGGTTTTTACTAGATTTCAAGAGGTAAGTGATTTTTGATCACTTTTTTCCAAGTATTTTGAATACCCATTAATTATTTCACCTATTTGTCATGAATCTAAGTTGGAATTTGGGGATTTTTGACCCATGTATTTGAGAGCAAGATTTGAGGGTTTGAGGATCGATTTGTGGCCGGAATTTGATGATTTTTATATGGTTGGACTTGTTATTGAATGAGTGTTCAGATTTTGTGAATTTTGGCAGGTTCCGAGACATGGGCCCAAGGTTAACTTTTTGGGTTAACTTTTTGACTTTGGTTAAAGAACTTAACTTTATTGTATGGAATCGATTCCTATAGCTTGTATTGATTGTATTAAGTTGTTTGTGGTTAGATTCGAGTCGTTCGAAGCTCGATTCGTGAGGCAAGGGCTTGTTCGAGTTGTGATTTGCGTGGTTTGAGGTAAGTACCACTTCTAAACTTGGTACTGAGGGTATGAATCCTTAAACTACGTGCTGTGTGGTTGGTGTTGAGGTAACGCACATGCTAGGTGATGGGCGTGTGGGCGTGCACCATGGTAATTGTGAATCGATTGATTTCTGTGGTACCGTGTAGTTATCAAACCTTATTGCTATTCATGTAATCCTTACCTGTTAGAGTAATTGAGCTGCAATCCATGTTCGAAATCATGTTCAGCCTATATGCTTATTCCGTTGGGACCCGCGGAGGTCATTTCTGCTATTGAATTATTTGCTTAAATTGGAGTTTTATCCTCAGTCACATTCATCATTTGCATATTATATCTCAGTCTTGTCATTTATTGTTACATCATGTTATCATTGTTTGGGCTGATTGGCATAAGATTTGTGAGCACGAGAAACTAGAGAGATTGATGACTGAGTTAGGGCCCAAGGGTCGGATTGTGAGTGATATTTATAGGATCGGGTTGCACGCCACAGTAGGTTTTATTGATTCATGATGGGATCGAGCTGCACGTTGCAGCAGGCCGTGTTGGCTGATATTAGCGCTTGGGCTGGATCCACCTCTCCGGAGTCTGACATACCAGTAGTGAGCATAGGTATCGTACAGTGCTGAGTGATTGAGAGTGATGAGTGGGGAGTATGAGATAGTGAGATTGAGTACTCTGAGAGTGTGAATACATGAGTTTATCACTGTGATGCATTACATGTGACATGCACATTTGACATGTAGACATAGAGATGTAACATTTCTTATATGAGTTATACTCGGCATATTTTATCAATGTTGGGCTTAAACTGTTAAACTTAATAGCACGTCTACATTTTCCCATTGTGTAAGAATTGATTATGGAATTTCTTTGAGTTATTACTGTCATTTCCATGTTATATATGTACTGTTATTATCTGGATTTGGACTGTACCTTTCTGAGCTCGTCGCTACTTTCAGCCCAAGGTTAGTCATGTTACTTATTGAGTACATTGGATCAGTTGTACTTATACTACATTCTGCACTTCATGTACAAATCCAAGTACATCTGGACTCTGCTAGGAGACATTTAAGGTACTTGTTTTGATGCCCGGAGACCTCGACTGTCTTTCTTTTCGCTTTTATTCTATACCGTTCTATCTTTCAGACAGTTGTATTAGAGATTTAACTATGTTGACACTTAGTAGCTCATGTACTTGTTGACACCTGGATTTTGAGAATTTTGTATTTGAGTCGCAGTTATTCTTATCGGTTATTTATGAGATTTTTTCACTATTAAACTTATTACATCATGTTTTCAGTTTAAAATGTGTAGTTATTTGTGATTGTCAGCTTGCCTAGCACAATGATATGCGCCATCACGACATGTTGAGAATTGGGTCGTAACATTTTTCTAGGCTGGTTCTACAGTTTCAACAGCGGTGAATGATCTAAATTTTAGCAACAATAGCATGCCTCTTCTGCAAGCCTCAATTTCTAGAAACTTTGCTCCAATAGAACTCAGAAATCCAAGATCCTAGTATACAACCTTAATTATTTTCAGATGGACAGCAACAAAATAATTATAAGCTCAGAATAATTTCAATCATACAGAACTTCATCCAAGCTATCAATGAGATTTTCAGTTAACACTTAGAAAATCAATCAAAATTCCCAACTGAATTCATAAACCAGAACTTCATATAATATTTCAAACTAATAACAACCTCGAGTCGACTAACGAATTTAACTCAATCACTAATCAACAAGAAGCTCGAATCAAACTCACTGATTCAACCCAAATAATCCAGCAACTATCAAGGAGAAGTTTAGTTCACTATATCAATCTTTGAATGAGCATGGAATAAACTTACCCTCAACTGATAGCAACTTCTAATTCTAAATCAAACTCAAATTCTGTAGCTAGGTTCAAACAAACAGGCTTCCAAACCTTCACAGATTAGAGAATTTAATCCTAGAGTTTCTTCTGAATTCAATTAATTATAATCGGAAAGTTTAGTTGCCGGGACAATACCTTCGTGGAGACAAATCAGTCACAAATGAATCTCAGGAAATGAAGAACACATATGATGTTCTTTGAGTTCTTCCCAATTGTCAACCTCTTCTTACAATGTTCTAAATAAGAATCTCAAACACCCATTTCAGTTTTGAGTTCAAATTTTCTGATGGAAATTGAACCCAGAACTTCAAAATTCTTCGCACAACAACTTTAGCTTGCTCAATCAAATCCTAACCAACCTTTTATGAAATGAATGCAAATCTGAATTACAGCTTCACAACAGCAGCACGAACAAGGCCCGGAAATAATTGAAGAAACAACCATGAAATCAAAGAAAACCTAGTTCATCGTCTTCTTGCTCGCAAATCAGTTCAAAAATTCAAACCTAAGCCTAGCAAATCAACCCCAAATTAACTCAATCTTCTTATTCGAGTCTACAATCAGGTTTTCCGACGAATTTAAGCAACGCCTAGTCGATTTGGAACCCTCAATTTCATTTTCAAAACAACCCTAATTTTCGGTCCTGCTGATTGTCAATTTTGGACTCAAAATCATCGAACCCCCAACTCAAATTGATGCTCCATAAACACAAACAAGTTTTAACTCCCAAATTTGTTTTCAAAGAGCTCAGACTTTCAGAATTCCTAAAGAAGAAGTGACAAACAGATGCAAGAGCAAGAACAAATATCAAACTTTCTTGTTTTGGTTTAGAAACTTCCGATGAACAATAACAATTTTTATTTTTGGTAATTTTTGTTTTTTGTTCATTTTCAAATTTGATGATAAACAAAATAAAGACCCAAGAATTGATAGAACAATCCTCAACCTCTGCTATGATACCAAGATGATACGGAATCATATCAAAAATACGTATAATGCAAAAATACTCGTAATCAAAAAGGATAGAAGATTAGAGTTCAAAATTGAGAAAGACAAGAATCTAACTATGAATTAGTTAAACCCATTGAATTCCTATAATAAACACTAATCTAGTAAGAACAAGAACAAGTAACATGGAGGTACCAACTTGTCACAACTCAAAATTCCACCAATGTTGTGATGGCATCTAACCAATTCGTTAGATAAGCAAAACTGTATAAGTTACCACTACAATGAGAAAGCATCAATACTATAAATAGGAGTGCAAAATAATTTAATACAACTACCCCAAGGACTGGTAGTACAAGTCATGAGCCACTATGATTTGGATTTATAAAACTGATGTGAGAAATAAATACAATATCTATTTGAAAGTTACATAAACATAAATGAAATTCTAGGCGTTTATGAACAAAAGGTAGTATGAATCTGGTACACTGGCACGTTTCCAAAGTAAAGCTCCATCTTCGTAGCTACTCTACTCCATAATCTACATGCAAGGTGTAGAAGTGTAGTATGAGTACAACCGATCCCATATCTTGACTAAACTCAGAGTAGTAGTGACGAGGTTTTTAAGTCAAAAGATGCTCACTTATCAAATAACCTGTGCAACATATCGAAGACTGGCAAACAAGAAGTATAGCATAAAAATAATAAGTATAATCTCATCAGAACAAGTGATAACAATTTAATACAAATAAAGGCTCAACTTCAACAAATGAGTCATAAAATAGAATCGCACAAAAATGACACCTCGTGCCCACATTAAAAATCACTCTCGCATGGCAAAGACCTCGTGCCACAACATAAGTCATACCCCCACGGCACAGACCTCATGTCACATTATAAATCCAATTCTGTCAATTGCCAAATAACACATTCATGAGAACTCCTTTCAAGAATCAATTATAGCAATACATGATGACAACTTCCTCATCTCGTCAATCTGATATGCTACCAACAACTCAACAGAATATGATATAACAACTCCACGTAGGTAAATTCATCTTGGCAACCAAAATCGCCAAGTAATAACAGAGGCATTGATTAGCATGTTAGAAACAACGCAGCAAATTATATGAAAATGCATGACCACACAAAGAAGTTATAAGCACAAACAAAATGCCCCTTTTGTACCAGTACACAAACATAATCAATAGAACTTGCCCCTAGGCTATTACAAAACATCCCCACAACGCCACCCTTATGTCGCCACATGCACATCACAACGAAATGCCTCCTTTATGTCACCGCATGCATGTGAATGAAATGCCTCCCTTATGTCACCACATGCGCATAAGCCACCCTTATCTGGCTGCATGCGCATAACAAAGAAATGTCTCCTTTATGTCTCTGTATGCGCATCAGCAATCAACTTGCACAACATATCCACATATGCCACAACTGTCAGAACAAGGTAAGACAACAATTTATCATCAAGAGACATATTCTCATAACCAATCAACAAAGTGCACAAAGACATGATAATGATAAAAATTGCGAGTAAAGCATGACTACGGATAAATCAATTATAGCAACCAACTCAGGTAGTCATACAAATGATCACATACGTAATACAGAATGCATGCATCCCAATCAAGGCATATAACAAGAACAAGTTCAAAGCCAAATATAGCATAAGTCTCAAGATTTGCTCACCATGTTCAACATAAGGTACTAATAGCCTCAACAATCCTCTAGAATGGTTTATTGCACTCACGTAGTTGATTAATTGAATAATACATAGAATCGAGTAAAACGCACAACCAAACAAATTAGTAGAAATTTCCTCAACCAAAGCTAAGCTAGACACCTCAAACAAGTCAAATCAATACTCAAAAATAGCTTTTCCCTTAGAAATCACCTCCGTTTGGCTCAAATCTAGCAAAAAATGACTCGATAACATCAATCAATGCAAAAGGAAACAATTTCAATTAATAAAGTTGCATTATTTACCCAATTCTCAAAAGTCAACAAAAGTCAACCCCCGGCCCTCCCGATTAAAACCCGAGTCAAGGGTGGATCTCGACAACCCATAATCCCACATGTCCGAAGATATGATTAGCTTTTAAAATTAAGTCTAAATCGACTCTCAAATTTCAAATCTTAATTTTTCAAAATATAGTAAAGAATCCCCAATTATTCCTTTCAATTTCTATGATTTTGGGGTAATAATCCATAAGAAATCAAGATACAATGTCAATATTAGGTGAAAATCACTTACCCAATAGCTAAGTGTGAAAATCTCTCTCAAAAATTGCCTCAAACTGTGTCATAACCCAACTCCCACTAGAGCCATGAAGACGCCTAACACTACTTGCCAGGCAAGCCAACAGTCACATAAGAACAATAAATTTGATAAAACCAAGGTTTAATAAACTCAAAAGCAGAAGATATCATGAAATAACTGAGAAAGTAACAAAAATACTACTACAACCATCCCAACGATCAAGTGTCAATGAGCACATGAGCACTACTGAATATCAAAATACAAAGCCAAATCCTCAATACAATTGTCTGAACAATAGTATGATAACAAAGGAAATAAATGAAAGAGAACTTCAAGGTTTGCGGACGTAATAGCATCTATGTCATAGTCTCTCAAGTACTGATACCAACATAGCTCTAGCTACCATTACGACTGGAAGTACCTGGATCTGCACATGGAGTGCAGAGTGTAGTATGAGTACAACCGATCACATGTACTCAATAAGCAACAAACCCTAATCTTGGGCTAAAAGTAGTGACGAGCTCAGATGAAATAGTCAAAGAATAATACCAATAACAACACATGGTATAATGATGACAGTAACAGTAAATAGCTCAAAGGAATTATCATATTAAGCTAGTTCACATTATAGGAATTTAGACATGCTCCCAAATATAACAGTTACTGTCCAACACGGATAAGACAAATTCCATTTACTAGCTAGCATGAGAAAAATACATCTCTATGCCTAAATGTCAAATATGCATGTCAAGTTAATGATTTCACAGTGATATCCTCAATTACTCTCAGGCAAAGCACACTCAACATGCATGACTGAAATACCTACGTCCTCACACACACAAAATTACTCAGCACTGTATGGGTGCATAGCATCAATGCCCCTCACCAAAGCACGTGTATATATCACTGTGCCTACCCAAACTGTTAGCATGTCAGACTCCAGATTAGCGGATACTGCCCAAGCGCTAATCAAAAGCCAATATGCATGTTGCAGCATGCAACCTGATCCAAATAACAATAAAGCCAATATGGCATGTTGCAGTGTGCAACCCGATACAAATATCACTCTCAATACGGCTCTAAGGCCCACCTCAGTCATCAACTTCTCAAGTCTCAAGGCTCACAATCTAATGTCACTCAACCCAAACAGGTTCAGATATGGAAAGACAACAACAACATGTGATGTAATAATGAATAATGCAATAAGACTGAGATATGATATGCCAATGAAGAATCATGACCGAGTGTATAACTATCGTTAAGTCGGATTGCTCAAAATAACAGAAACTCAATAGGTCTCAACCGAATAATCATATAGCCTAAGCATGACTTTTAACATGAATCACAGCTTAGATAATCCAACAAGTAGGGAAAACACGAATATAACAAGGTATGATAGCTAAACAAGTTCGGTCATAGTCAAAAAATCAACTTGTATCATGATTATTATGGTGCACACCCACACGCCCGTCACTTAGCATGTGCGTCACCCCAATACATTTCAAATAACATGGTTCCTAGGGATAATTACCCTCAAATTCAAGTTTTGATATGTTTTAAGCCAACCCAAAAAGTCAACCCCGGGCCTGCACCCCGAAACCCGATAAAATTTACAAATTCCGAACACCCATTCAGCTACGAGTCCAACCATACTAATTTCATCCAATTCCATCCACAAATCGACCCCCAAATCACCAAATCTCACTCTCCAATATCATAGCCTAAAATATCCAAATTTCACCTCAAATCACATAAATCAGGTGTAATAATCAATGGGTAATTGATATTTAACATCAACATTGAATAATCTTTACTTACCTCTTCAATTGCAGCAAAAAGTCTCCCACAAATCACCCTTAGCCGAGTTCCAAAACTCCCATAATGAGAAAAAGAAAACTCAACTATATTATTTGGCAGCGATTCTCGCATCTATGGTCCAAATCACCGCACCTGCAGTACCTCATTTGCGGTCAAATTATCGCATATGCGAGATCCACTTAAGTCCCGACCATGCGCACCTAGGTCGCTTCTGCAATCCAACTCCGAACCTGCGAACTTCCATGCTCCCATCCAAGTCCGCATTTGCGGCCTTTAGGCACATATGCGCATCCGCATTTGCGGCTCCCCTTCTACATCTGCAACCCCTTCCTTTCGCATCCTTCCTCCGCTGCTGCTTCCTATCTCCCGTATCTGCGAGCTCACAGATGCGGCCAAAACCTAGCATATGCGCTCTTCCCCAACACCAACCTAGTCCGTTTCTGCGATCACCAGGGTGCTTCTGCAGCCTAGTACCTGCGGCTAATCCTTCACAGGTACGATTGCACCAGAACTCCCAAGCTTCGACAATCCTTCAAAGTCCAAAAATGATCTGATCTCAACCTGATACATTCCCGAGGCCCCCGAGACCCCATCCAAACATACCAGCAAGTCCTAAATTACAATACGAACCTACTCGAAGCCTCAAATCACATCAAACAACATCAAAACCACGAATCGCGCCCTAAATCAAGCCTAATGAAACTAATGAACTTCCAACTTCTAAAACTCATGTCAAACCATATCAAATCAATTCCGAATGATCTCAAATTTTGCACACTAGTCCCAAATTACACAACGCACCTATTCCAACTCTCGGCACCAAAATCCAAACCCGATATCAATAAATTCAACTGGCAGTCAAACCTCTTAACCTTCCAAACCTTCAACTTTTTAACTTTTCTCCAAAAAGCATCAAATCAACCTACGGACCTCCAAATCAACATTCAGACATACGCCTAAGTCAAAAATCACCATATGAATCTATTGGAATTATTCAAACACCATTCTGGAGTCGTCTACATAAAATTCAAACTCCGGTCAACTCTTCCAACTTAAACTTCCAACCTTCGGAATAAGTATCCCAGTTCACTCCGAAACTTTCCCAAAATCGATCCAACCATCCCGGCAAGTCACATAACCACAAATGAATATATAAGAGGCTATAAATAGGGGAACGGGGATACAACACATAAAATGATCGGTTGGGTTGTTACATTCTCCCTATTTTAAACAAACGTTTGTCCTCGAACGGGTCTACAATCATACATGGAGTCTCAAATAAGTGAAGATATTTGCTCCGTATCTCTTGGTCGACCTCCCAAGTAACCTCCTCGACTGCCTGACCTCTCTAATGCACCTTCACTGACTCTATATTCTATAACCTCAACATTTGAACCTGCGGGTCTAAAATGCCTACCGGCTCCATTTCATAAGTCAAATCCCAGTCTAGCAACATCGTGCTGAAGTCCAAAACATGTGACGATATCATGGTCTGGAGCATCGAAACATGAAATACTGGGTGAACACCTGATAGACTAGGTGGCAAGACAAGTCTATAGGCCACCTCTCCAACCCTCTCAAGCACCTCAAAAACGACCAATATACCTAGGGCCGAACTTGCCCTTCTTCGCGAACCTCATCACACCCTTCGTGGGCGAGACTCTTAGAAAAACCTTCTCATCCACCATACAAGCAACATCACGAACTTCCTGTCTGCATAACTCTTCTGTCTGGACAGCATTGTAGAAGCCGCTCCTGAATCACCTTCACCTTCTCCGAGGCATTATGGACCAAATCAGCGCCCAACAACCTAGCCTCCCCAGGCTCAAACCAACCAACCAGAGAACGATATCTCCTCCCATATAGGCCTCATAAGGAGCTATCTAGATACTTAATTGAAAGTTGTTGTTGTAGGCGAACTCTTCTAAATGGAAGGAACTGATCTCATGAACCCCCGAAATCAATAATTTAGGCACATAACATGTCCTCTAATATCTGAATAGTGCGCTCGGACTGCCTGTCCGCCTAGGGACGGAATGTTGTACTCAGCTCGACCCTTGTGCCCAACTCTCGCTACACCGCTCTCCAAAATTGCGATGTGAACTGAGTGCCTCGATCCAAAATGATAGATATAGGCACACCATGAATGCGAAATATCTCACGAATGTAAATCTGATCCAGCCACTCTGAAGAGTAGGTAGTCATAATTGGAATAAAGTGTGCAGACTTGGTCAGTCTGTGCACAATAACCCATACGACATCAAATCTCCACAAGGTCTGTGAAAGTCCAACTACAAAATCCATCATGATACGCTCAACAAGCCTTTGAAGGAAACCAGTATGTCTCTAATGCTCGTACTTCACCTGCTGACAGTTCAAACACCGAGTAACATACTCAACTATATCTTTCTTCATCCTCCACCACCAATAATGCTACCTCAAATCCTGATACATACTTGGGGCACTCGGATAAATGGAACTATGGGCCTTCTCAAGAATCAAGTCACGCAACCCATCCACATTTGGAACACAAATCAGACTCTACATCCTCAATACCCCATAGTCTCTAATAATAACCTATTTAACATCACCGTGATACACTGTGTCCTTCTAGACAAGAAAGTGGGGATCATCATACCGGCATGTCTTGATGCGCTCAAACAAAGAAGATCATGAAACCACGCAAGTAAGAACCCTATTAGGCTCCGAAATATCCAACCTCACAAACTGATTGGCCAAAGCCTGAACATCCAATAGTAATCGTCGCTCCCCAACTGAAATATAAGCAAGACTCCCTATGCTCTAAGCCTTCCAACTCAAGGCATCGGCTACCATATTGACCTTTCCCCGATGATAAAGAATGGTAATATCATAGTAGCTCTAACCACCTCCATTGCCTCAAGTTCAGATCTTTTTGTTTGAACAAGTGTTGTAGACTCATATGATTTGTGAACACCTCACAAGACATGCCGTAGAGATAATGCCTCCAAATCTTTAATGCGTGAACAATGGCTACTAACTCCAAATCATGCACGGGGTAGTTCTTCTTATGGGGCTTCAACTGATATGAAGCATAAGCAATAACCTTACTCTCTTGCATCAACACACATCCAATGCTAATCTAGAAAGCATCACTATAGACTATATAAGAACCCGATCCTGAAGGCAAAACTGGAACTAGAGATGTAGTCAAGGTAGTCTTGAGCTTCTAAAAGATCTCCTAACACTCCCCAGACAATCTAAATAGGGCACCCTTCTAGGCCAATCTAGTCAAAGGTGTAGTAATGGACAAGAAACCCTCCAAAAAATGGCAATAATATCCGACCAAACCAAGGTAACTCCGAATCACAGTAGTAGAAGATGGTTTAGGCCAACTCTGATCTGCCTCAATCCTCTTCGGATCCACCTTAACCCATCACTGGACACCACGTGCCCCAAAAATGTCATTGAATCAAGCCAAAACTCACACTTGGAGAATTTAGCATATAACTTCTTCTCCCTCAAAGTATGGAGTACGATTTTCAGGTGTTGCTCGTGATCCTCCTTGCTGTGTGAATACACCAATATATCGTTAATGAATACTATGATGAAGGAGTCAAGATATGGCTGGAACACGTTGTGCATCAAGTGCATAAAGGCTGCTGGAGCGTTGGTCAGCCCAAAAGACATCACCAAAAACTCATAGTGACCATAATAGGTCCTAAAAGCCATCTTCGAAATATCTGAATCCGGGATCTTTAATTGATGATACCCTGACCTCAAATCAATCTTCAAGAACACTCTCCCACCCTGAAGTTGATCAAATAAGTCATCAATATGCGGCAGTGAGTCCTTGTTCTTAATTGTAACCTTGTTTAGCTACCTATAGTCAATACACACCCTCATAGTGCCATCCTTCTTCCTCACAAATAGAACTGGTGCACACCAAGGTGACACACTGGGCCCGATGAAGCCCTTATCAAGTAGCTCCAATAACTGCTCCTTCAATTCTATAGGTTCCATGCGGTACGATGAAATAGAGATGGGCTTAGTGCCTGGCACTAGATCAATACCAAAATTAATGTCTCTATAGGGTGGCATACCCGACAGGTCTGCTAGAAATATATCTGGGAAGTCTCTAACTACTGGAACTGACTAAACAGTAAAAGTATCAATACTAGCATCTCTCACAAAAGCCAAGTATGCCAAACATCCCTTCTCAATCATCCGTTAAGCCTTTAAATGTGAAATCACTCTACTAGAAACATAACCTAGGGAGCCTCTCCACTCCAACCTCGGCAACCCCAGCATTGCCAACATCACGATCTTAGTGTGACATGGAGACAACCAATCCATGCCCAAAATCACATCAAAATTAACCATGCTAAGCAGTAAAAGATCAATGCTTGTCTCATGACCCTCAATAGTCACCACACACGACCGATATACATGGTCCACAATAATAGAATCACCTACCGGTGTAGATACATGAACAGGCATAACTAAAGAATCATGAGGCATATCCAAATAATGAGCAAAGTATGATGACACGTATGAATAAGTGAAACCAGGATCAAATAATACTAAAGCATCCCTGTGGCACACTGAAATGATACTTGCAATCATCGGAAGCAACTGCCTTTGGTCAAGTGGGAAAAGCATAACATTGAGCCTGACCACCACCTGATGAACCTCCGCCTCTACGGCGACCTCGACCCATACGACCTCCATCTAAAGCTGGCTAAGCTTGTGGTGTACTAACTGGTACGAGAGTCATAGCCTGACCTCTCTGTTGTACGGGACCTCCAATAAAATAGGGGAAAACCTACTCACATGCCCCAACTCCCCACATTGTAGCACCCTCGACCTAGGGATGATCGCGGGGCCTAAACTACACCACAAGAACTAGAAGAACCCAATGCTGACAAACCCTGAACTGATGGAGCGCGATACGGGCTTTGAGCTAGAAATTCACTAAAATATGACTGAACCAGACGAGTGTTGTATCAACTGTGCCTAGTTGAGGCACCACGATGAACCTAATAAGCCATCTGAGTGGGCCTAAAAGAACAACCTGTGATGTGATGTGACTGACCTCCATATGAGGTACCACTAAAACCACCTAAACCACGGGGCCTCTTGCCGTCCTGCTCTTCGTGCTCAAGCCTACGAACCTGCTCCAAGCGCCTAGCAATCTTGATCACCTGGTAAAACCTAGCATTTGGCTCAGGTTCTCAAGCCAAACTGTAACATAGGCCATAGTTGAGGCCATTAATGAACTCCTGATCCTCTCTCTCTCTCAGTGGGAACCAACCATTGCATGACGAGCCAAATCCATGAATCTCATCTTATACTGAGTCACAACCATATCTTCATGGTATAGCTGTTTAAAATCTCTATACAGCTTCTCTCTGCGAGTCTGTGGAACAATCTTCTATAAGAAGAGAACAGAGAACTCAAGCCATGTAAGTGGTGCTGAACTCTAAAGGCTTAATCCTCTCAAACCGCTCCAACCTCTTCTGCTCCTCATCACTCATAGGTAGACCAACCTTGTAAGGCCCCGTAAAATTTCGTAAAGGAATTTAAGGTTTTGTGGTGCTGAGGTAGGCTTACGTGTTTGAGGATAGGGACTTTTTGGGTTGAAGAATGCACTGAGAGTTGATGGAAACTTTTGGCAAGAGAAGACGATTCTACGGTCAAGTTTGCGATCGCAGAACAGGTTTGGGGGCTACATATCCATCGCATAGTTGAACAGAGAGTTGTTGAATTTTGAAAGTTATTTTGCACCCATTTTGTGTTTGCATAATTCCTTCTGTGATTGCATAATAAGTGGTCTGCGGACCGCAGAACGGTCGCAGACCTGACCAGTGCAGCCCAATTCTGGGCATCAGTTTTGCAGTCCATTTTGCGGACTGCATACATGTTATGCGGTTTATTCTGCGACCGCAGACCTGAGTTCGGAGGGTCCATTTTTTGATTTTTATAACCCTGCCCCATTTTGATATATAGCCTTTGGGGCTTATTTTGGGCGACCATCTGATGATTTTAGAGAGAGGTAAGAGCATTTTAGAGAGAGAAAGAGGAAACCTAACATTCTCATCATCCATTATTACCCCAATCTTCAAGAATCAAGAAAGCCAATCACAAGATCTTCATCCAAGAGATCAAAGTGGCTAGGATTTTCGAAACGTTATAGTAAAGTAAAAGGCTCGAAGCAAGGTATGTTGGCTAAACTTTTCTCTTAGAATTGAATCCCATGATGTTCTTGTAAGTCCCGATTTACTCTTTAGAAATTGATTATTTCGAATAAGCCTTGTGTCCAAAAGATATATGCTCAATATGTATTCCAAATGTTCCTATTAAGTTATGTGCTATTTGAAAATGTGTTCGAAGCATGGGTTGCATATCTAATTGTTATAACATCAAGTCGTAGCCCAAATGAAATATATTATGCCAAATTGTGTAAGAAATCTCAATGTGCTTAACGTTCATACCTGCTCACATATGGACTTAAAGTCTTGAATAGAAATGCTTTAATGTTGATGATCTGCAATGATGTTTGAAAGTGAATGAAGTGAGTATGAGATGTAGGCCATCGTGCCAAGAATGAGAATTACATTTGTGGCTAATAGTGCCAATGAAATGAAAGAATGTGTGAAACATTATGAGATGAGTTTTGACTCCTTTATATAGTAATTTCATTAATGTCCTATGATCACCGTGACTAGTACAAGTAAGTGGTAGTATGAACTAAACTGTGGCTGTTGCCAAACCGAGAATCATGAACTTAGCTAGTGACCCAAGATGACAAAGAGGTATATAATGTGGTGTAAAACAGACGTCATATGCTAAATGATGATGAACCTTAAGGAAAGAAATTGGGTCTATGTACCAATGAAATCTACTTATGATTGGCCATGCATTGTTAATGTAATGAGCTATGTTTCTCCATGATGAGCATGAACATGAAATGTTCCACTGATCCAGGAACTTACGACCTTAAAAATAGCGTTAGTCATGTTGCTTGAGTTTATACATAGTTATGTGCATAATGATGTGTTATGAACCCTATGGACGGTCTATGAAAGGCATAGGTGTATTGTGTTATGAATCCTATGGACGGTCTATGAAATGCATAGGTGGATTGTGTTATGAATCCTATGGACGGTCTATAAAACGCATAGGTGCATTTGTATGGAGTCCTATGGACGGTCTATGAAACACATAGGTATATGGTGTATGGGATCCTAAGGACGATCTATGAAATGCATAGGTATATTGTGTATGGAATCCTATGGACGGTCTATGAAACGCATAGATGTATCGTGTATGAAAAGTATTAGGTGTACGGTATGAATAAATACTATGGACTATTTATGATACGCATAGGTGTATAATATGACATGTGAACCCTAAGAATGGTCTATGAAATGTATGATTGTAAAATAAGAGAGGGATATGGACAATCTAGTGAGACGCATTATTAACATAGACAATAGGTGCCACTTTCATTGACGTTGTTTGTACATATTGTTTCAATCACATTATATTACGTATTCCACGTATAGTTCATATGGCTGTTGATCCTAAAAGATGTTTAAAATGATGTAACCATAATAAGACTTGAAATTTGAATCTACGGGATGTTCCGTAGTTCCTTGATGTCCATTATTTGCCTCTTATTTGAGTTACCTTATTTTCATATGTTGTTCTGTCTGCCTTACATACGAGTAGTATTCCACATGTATTCATGTCCCTTTTGCCGGGGGCACTGCATCTTTTAATGGATGCAGGTGGTTCCATAGCAGGTGGCATTGATCAGTGACAGCAGTATATGCTCCTCTTAGCTACTCGGTGAGCCCCATTTCATCTCGGGGTCATGTACCTTTTGTTTTCTCATGTATTGTGTTTTGAGGTATAGCTGGGGCCTTGTTGTCGGCATTATCCTAGTACTCTTTTGTACCCGTTAGAGGCTCCGTAGACATGGTGTGGGTTGTACGTTGGTATTGGGAAGGTAAAACTAATAATGTTGTGATTTTATCACATGTTCCATTTCTAAACTATGAATGTGTAATGTAGAATTTTGGGGACTTATGAATGAAGTAGCTAATAGTAATGGATTGATGTTGTATACACAATCTCCTTAATGTCTTATTAATGAAAAGATATCTTCTAGTTATTCATGGGTAAGATTGGGTAGAAGGCATCTAGTAGGCTTGCTCAGCCGGGTTCACTCGGTTGAGCGTTGATCGCGCTCTCTGAGTTCGGGGCGTGACAAACCTCGAACTGAGCAGCAGCAACCAGCTGAACTAGTAACACCCCCGGTGTTTGATGACCCTGAGCTAGCTGCTTTGGAGTACGAGCAGCAAGGGTCTGGGCACCTCCCCCATTCTGTAGGTAGCTGCTACAAATAGGATCAAAACCGCCTGAGCCAGCCTCGTGCACATAGTCAAAATTTAAGCTAAGGCCTCCTGAAGGGCAAGAATAACAATAGGCACTGCTAGTGCCTTAGCTGGTCCCACCAGCTCGACATTATTTGGAACTTTCTCCTCAGCTAGAGCAACTGGTGGCTACACAGGTGCTGCTCTAGCTGTAGTGCAAGCCCCACCTCGACCTCTACCGTGGCCCCGACTTCTGGCCCTAACTGGTGGTACTAGTGTCGTCCGCCTTTTGATCTGGTCGCATGTATGCTCACAATCTGTGAGAGAATAGAAAAGTTAAGGTTCAAACTTCTAAAATAACAAATATGCACGACAAGAATACAAGAAAGTGAGGTTTTCCTAACAATTTGGTAGCATCTCAAAGATAAGTACAGACATCTCTATAACGATCCGCAAGACTCTACTAAACTTTCTCATGACTCATGAGACCTAAGTAGCCCTACTGCTCTGATACCAACTTGTCATGACTCAACTCCCACTGGAGTCGCGATGGTGCCTAACACTACTTACTAGACAAGCCAACAGTCACATAAGAACAACAAATTTGATCAAAAAGAGGTTTAGTAAACTCAACAGCGGAAGATACCATGAAATCACTAAGAAAGTAACAACAATACTACTACAATCATCCCAATGATCTGGTGTCAATGAGCACATGAGCACTATTGAATATCAAATTACAAAGCCAAATCCTCAATACAACTGTCTGAACAATAGAACAGTTACAAAGAAAATAAATGAAAGAGAACTTCAAGGTCTGCGGACGTAATAGCAGTTATCTCATAATCTCTCAAGTACTGGTACCAACAAAGCTCTAGCTATCACTGCAACCGGAAGTACCTGGATCTACACATGAAGTGCAGAGTTTAATATGAGTACAACTGACTCCATGCACTCAATAAGTAACAAACCTAACCTTGGGCTGAAAGCAGTGACGAGCTTAGATAAAACAGCCAGAGACCAATATCAACGACAACACAGGGTATAATGATGCCAGTAACAGTAAATAGCTCAAAGGAATTATCATATTCAGCTTGTTCACATCAAAGGAATTTAGACATGCTTCCAAATATAACAGTTACAGTCCAACACGGATAAGAACAATTTCTTTTACTAGCTAGCATGAGAAAAATACATCTCTATGCCTACATGTCAAATATGCATGTCAAGTTCATGATTTTACAGTAATATCCTCAAGTACTCTCACTCTTAGTACACTCAAAGTGCCTGACTCAAATACCCACATTATCACACACACAATCACTCAGCACTGTACGGGTGCCTGGCATTAATGCCCCTCACCAAAGCACGTGTATATATCACTGTGTCTGCGGTAACTATTGGCATGTAAGACTTCGGAGGGCGGATCTTGCCCAAGCGCTAATCAAAAGCCAATCTGGCAAGTTACGGTATGCAACCCAATCCAAATAACACTAGATCCAATATGGCCTGTTGCAGCGTGCAACCCGATCCAAATATCACTCTCAACATAGCTCTAAGGCGCACCTCAGTCATCAACCTCTCAGGTCTCAAGGCTCACAATCTCATATCACTCAGCCCAAACTATTTCACATATGGAAGACAACAACATCATGTGACATAATAGTGAATAATGCACAGAGCTGAGATATGATATGCAAATGAAGAATCATGATTGAGTGTATAACTAAAGTTAAGTTGGATAGCTCGAAATAATAGAAATAGCCTCATTAGGTCTCAACCGAATAATCACATAGCTTAAACATGATTTCTAATATGAATCACAACTCAGATAATCCACTAATAGGGAAAACACGAACATAACAAGGTATGATAACAAAACAAGTCCGGTAATAGTCAAAAAGTCAACTCGGATCATGATTACTCTAGTGCACGCCCACACGCCAGTCACCTAGCATGTGCGTCACCCCAATACATCTCATATAACATGGTTCCCAAAGATAATTACCCTCAAATCAAAGTTTATATATGTTACTTACTTAAAATGCACAAATCAGTATTCCAAAAAGCCCTTGCCATGCAAATCAACTTCCGAGCAACTCGAATCTAGCCAAAGGAACTAATATCATCAATAAAATCCATAAGAAATAATTCAAATGATAAAGCTAAGGCCTTGAATCAAATGTGCAAAGTCAACCTCGAGCCCACACCCCTGAATCCGATAAATTTAACAAATTCCGAACGCTCATTCAATTACGAGTCCAACCATATTAATTTTATCCTATTTCATCCACAAATCAATCCCCAAATCACCAAATCTCACTCTCCAATATCATAGCCTAAAATCCCCAAATTTTACCTTTATATCTAACATAAAAAATAAAGAATCTTTACTTACCTATTCAATTGTAGCAAAAACGTCTCCCAAAAATCGCCCTTAGCCGAGTTCCAAAACTCCCAAAATAAGAAAAATAATGAAACCCTCGATTATAAAATTTGCCCGGCGGTTCTCGCATCTACGGTCCAAATCACCGCACATGCAGTACCGCATTTGCGCTAATATTCTCGCATCTGCGAGATTCACTTAAGTCCCGACCATGCGCACCTGCGGTCTCTTCCCACACATGCAGGACCGCTTCTGCGATCCGGCCTCCGCACCTGCGAACTCCCATGCTCCCATCCAAGTTCCATTTGCAGACCTTCGCGCATATCTGCGCATCCACATTTGTGGCTCCCGTCCGCATCTGCGATCCCTGCCTTGCTTGGCCTTCCTCCCACTTCTGCAATCACCAGGCCGCTTCTGCGGCAACTGCAGCTAATCCCTCGCAAGTGTGATTGCACCAGAACTCCCAAGCTTCAGCCCTCCTTCAAAGTACAAAAATGATCCGATCTCAACATGAAACATACCCAGGGGCCCCGAGACCCCATCCAAACATACCAACAAGTCCCAAAACACAATGCAAACCTACTTGAGCCTCAAATCACATCAAACAACATCAAAATCACGAATCACACCCCAATTCAAGCTTAATGAAACTAATGAACTTCCAACTTCTAAAACTCATGCCGAACCATATTAAATCAATTCCGAATGATCTCAAATTTGCACACTAGTACCAAATTACGCAACGAACCTAGTCCAACTCCCGAAACTAAAATTTGAACCCAATATCAACAAAGTCAACTCCCAGTCATACCTCTCAATCTTCCAAACCTTTAACTTTCCAACTTTCGCCAAAAAACATCAAATCAACCTACGGATCTACAAATCAATATCCGGACATATGCTTAAGTCCAAAATCACTATACGAAGCTATTGTAATCGTTAAAAAACCATTCCGGAGTCGTCTACACAAAAGTCAAACTCTAGTTAATTCTTTCAACTTAAGCTTCCAACCTTGGGACTAAGTGTCCCAATTCACTCCGAAACTTCCCCAAAACCGATCCAACCATCCCGGCAAGTCACATAACCATAAATGAACATTTTAAGAGGCAATAAATAGGGGAAGGAGACTACAATACATAAAATGACTGGCCGGGTTGTTACAAGCTGAGCTCCTAATCTCAAAATGTGATAAAATAAGCCTATGTCGGGAAATACATAACATATAACCAACTGCAGTATCGCATTTACGACCAGGGGTTCGCAAATGCGAACCCCGCAAAAGCAAACAAAGTCTCGTAAAAGGGAACCCTTAATGTGAAGTCCCTCCCTAAGCAGCAAGACACAAATGCGAGAGGTCCCTTCACAATAGCCATGAGTCGCATTTGCGACCACACCTTAGAAATACGATGGTCACATTTGTGATCTCCTCATCGCAAAAGCGAGAAAACCAAAACCAGCACAACTAAACTTAGCAAAACAATCTGAAACCAAGTTGAACTCATCTGAGCCCCTCGGGACCCCGTCCAGTCATACCAACAAGTACATAAACCTCATGTGAACTTTCTCACACACTCGAATCATCAAAATAACATATAAAACCACTAATCGAACACCTAACTGCATCAAAATCATAGTGAAACTCTAAGCGTCTGATTCCCATCAAACCAACCTAGAATGAGACCAAACTTTGCACACAAGTTCCAAATGATGTAACGAATCTATTCCAACTTCTGAAGCAATAATCCAAACTCGTTATCATCAAATTCAACTCCCGATCAAACTTATGAAATTCTTAAACCTTAAAATTGCCAACTTATTCCAAAAAGAGTTTAATCAACCTAGGAACCTCCAAATCAAAATACGAATATACTCCTAAGTCTAAAATAAGCATACAAACCTATTGGAATCATTAAAATACAAATCTCAGACCGTTTACACAAAAGTTAAAATTTGGTCAACTCTTCAACTTAAAACTTTCATATATGAATATTTCTCTCCCAAATCAAATCCTGATCCTCTCGAACATCAAAACCAACCATACACGCAAGTCATTATATAGAATTTAGTCTAAAAGTACGGAGTAGAATCTCACAAAGAACTAAGGTTTCGCAATAACTTTTCAATATTGCTAAGAAATACAAGTTCAAATAATTTCTTAGTTGTAAGATTGTAATTTTTATTTTAAACTAATTAATTAGTAAATACTAAAAGCAGTAAAATGATCAACTAACAAGACTAAGAGTTGGAGACAAGATTGGAAAGGTCTGGGGTTATGATTCCCTAATTAGAATTCATCCTCTAAAAGGTTCCATCAACATCCTATTCCAAGTCTTATCTCCCTCCAAATTAGTGTCTCCCTCTCAAAAGCACGTTTTAGGATGTATTTATAGTGATAGAGTTTGTATGAGGCGAATTTTCCTTCCTCTATTTTGGATTGGAGAAGCTGGTTCTTTTGCTCCGGTCCCGGTCTGATGAAGTGAACCTCGCTTCGCTATCCGAGACTTTTCTCTTCAGCTATTTTCACTAATTTTTCTCCTATTTGATCATTTTCCTCATAAGTTTTTTCCTCCACATAAGAAACACGTAATGAACATATTTTTATTTTAAAAGCGGCAACTCATACAAGAAATAACACACTCAAAACATGCACTTTTCATCCTTTATCACCACCCCCACACTTAAACTCTTTCCCGTCCTCGAGCAACTTAAAATTAAGCCTATAGGATAGAAATACCTTTCAATACATACTCAAGCATCACACCAATGACAATGGTTTATATCAACGCTTAGAACCCAGCATATGCACTCTTCATACATTTCCTCAAGTTTTAAACTCATGCCAAGATTATTTAAAATATACATGTGACTCTGTCTAACATCCTCGCCTCAAAACTTAACTCCGATGCATTGCACACTATGACTCGCTCCTTGTGCCAACTCAAAAATCTAGGTCTCTACCAATCCTTTGCAAATCATGTGCCCTCACCAAAAAACCGCAAAGAAAGTAGTCCACGCACTCAAAATAAGTTCAACTATATTTTAAGGACTCTCAAATTAGAAGAATTGTCTCACTCTCAAAAAGAAACTCTTATGCCACCCAAGTTCGTACCATAGGTTTGCCCGTAGTGTAAGTCTCTACTAATATAAACTCACAAAGTCTAGGATCAAATAGGACTTTATAGGTTGTAATGTAGGCTAAGAGAAGAGTAGGATATATTTGAGAAAATAGTGACTAACCCTCCAAAGCACATTAATACACTATACTTCACTTTTAAGCACCTTCTTGTTATGACCAACTTGATGTCTTGCCATGAAATCATACACATTTAGGCCCTTCTTCATTACGCACATCAACATATATATACTCACTAGCCCAGACAAAGATATAAGAGGTGTTAAAATTTGATCACGCCCAAATCTAATCTTAAAAGGATAATCGATCGCTGTAAATATAATCTAGTATAAAAGTCCGGAGTCGAATCCCCTAGAGAACTGAGGTTTCGCTATAACTATTCAATATTGCTAAGAAATACAAGTTCGAATAATTTACTATTTATTTTAAACTAATTAATTAATAAATTCTAAAAGTAGTAAAATTATCAACTAACAAGACTAAGATTTGGAGACAAGATTGGAAAAGTCTAGGGTTATGATTTCCCAATCATCGGAATCTTCCTAACTACATCCCCTATAAATTCTCCTAAGTATTCTCCACCGATCATGAGTATTTTGAGTGTTGTAATTCTCTTCCGAGAAATTATCATAATTTACTAGACATATTCTACGAACTACGCTAGCTAGCACTAATTCACCGCTCACTGAAATCACACCAAGGTTTCGTTATTCCTAATCCCACCTTTAAACCCTCTGTATTGATATCTCGCATACATTAGGAGTGATGTTGTTCAACAACTACCTAAATATGTACCCTTTCCCAAGCAATATATACTAAATAGGCACAGTCAATTGAGAGATTTTCAATCAACTAAAATAACCACGTAGTTAAACAAGTTGAGAAATTCAAAGACTCAATTATATGAAAACCTAATTAGAATTCATCCTCTAAAAGGTTCCATCAACATCCTAGACAAGAAATTATCTACTCAAGCTAGTTTGTAAAAATACAAAATTAGAATATATAACAATGGAAAAATAGGAAGAAAGAGGGAAAACGTGAAGTTGAATCCCTCTCCTTGCTTCAAGCGTATTCTTGCCTCTCCCAAGTCTTCTCTCCCTCCAAATTAGTGTCTCCCTCTCATAAGCATACTTTAGGATGTATTTATAGTGACTAGGATTTGTATGAGGTGAATTTTCCTTCTTCTATTTCGGATTGGAGAAGCTGGTTCTTCTGCTCCGGTCCCGATCTGGAGAAGTGAACCTCATTTCGCTGTCGGGGACTTTTCTCTTCAGCTCTTTATTCACCAATTTTTCTCCTATTTGATCCTTTTCCTCATAAGTTTGTTCCTACACATAAGAAACATGTAATGAGCATATTTTCACTTTAAAAGCAGTGTGAACTCCCGCAACTCACACAAGAAATAACACATAAACACACTCAAAACATGCACTTTTCATTCTTTATCAACCAACCATACATACAAGTCGTGATACATCATCTGAAGCTACTCATAACCTCAAATAATCAAACAAAATGCTAAATCTCAAAATGATCGGTCGGGTCTTTACAACTAAGTAAAGAATTAAATTTAAAGCCTCTTGTACATATATCAACTAGAACATCAAAGTAACATTCAAATAAAAAAAATACAAGAGTATGAATATGAACTCATACATGATTAACCTAACATAAATGATCCAGAAAACATGGTAAACAAAGAGAAAATAAAAATACCCTAAACTTCTCAAGGTTTGGTATTTATTTATCAATCCATTATCATAAGCTTCCTTTCAAAATGATAGGAATGGACTATATATACTAAAATGCTATTTCGGCAAAACAACCAAAATACCTTAGCTAATAAAGGAAGCTAAGTAGGCCTAAATTATAAGACTAGCCTAAATAGCTAAATTTTCAATATAGCCTTCTTGATCTTGACTCCTTTAACGCACTCCAATGCTATGATGTTGACTTGGAAATCATCCTTGTTAAGTGTGCTATCCCGGCGTGTATCATCTTCTTTAGTCAAGGGTCTATCGGAAATATCCTCTCTGTCCTTCCAGGGTAGGGGTAAGACTGTGTACATCTTACTCTTCCCAAATTCCACTTGTGAAAATACATTAGGTTTGTTGTTGTTGTTGTCATTGTTGTTGCATTTCAATGGCTAAGTAAAAGTCATCATAAGGAAACCTCTTTGAGAAGTTACTTTACCAAATATAAATTGGTAGCTAAAAGAAGTACCATTGTAACGACCCTATCGGTCGTTTTGAGCTCTAGCACATCGTTCAGCAATTTGAGGCCTTTAGTAGCTTCACTCATGTATCATTACTTGTACGCGTAGTCGGAATTGAATTTCAAGAGTTCGGAGTTGATTCGGATGGAAATTTCTCATTTCGGAAGCTTTAAGTAGGAAGACTTGACCAAGGTTTGACTTTTGAGTAAACAACCTCGGAATCAGAATTTGAAGGTTCCAATAGGTTCATATGATGATTTCAGACTTGGGTGTACGTTCGGATTGAGTATCGGGTGGTCCGGCAGCATTTCGGTGCTTATTGTAGAAAGTTGGCATTTTGAAAGTTCAAGGATCTCAATAGTTTGGTTTGAAGTGGATTTTAATGTTATCGATGTCCGTTCGAGATTTCGAGGTTTAGAATAGGTTTAAATTGTGATTTATGACTTGTACGCAAAGTTTGGCATCGTTCTGAAATGTTTTGATAAGGTTTGTTCGTCGAAGTTTGGAGGCTTGGAAGTTTAAAGAAGGATTTTGATCGTCGATTCGTAGTTTGATGTTGTTTGGTGTGATTTGAGGCCTCGATCAGGTTTGTGTCAGGTATTGGAACCGGTTGGTGTGGTTGGACGGGGTCCCGAGGGCTTCGGGTGTGTTTCGGGATGGTTTTGGACCAAGTTTGAGTGATGTGCTACTGCTGGTTTCTAGTGTCTGTGGCATTCTTCCTGATCGGCATGCTTCGCAATCGCAAAGAGGCAGATGCGATCATGGAAGGTAAGTGGAGTGGATAGCAAATTGTTCTTCACGTTCGCTAGCATAGGTATGCAGTCGCATAGTTTCCTGGGCTGGATCACCGCATTCGCGAGTGGTATTACGCGTTCGCGTAGAGATGAAACAGGGGCTGATGGAATTGGTCTTCGCGAATGCAAAGTATGTTCCACGTTCGTGATTGGTGGACTGGTCGTGCTTCGCGATCGAGAGTCTTCAAACGCGATCAGATAGAGCATCTTTGGCAGCGGAGGTGGCAATGTTTCGCAATCACAGGAGAGGGCATGCGATCGCGAAAGGCAACGCCTGGGCATAATATATGTTGCCCAATCAGGATTTTTGCTCATTTCACTCATTTCTCTCTTGGGTTGGGCAATTTTGGAGAGCTTTAAGGGGAGGTTTTCATCATCTATCGCAAGCTAAGTACCGCACATTGTTAGCCAATTACATGGATTATACAAGGATTTAAACATGGAAAATTGTGGAATTTTGAATAAGACCTAGAAATTGATATTTTTGGAATTTGACCACAAAATTTGACATGGAATTGGGAATAAGTTTATATATTTGAGTTCAGAATATTATAGGTAATGTTTACCTTCGAAAATTGTCGGAATCCTGGAACATGGGCCCGATGGTTAACTTTATTAACTTTTCGAGTGGTGTTGGAAATTGTGTAAATTAATTAATTATGATGTTGGATTATATTTTTATTGATTTTCATGGTTGTTTGACTAGTTCGGATCGATGGGCATTTGGTTTGAGGTGCTAGAGAGGTGTTGGAACCGGTTTTGGAACATTGGAGCGAGGTAAGTCTCCTGTCTAACCTTATGAGGGAGAAACTACCCCTAAGTGATATTTATTATTATGTGCAACTAGTTGTGGGTGCTACGTACGCACGAGGTGACGAGTGTCAATATCGACCCCTTGTCACTACTTCTCTAGGGTTAGGCTAGATACTTATTGGGTACGCTTTGATTTACGTACTCATGCTGCACTTCTGCACTAAATTTGCAGGATCTGACATGTCATTTGGTGATCATCTTGACGCGTAGGCGCATCTGTTGAGGAGACTTTATGTGAGCTTCAATTCAGGCTATGCATCATAGTCCACCGAGTCCCTATTGTACTATTTATTTTATCTTGTCGTATTTACATTCTGGAAAGATATTGTATTATATTTGCACTCCTTAGAAAATGCTCATGCACTTTTGACACCGGATTTTAGGGGTTCTTATGGGTTGTTCGTTATTGTAATTGCGTATTTGTTATCATTTTACCTTGAAAAGTTTTATTTTATACTATTAAATTAATGGATATTATGATTTTGAAAGTAATAAAATAAGTAAATAAATTTATAAATCAACGCTGGCTTGCCTGACGGTGGCGTTAGGCTCCATCAGGACCTATAGTGGATTTTGGGTCGTGACAGCTTGGTATTAGAGTCAGGTTCACTTACGTCTCACGAGTCATGAGCAAGTCTAGTAGAGTCTTGCGGATTGGTACGGAGACGTCTGTACTTATCTTCGAGAGGCTACAGGGCTGTTAGGAGCACTTCCCTTCTTGATTCCTCATCGTGCGATTTGATTCTTGTGAGGCTTATGCCTTTATTTCGTTCCTACTCATTCTTACACGATGTTCAGTGCTCGTGTCAATTGGGCATCGAGGAGTTGCAGTGGTACTACAGATGTGGAGCAGGATGTTTCGTCCTGCGCATTCGAGCAAGTTATTATTGTCTTCTTGCGGAAGGATGTTCTGTCATTTCAACTTAGTAGCTATATTTTTTATGGTTTCGAGGCTACGCACAGTTTTCCATGACATTCAGACGTTGTTATCGCACAGTGTTGGTGTAATGGTAGGGTGCTTGTCTATGTGTCGAGGCAGTGAATAACTTGAAAGGTGGATTTCTCAGAGCATGATTTAGGGGTTCAGCATTTAAATCCAGCGGAGGAAAGACAATTGGTCTATGAATGCTCAGGCTTTGGTTGATGGAGTAGCGAGACTGGATATTCTCGAGGGTGGTGGAATTCTCATTTTTGATATGGTGTCGTCGTTCTTGTTGGAATGCACTAAGGTTCACCGGTGTTATGTCTTCTTTGATTTTTGGCCTTCGGGGTAGGGTGTTGTGAAATGGTGCCTAAGGAGCGGTTGTCAGAGATAGCGGTGTGTAGCGGTTCAGAATCGAATTGGTATTTCTAATGTTGATGGCTCGAGAAAGATGATCTTCTAGGAGGTTTAGAGTTGGTAGTGACTCATTTGTTCAGGTGTTATAGGTATGGATTTGATTTGGGGCAATATTCGAGCAGCGAAGTATAAGGAAGGGCATAGCAGGAGGTGTCTCGCGGTGGTTGAATTACTAGCAGGTCAAGTATGAAAAGTAAAGGTTGAGAAGTTGCTTAAAGAAGATGGTTTAACCGAAGTAGGAGTGGCAGAGTAGTATATGGATTTTGTGGTAGGATAGCCACATGACTTGAGAGAAGTTTAGAGCGATTTGGGAATCATGATGGACAGTGACCAAGTTCATAAATGCCATTTGGGATGGTGGCTACTGTACTGAGGAACACTGAATATAGCAGGGAGGTATTTGCTTGAAATGAAGAGGGGTGTGAAACTTGATTGCCGTTAGGATGCAACATGATTTTGAGTTCGGGATGTATTGTCGCACTTTTAGTTTATGTCAATGGGGAATGAACAGAATTTTACAGTTGTGGATGAGCACAGGCTCGGGGGGCTACTGATTTCGTAGTAGCTGAACCTAGTGCAGCGTCGTTAGAAGATGTCGGCATGGAATTCCCACAGGTCGGTTATCTCCTATGAGCAGGTTAGCAATTGCGTGATGTTGATGAAGCTTCTACGAAGAATACTACTTGCTACCGGTAAGAGGTCGAATATGTGATCGTGAATTATGAGTCAGAATTTTCATGAAAAGTTAACGAGGGATTTTGAGGAATTTGGCGGGTTAGCGGTGCGAGGTCATGGTGAATTGAGAAGGGGGAATCTTGTGAGTTCTAATTTATATGATTGTAGCTTAAAGTTAAGTGGGGGAGCCCACCTTCTACGATTGGATCGCGTGGTTGTCTGCTTGTTCGACTTCTGGTTATCGGTACATTTGTGGATTATTTATGATTAAGAAAAGAAGACATCAGGGTTAATTGAGCAAAGGATTTGATGAATGTGTGATATATTATACCTTATCAATTCATATGCAGATTTTGGGAAGACTCAAAGTTTATGTTTCTGGTAGATGTGATGTAAAAAAAAATAATTCATCTGGTTTCTTCTTTGGGAGTGTTCATGTGCTAACAGCGTACTAGAGGTTGGCTTCTATTAGGGACCAAGTCAGAGTGGGTGATTCGCAATAGTGGTTCTAATGGGTTCGTTATGTGGCTGGAGACCGGGATTTTGCATCAAAGTGTGAAGAATACTTGGGGAATTTTCTATGTTATCATCAGGTCTGTTGGGCAGTATTGGAAAAATGGGAGAAATAGTTTTTGGACTCGTGGAAGGCCTTTCATAATAGGCGCACCAGTTGGAGATGCTATTGTGCGCATGAGGAAGGTATGAGATGGTTCATGCGTACTGGAATGATGTGATCTCGCGTTTCAAGTCACTCAGGATGAGTGCGAAATGAGTTCGTTATGTTGTGAATGGAGCTATTATTATTCCTGAGTCAGGTCAAGAGTAAATCGCAAGAAGTTGGGTTGGTTGGTAATGGTTGAGTCAGCATAATTGTGGCAATGATCAATTTCTTTGGCGTGTGAAGTTATACATGTGGTTTGTGGTTGTACGGGCGGGCTTGATAGCCGCCATAACTTGATTGATTTGAAGGTATTTGATTATAATGGCCTGCTATGTGTAGATGGATCCCCAAAGAGTTATGGTAGTTTAGACCACAACTTAAGGTTCGCATTTTCTGCGGTTATGGGAATTCGGTTGCATGTGGTCATCGTTCCTCTGAAATGTGTCGAGTGAAAGGGGTTCTAGGCGGTGAAGTGTTTATTGTATTGGTGGTTCAGGAGTCATGATGAAATTCTTGTACTCTTGCATAGCGGAATGATAGGTGCGATGAGCGGCATGGGAATTTGAAAGTTAAGGATCAAGGTTTCAGTTCGGTGTCGACAAGAATGTCACGAGTTCGAATAAGCAAGGGAGAATTCAGATGTTCAGCGTAAGCTGGTATTTTCTTTAGTGTCACCTGTGAACGGTGTCCTATGTAAGAGGCTTTGGGGTAATGGTTTGCGGATTCTTGATTTGCTTTACGAAATTAGTACGGTTGGTAGGATGGAGGTGCAGACTTTGCTACCCGGTGTGAAAGGTCGTGGATGTGTATCCTACGGGGAAATTTGTAGAAGTGTGACATGTTAGTCACTTGATTGTTAAAGATTGAAACCTAGTATGGAGATTCTGGTACTATCGCTAATGTGAGAGTTTATGTCTGAACGACGCTCTAATTAGTTGGTTTTGAATTGTGGAAGTTTACTCCGGATTGGACGGCTGCTCGTGTGTGTAACGAATAGGGCCATTGTGGATCCTTCAAAGGTTATTGGCCCATAATGGTATGATCAGAATCGGTTTGAGGTCCGTTGGTGGGTCTAATGTGAATGTGCGCTCTACGTCAGGTCAGATGTGCTCATTCGTCATAGCATTGCTTACGGAGGAGTCGTCGGGCATTGGATGTTATTCCCATCGTCAGTTATTCCATGTAATACTCTATTGTGTTATGTAAGTTATACAACTTGATTATACGCATTCGTGTAGAGATGAAATAGGGGCTGATGGAATTGGTCTTCGCGAACGCGAAGTTTGTTCTGCGTTCACGATTGGTGGACTGGTCGTGCTGCACGATCACGAGTCTTCAGACGCGATCGCATAGAGCATTTTTGGTAGCAGAGGTGGCAATGTTTCGCGATCACGGGAGAGGGCATGCGATTGCGAAAGGCAACACCTGGGTAGAATATATGTTGCTCAATCGGGATTTTTTCACATTTCACTCATTTCACTCTTGGTTTGGGCGATTTTGGAGAGCTTCAAGGTGGGATTTTCATCATCTATCGCAAGGTAAGTAATTCTCGCACATTGTTAGCCAATTACATGGATTATATAAGGATTTAAACATGGAAATTTGTGGAAAATTGTGAGATTTTGAAGAAGACCTAGAAATTGATATTTTTGGAATTTGACCACGAACTTTGACATGGAATTGGAAATAAGTTATATATTTGAGTTCGTAATGTTATGGGTAATGTTTATCTTTAAAAATTTTCAGAATCCAGGCATGGGCCCGAGGGTTGACTTTATTGACTTTTCAAGTGGTGTTGGGAATTTGATAAATTAATTAATTATGATGTTGGGGTATATTTTTATTGGTTTTCGTGGTTGTTTGACTAGTTCGGATCGATGGGAATTTGGTTTGAGGTGCTAGAAAGGTGTTGGAACCGGTTTCTGAACTTCGGAGCGAGGTAAGTCTCCTGTCTAACCTTGTGAAGGGAAATTACCCCTAAGTGATATTTATTATTATATGCAACTAGTTGTGGGTGATACATACACACGAGGTGACGAGAGTCCGTACGTAGCTAAAGCATGTTTATGTCTGGGTAGACGTACGACTTTATCATATAATAATTGAATTACTTGAACTCGTTCTGTTGGCTTTATTAATTAAAGTTATAAGTGAAATTGATTTAGAAATAAATATATGTCTACTAGGCCGAGCCTCATCACTTTGAGTTGTGGGAGAGTTAGTTGAGAAACGGTAAAGATTATTTTTATTTTGTGCTCATGTATTGTATGGTAAGCACGTGTCTCATAAGTCGGTGACTCCCTTCCTTCCTTGTGGAGCGAGCCAAACGCCTCGGCAGTATATAGATGCATCTATGGTTCGTGCCGCACGACTCTCGGTAGTGTACACATTATTCTGGATCAGGCCGAGCGGCCTCGCAAGAATTGTGCCTTATATCGCTAGTAGTCTGAATATTCACGAGCTAATCTTCCCACTGATGCCCGGCATTTTATATGGCATTTCCTATTTATTTGATACTGGCACTTCACATTTATGAGATGTTAATGTAGAATACGAGATTTAATTCGTGCTTTAAAAAAAATAAATGGAAAATTATGAAATTACATATTTACTCCACTACTATTGTGCACTTCGTACCTGTTATGAATTATCATTTATTTATTTGGACCTCTAGTAAGTGTCAATATCGACCCCTCCTTACTACTTCTCCGGGGTTCGGCTAGATGCTTACTAGGTACGAGTTGATTTATGTACTCATGCTACACTTCTGCACTAAATGTGCAGGATTTGACAGGTCATTTGTTGATCATCTTGGCGCATAGGCGCATCAGTTGAGGAGACTTTATGTGAGCTGCAATTCAAGCTATGCATCACAGTCCACTGAGTCCCCGTTGTACTATTTATTTTATCATGTCTTATTTACATTTTGGACAGATGTTGTATTATTGTTGCACTCC
>MCJB01022694.1:110949-150731 GCA_002018475.1 Nicotiana obtusifolia | reverse complement strand
TGTATACGTGGAGAGACCGTTGCTGGTGCCACGTCTGTAATGAGACATTGTATATGTGATTGTTGTGACATGTATAGGTGGAGAGACCGTAGGTGGTGCCACGCTTGTCACAGGATGGATTGCGTTTCATATTGTTGCGTTGAATGCCAAATGGCAATGATCCTCTTTGAAAGTTGTTGATCTGTTGATTTCATCGATTTGATATTGCAATATTTATATAACTTCTCTGTTAATTTTGCTGATGTACATTCATTATCTGTCATAGTTGTATGTATATATATATATACATGTATGTATGTTATGTTTAACAGGATTATCTGGAGTCCGGTCTAGCCTCGTCACTACCTCGCCGAGGTTAGGCCAGGCACTTACCAGCATATGGGGTCGGTTGTGCTGATACTACACTTTGCACTCTTTTGTGTAGATACCGGCGCCGCAGGTGTCGGACTGTAAAGGACTTCCAGCTTTTTGCGTGAATTCTCAGGCGACCCAAGGTAGCACTGCAGACGTTCGCAGATCTTGGTGTCCTCTGTCTATTCTTTTGACTGCTATTCCATGTAGTTCGGAAACAGTATTTTTGTTATTTCTTTCAAGACTATTGTATGTAGTACTCTTAGACAGTCTGTGAAAACTGTGATACCAGTTCTTGGGAGGATTGTATAAACAAGGGGCTATTTAAGTATTTTCCGCCTTTTGTTATTAAATTTTATTGTAAAATTATGAATGACGTGTTAAATGCATTAATGAAATTAATTATTGGCTGGCCTAGCTTCCATTAGTAGGCGCCATCACGACTCCCGAGGATGGGAGATTTGGGGTCGTGACAGGCCCGGGGCTCGGGTTTTGCTAATTTTGGAATTTCTTATTATTTGTTGATTGTTTTCGCGTGGGCTTTGTTCCCTCAACATATTGTGACGTAATTGTTCTGAATTTCGATAGATTCGACGCAAGTGGAGGCCATTTTGAAGGGCAAAGGCGTCGTGGGCTAGAAATTTAGCCGGTTCAAGGTGAGTAGTGATGGTAAATGATGTTCTGAGGGTTTGAAACCTCGGATTTGCACATCGTAGTGCTATATTGAGGTGAGGCACTTGCTCGATGATGAGCATGGGGTCGTTTACTACCGAGGATTGTGACTTGGTCCATCCCGATTGATGATTTTTACTATATATTTGATTGAAACTTATTTGTATCATCATGATTTGGGGCTGATTGTCATATTTGGGCTTCGTGCCGGTTATTTGAATCCTTCAGGGGTATTTATCACTGTTTCCTGACTGTTTGATGCATTACTTGAACTCAGTCATGTGGTTTTCCAATGTTTGACAACTCAGCCACTTTTACTCAGTTTTGAGATTTAAATGATATAAATGATGTTTTTGGGCTGAGAACTACTGTTTTACTATGCCCGAGGGGCATGTGATGATTTTCTGACTGAGTGTGGCCGAAGGCCAAATGTGAGGTCCTACTGAGTGATGTGAGGCCGAGGGCCTAAGATACTTGATGTACACCACGAGGTGGCTTGATTGATATGAGGCCGAGGGCCTAGATATATGCCACGAGGTGGCTTGATATAGCGCTTGGGCCGTAAGGGGCCCATCCCGGAGTCTGTGCACCCCCAGTGAGCGCAGGGTACCCAGAGATATTACAGTTGGTAACAATGACAACTGTACGTTACAATTGGTAACAATGACAACTGATAACCAGAGCCGAAGGGATATTAGAGTTGGTAACAATGACAACTGTAGGTTACAGTTGGTAACAATGACAAATGGTAACCAGAGCTGTGAGATTGATACTGAGCCCAGGGATAATACAGTTGGTAACAATGACAACTGTAGGTTACAGTTGGTAACAATGACAACTGGTAACCAGAGCTGGGGAGATTTTACTGTTTTAAATGATACTGAGCCCAGGGATATTACAGTTGGTAACAATGGCAACTGGTAACCAGAGCTGGGAAAATTTTTAAATGATTTCTTACTGATTTACTGTTTTCAAGTAATGGTTTTACTTCTTCATTATGCATTGCCTTGTGCTCTACGTGTTTCCTTACTTTCAGTCATTATTTATATGTATTACTCACTGAGTTGGAAGTACTCACATTACTCCCTGCACCATGTGTGCAGATTCAGGCGTTATTGATTCTGCTCCGAGGCATTGACTACAAATGTCAAGGTGATTCAGAGACTACGAGGTAGCTGTTGGCGTCCGCGGCCCCGTATCTCTTTTATCTTATTTTTTCCACTATCTTCAAATAATTGTGCCAATGATATTGTAATAGTAATCTTATTATTAGGATTTTCATTAGTCGCTCATGACTTTGTGACACCCCGTTTTGGGCTGTTGTTGGGATGGTTCACTATGTTTTTCCACAAATGACTGCTATTAAACTGTGTTGTGTTGTTCTCTTGTTAAATTAACTGCTTAAAATGAGTTATGGTTTGAATTGGCTGGCCTTGCCTTCACGAGAGGCGCCATCATGACCGGGTTTGGGATTTGGGTCGTGACAGTCGAAAGCCCGACATGGAAATCTTTTCTTGATTTTGGTTTTTTTCGAAAGAGAGATTGTCGACCTTCCAAATCTATTCTGCACTTAGAGCAATTCATGAAAAATGGTTAGTGTATGTTGAAAATAAAGACTAAACTGTAGAGATTTAAACAAATTAAAGTTATTTAACTACTAAAGGGATAGTACTTCTTTTATTTTTACCTATGGTTTTAGACTTTCCTAGGTTTTTTAAAGTAATTCAAAGAGATAAAAGAAAACATGCACTCAAATAGTATCAGTGTCATATACATAAAAGTAACAGTAGATCATATAAAGCGATAAGGGGAGGGAATGGACTCATAGTTTGGGCTTGAAGGAAATTAGGCCCAGCGGAAAGCGAACAAGCGACAACAACTTCAACGACTCTAGATTCAAGCTAGAACTTGGGCACTGAGTTTTGAGAACTCAACAGGCCTAATCCAGTCACATGTGTAAAAAGAAAAATAAATACATTAGATATATTGCCCAATATGACACTTAAACACAAAGAACATCAATGTAAGGCCCAAGGCAGAACTGTAACAAGAGTTAGTAATTAGGAACGCAAATAAAACTAATGTAAACTCAAACAGAGTGAAGAAATTAATAGTGAAGCCTTTTCTTTAATTTAAAAATAACTCTAAAGAGATTAGCAAATGTCAATGATTAAGGGCTTAAGGTAAAATTTCATTCATGGCCAAGACACCCTTTGGATCCCTGGCACTTCAAAGCTCACAAGGGTCTTAGGGCCCCCGAGCAGTGATTGTGTCAGGGAGAGTATCCCAACCACAAACTAAATCTTACTCCTAAATACCCTTAACCACTCACCCTTACTCTTCCCAATAGGCTTGAATGCCAATGAGGCAGTCATTATAAGTTTCAATACTATAGTAACAATAACACATGGATATGTACATTTCCAACAACAGCTATACCGAATATCATCATGACTATAAGACAACCAATCAGACTCTTGTAGCCACAATCCAAACATAAGTATATGATACACCGTGAGTATTTTAAAACATGTTCAGGTATGCTCAAAGATACCAATCACAGGTGCACACAGAGGAAAAGAACACCGGCAGATCACTCTAGAAACCCAAACAACTAAGTTATGTGACTTAAAGAGTAGGAAAGATAAAGAGTTCAAACTTACAGAAGTCTCTAGTCATGATCATCTTAACTACCTATGTTTAAATTAATCAAGAGTTTATCCATAGATTAGGCCTTAACTTCTATATGATTCCTAAGTTATCAACTTCATTTGGAATCTCTAAAATGTATTGGAAGAGATGCTTATGCAAATTAACATATCAATTTCATCCTAAGCAAATGACATGATCACTTTCTTCTAAAAGCTCTTAATCTCATGCTCATACTAACTTCATTAAGAGTTAAAAAATGCTACTATAATCAGGCAGGGCAGATAAGACAAACAAAGGCTTATTTTAAACAAGAGTGAGTGCACATCCTCAAGAGATGATATCCAAACATATACATGAGATATTCCAGTCATGTTGTAACATTACAAATATGAATGAGCACCAAACAGTATAGGATCAAGCTAAAAGTGTCATTATGGTAGTCAAATAGTGAGTTTTATATTAAGTAACCATGGTTCAAGTTAAATGTATTAGCCTAACATAATGAAGTTTAGTGCTAACAACTCAACAAATGATACTCCACCATAACATATGCAACTTCAATCTAGCCTATGGGAATGACTTAAGTTAGGTGGATAGCAACAGATAAAACTAACTGCAGAGATGTAGTAGAATTTAGTCTAGTTACTTTAAGGCATTGTCTTTATACAGTAAGACTCACATATGGAATCAAGAAGTTATGAAAGTGGAGAGAAACCATTTATACTGATCATTCAAGTACTGCAGAATCTCATAAGCACTTTAGAAAGAAGAAATTAACTCAAATGAGATAAGCTGATATATCCAGACTAAGATGAAAGCCTTGTTTCCATCATTAAAGGTTCGTGTCCATTTGAAATCCAATTTATACTCCAATCAATGTAAAATCGAAACCGGAAAGAGGAAAAGGAAATCAAAACTCAATTAAGAACCCTAGCTTTTGATTTTGCTACTTAGAACTTTAGGTGTAGTTAATGATATTTCTATAGTTAGGTCATTTTGGTAAGAGCATTGAAGGCTTCCTTTTATAGTGTATTCAATGCCTTAAGTTTCAACAGATTCAAAACGATAGTGGAAGATGACGAGGAGTTCAAGATGCGAGCAAAATCGAGTGAAGTCAGAGAAGAACATAGGGAAATCAGTAATATTTTTTACCTGAGATGGGGAAGCTGATCGTTGAAGGCAAGATCCATATGACCAAGGCCCCAATGTCCAGAGGTCACTATGCTTGGGCTCTTGACCAAGAATAATTATGATAACACTGAAGGGATGGTCATGCATGCCATAGATTTGAAAGACTATAGCAGTGTTACAGACAATTTGAAGTATCGTCTATTAGCTAGGTTTTCAGATTTTGGGGATTTTGAATCTTATCAATGAAAGAGGAAAGAAAACAGTAGGATTCACGGTCATAGGGGGCAATAAGGATGATTCTTTGGTTGATTTATGACCTGGCACAAATTTGTGCGAGGTTTTTGAATATTGACGTGGTTGCAGGCTGAGAGAATATAGAGGAAAGGGAAAGGGGGCGGCTGAGTAAAAGAAATTTAGGGTTTGGATAGGGATTGGATCGTCTCTATGATTAAACGAGTGGGGATGATCTGGGCCGTTGGATCTTAGATCAACGGCCCTGATAATTTGGGGATTAAAGTTTTAAAATGGTGAAATAAGAGGGTCGTTAGATCTCCAGGTTTTAACGGCGGAGATTAAATTTGGCAGGGCATTAAAATTAAAGGAAAAATAAGATAAAATATGGGTCGTTGATCAAATGAATTAACGGCTCAGATGGAATGTGTTTCTTGTGTGAGTGGCGGAGATGGGTGACGTGGCAAATTCTAATTGGTTCGGATAAGGTGGCATGGATTCCCAAGGTGGAGAGAGAGGGGTTGGACCTCGGTCAAATTTAGATTTGGGCTTGTGTATGTGGGCTGTTTTGAATTAAGAAGTAGACATTTCGTATTTAATTATGGAATTGTAATTATAGCCTATTTAGCCTTTAACCTTTTTAGAATTAATTTAAATAGACTTAATTAATTTTAATAAAATATAGTAGAAATTATAATCATCAAATACACTACTAATTACTATAATTAGTTAACTAATTATTAAATATCTGATTTTTCCTATTTGTTACACTAATTTTGGATTTATTTTGAGATAGTATGTTATTTTACCAAAATTAAAAAATAACTTATTGAAATAATTATAAGTCCTATGTAATGAATATAAAGGTTATTAAAAATCTAATATAGTAAATATAATATATTTGATAATTATACAATACTATACCATTGTTTCTATCATTATTAATTACTTAATTTATATCAAAATAGGTATTATTGATTAGAAAATATTTTCAACATATCTATTGTAAATATAGTATAAATATATTAATTTTAAAAAAGAAGGGTCAAAATTGATCGTCTACAGCTGCCCCTCATTGACCGGATATGATGAAAGAGTTTTCGGGCAAAGAAATCGAACCGAGACCAATTTTGTCCCGACTTTAGGCATATTTTGAAAAAAATGGCATATGGCTTTGAGGAAGTATGAGTTATGGGATGAAGGAAATATTTAAGAAAGATTTTGCGAACTTTTGGGGGATTGGAGCTGAGTTCTGGCTTTGAATTGCTTACATACCTTGGGCTTAATGAGGATCACACCTCATGTAGTTCTGGAATGATGATTTGGAGAAGCTGATGCTTGCAGGAGTTGCCCCAATATCATATTATGGAAATACTACAGACGAAAGATTTTGGTACCCATGATAAATCTGAATTGCGGGTTGATTTGAAAGATTTGATGAATTAGAGTTCGTTGATCGTATTTGAGTTTGAGTTTTAATTCTTGGCCCGCTTATGAGTTTGTTGTTCCGCATAATATCTTTGATTTGCTACTTAGAAGAAGTTCCACGTCGCGATGTTTGATCCTGCAAAATAAAGTACACACATACCCTTATATTGTAATGCGGATGTGTTAGGATGCGATGTAAAAGATGCAGGGATGATGATGCCGGCTGTCGGTTGGCCGTTATTTGGGATCGGGGCGACAGGATATTTGAATTTGACTCGATTGTTAGCCGGGTTTATTTACCGTTCCACAGTTGTCGGAGCATTAAGTCTCCTCACGATGGGAGTATCTAAGCGTGATGGGAGTAGTTGACTTGTAATATAGAATGTATCTCCGCATGATGGGAGTATTGATGGGAGTAGTTGACTTGAAATGTAAAATATCTCTAGACGATAGGAGTATCTCCACGCGATGAGAGTAGTTCTATTGAAATGTAAAGTATCTCCACACGATGGGAGTTTCTGAATTAAAAAATGTAAAATGCTTGTAAGCTGCATGAGCATAACGTCAACACATTAAAGATAAAATAAGGAAATAAGGAGCATGCCCAAGAGATACTCTTGACTGCAAAACTAATTGCGGCCGTCGATCGGCAGAACGTATGGTAAAATTGGACGGTTCATCCTTTGATTGATGAAGTTGGCAAGGAAATTTGCAACTATTGTAATCTCTGATATGGCGGAGTGATGGTGTGAAACGCTTCAGTTGGAAAAGAGAACAGTTTGCTATATACAAGGCGTTGATTGGTAAGGCCGAAGGCTTGATTTGTACAGGGCGCTCCGCTTGGTTGAGCAGACGGTTTTCTATATACATGGCTTTGATTGTAATGGTCGGCAACTTTCTATATACAAGGTGCTCCGATTGGTTTAGCAGACAGTTTGCTATTTACAATATGCTCCGATCGTATCGGACGTTTGGTTCCAAAATGCCTCAAAGAATTTTGGAGTTAATCATTAGTCATACGATGAAATAAATTAAATGATGAAAGAGAGATAAGAGTCATGAGAGAGTAGCGGGTTCGTCATTACTCTGAGCGTGCCCCAGCATTCTTCGTATCCTGTTGGTCCTCCGCTCAAAGAAAAATTCTTAGTAGGGGGTGTTGGTTTGTGTTGACCGCAGTCCTGACCTTGCCCCGAGTCTGGTGAGATTATGCCACAAAGCTCGGTAGGTGGAATGATAGTTTTTAGAAAACATTTGAAAATTGTCCACAAAGCTCAGTTTTTATGGCAGATACCGTTGTTCCGGACTATGACATGTTTAGAAATTCTCTCCGATGCAAGCGTTGTATCCGGATGACTCTATCCCGTTGATGTTGATTCTTGGTGATTCCCCTGATGACGTAGCTTCTTGCTTTTACGATCACATCCTAGTCTAATCGAGTTCATTACAAAGTCTTTCCTAGGGTTGTGACTGAACCTTTTCAGGTTTCCTACGTATCTAAAACGGAATAAGGTCTGAACGTAGTTCGAAGGTAATAAAATGATAAATAACAAGAGGATGACCGAGCCTGACTCAGGTAGCCTACATATCCAAATTGAATCAATTCAAAACGCAGTTCCATTATAATAGATGCAAAATGATGGGAAATTGAAAATGAAGTGGCCGAGTCTAACTCAGGTTGCCTACAAATCCAAATGGAATCAGGCCAAAAACATAGTTCAACTACAATAGATGATTGAATCCAATGAGGATTCCCCACATATTCCATCCAAAGGAAATCAAGTCATTGCCTAGTTCCGAGTACACGCAAAATGATATTTGGATTTTCTATTACAACGCGGGAGGGAGAGATTGGACCCTATGTAGGATGCCTACTATCCACCATAGGAAGTCAAGTCGAGCGTAGTTCTGTTACAGCCAAACCCTAACTGTTGTCTTCAAATGAGGTATCTCTTGATTGCAACTGAGTTGATGGGCTTCGTGCTGACTCTTCCGTCCATCTCTGCTAGAATCAGAGCTTCTCCAGACAATACTCGATGAACCATGTAAGGTCATTGCCAGTTTGACATGAATTTTCCCTTGGCTTCTTCTTGATGAGGGAATATTTTCTTCAAAACCAATTGCCCCGGTGCAAATTGCCAAGGTTTCACCTTCTTGTTGAATACGCTGGCCATCCAGTCTTGATACAGTTGACCGTGACATACTTCATCCATTCTCTTTTCGTCAATGAGCATGAGTTGCTCCTGTCTGATTCGTATCCATTCTGCCTCGTCTAACTTAGCTTCTTGAATGACCCTCAAGGATGGTATCTCGACCTCTACAAGTATCACAGTTTCGATGCCATATACCAACACGTATGGCGTTGCCCCGGTGAATGTTTTTCATGGTGGTCCAGTACCCCCAACAAGGTGAAGGATAATTTCTCGTGCCATTGCTTGTGATTGTCCATTATGTTTCATAAGATCCTTTTGATGTTTTTGTTAGCTGCTTCAATTGCTTCATTCATTTGCAGCCTGTAGGCTATGGAGTTATGATGGACGATTTTGAATTTCTCACAAATCTCTCTCATGAAATCACTGTTGAGATTGGCTGCATTATCAGTGATGATTAACTCTGGTATCCCGAATCGGCAGACTATGTTGTTACGGATGAAATCTACCACTACTTTCATCATGACAGTCTTGTGTGTAGAGGCTACGACCCATTTGATGAAGTAGTCTATGGCTACCAGGATGAAACAGTGTCTGTTTGATGCGGCAGGCTCTATAGGTCCAATTACGTCCATGCCCCAAGCGGCGAACGGCCAAGGTGAACCCATTACATTTAGCTCATTAGGTGGAACCCGGATGAAATCCTCGTGAATCTAGCACTGATGACACTTTTGCACGTAACGGATGTTATCACTTACCATGGTCATTCAAAAGTATCCGGCTCTTAAAATCTTCTTGGCCAAAGTGAAGCCGTTCAAGTAAGGTCTGCATGTCGTTGTGTGTATTTCTTCTAGTAATATGGTTGATTCAACTGCATCTACACATCTTAACAGACCCAAGTCCGGGGTCCTCATGTACAAGACTTCCCCGTTAAGGAAAAAGTGATTTCCTAGCCTTCTGAGTGCTCGCTTCTGACCATTGGTGGCATTCTCTAGGTACTCTCTTGTTTCAAGGAACCTTTGTACATCGTAGTACCACGGCTTACCGTCCGGCTCTTCATCTACATGGAAACAGTACGCATTCTGATCCCAGACCTCTATCTCAATAGGGTCGATGTAATTCTTATCTGGATGTTGGATCATGGATGACAAGGTTGCGAGGGCGTCGGCAAACTCATTCTGGAGTCTAGGAATGTGTTTGAACTCAATCTTGGTGAATTTCATGCATAGCTCTTTCATGCAATGCAGGTATAGAAGGATCTTGACATTCTTGGTAGTCCATTCTCCTTGGACTTGATGTATCAATAGATTAGAATCTCCTATGATCAGAAGCTCTTTGATGTTCATGTCGGCTGCCATCCTAATCCCGAGGATGCATGCATTATACTCGGCCATATTGTTAGTGCAAGGGAACCTTATCTTGGCTGAAGTTGGGTAATGCTGTCTCTATTCTGAATTTAGACTGCTCCAATCCCTACTCCTTTAAAATTTGATGCTCCATTAAAGAGCATTCTCTATCCTGGGTATGACTCTGGCGATGTCTTCCCCGGCGAACAATACTTCCTCATCCGGAAAGTATGTAGTGAGCGGCTCGTAGTCCTTATCCACTAGTTCTTTGCAAGATGGTTGGCTAATGCTTGTCCTTTGATGGCCTTTTGTGTTATGTGCACAATGTCGAAGTCACTAAGAAGAATCTTCCATTTAGCTAGTTTTCCTGTAGGCATCGACTTCTGGAAGATGTACTTGAGCGGGTCGAGCTGGGATATCATATATGTGGTGTATGCCAACATGTAGTGCCTTAACTTCTGGGCGATCCAAGTCAAATCACAGTAGATTCTCTCTATCAAAGTGTATTTGGCTTCGCACGATGTAAACTTCTTGCTCAGGTAGTAGATAGCCTGCTCTTTCCTCCCGATCTCATCGTGTTGTCCCAACACGCATCCAAATTCATTGTCCAAAACAGACAAATATACTAACAGTGGCTTCCCGGGCTCTTTGGAACCAATATCGGTGGATTTAACTAGTACTCCTTGATCTTGTTGAAAGCTTTTTGACACTCTTCTGTCCATTTTGTAGCAGCATCCTTTTTTAGCAGCTTCATGAGATGCGCCAGTTACCGAATATGTTGTACGTCCTCTCTTAGTGATTCCATCTCTTGTGCCATCCCAGAACCATGTTCGTCGTTCCAAGTATCACTCTTTTCTCCCGATTGCCCCGGGTTGTCAACTATCACCAAAGCGCGTCAGGTCGAGTTATCAGTCACAAACATCTTCCCTTTTGATCTCAAGTTGTATGGTGGTTCAGTCAGTTTTTTGAATCAACACAAACCAACCTCTGTTTGGGTGAATAATAATGAAGTAATACGAGAAAAGAAAAGAAAAGAAGAGCAGAAGTCAGTTTAATTATTTGCACAAATATGAGCACATAGAGTAGTTAGTTCACGTATTCAAATAAGGTTTCCTAATGTGTGAGAGACCTCTCTTTGCCGGATGTGGGCCTATATTACGAATATTTGACAAACAATCAGATTTCGACATGTTTAGATCCGGATCAAACTTTGGTTTTCCCATTTTTCATTAATCATATTTGGATTGTAACAGGCGGGAGCGATGATTGCAACATTGTTTTCCAACATCCTAGATTACATGGGCTTATAGACTTGCCCTTAGGGAAAGGGTACAAGATAAAGGGTGTAAGATAGGGAAAAGGGGGGAAATCAACCAGCCACTAGTAGCCATCCTTGGAATCATCTCCCATGTGTTCTTCTTCTGGTTCTTCTTCTGGGTCTCCTTCAGATTCTTCTTCTTCTTCATCATTGTATTAGGTTTCTTCCTCAGGATCCTCCTCTAGATCAGTTTCTAATTCAATTTGTATATACTCGACCAGTCGATCATCATCCTATGGAGGTGGCAGCATATGATCAACTGACCTTAGGACCACTTGGTGATGCATAGAGGTAGTCACAAGATAATGGCGCCAGATCTCGTGATATATTTGTAGGGCCGCTGCTGCATCTTCTAACCAAGCTTCTCCTTTTCTACTTGGTCGGGCGAACTCATCCTCTTCATTGATCCAGACAAAGTATTCTGGAGTGCACCATGAGTTTTGACCAATTGGCATCATGATTAGGTCATTGCACTCGTCTTGTAGTTTCCTTACTCTTGGGATTGGGATTTACCTATTGCAGTCATCTTCGTACGGAGCTATTCTCGGCCAACGGGGTACATCCTAGATCAGACAAAACTGCGTGAGAAATCATAAGGGTGCATACGGCTGAATGCCGTCGAGTCTGATCAGCTCTATGAAATACTTCCCAAGGGTCCTTAGAATCGCCCAGATGCTCAACCCGAAAGCTTCCAATTTATCCATTCTCCACATAAGTATGTCAGCATTTCTCTCCATTCCTCTTGTCCATGCGATGAGACCCAGTGCCTCATTCTTTCATTGTGACTCTAAATCATATTGGTAACAACCACAAAGTAGTCGATAGTGGCCTCTCTTTAGAAAAAGTGCTCTGTGGCTCATATTTGAAGTAACAAATTGCAACCCTTGAAAAAATCGTACCCTTTAGAAATAGTAGAAAAAACTCGGAGTGTTTCTGCCAATATCATAAGCACCAAGATGACTTGAATAATACCCCGGAATGTTGCCAAGACCAAGGGCAGCAAGTTGATGTTGATTCGTCCTCTCCTCTGTGGGAAATCCAGTAGTTCTAGCAGTGCCAAAGAGAAGATTATGGGGCGGAGACTTTCCCAGGTAGCTTGATCACACTGAAAGTCCCCCATATGCCACTCATAGCTCTCTCGATGTCCAAACCTGTCAAACAATTGGTCTAAGCTTACCCACCCATCTTCGATATTCCTCATATTCCGGTTGCCTGCTAAACCCAAGGCATCAAGGAACCTATGGTTGGGCATGGTAACCGGCAGAACTGGCTTTCTCCCGGTGAATGGTAGCTCTGTGAAGCTAGTGATTTCTTCCAGTGTTGGTACTAACTCACAGTCAACGAACTTGAAAACCACTTTGGCCAGATCCCAGAATTCTATCAACAACTTGGTGAGGACTTTAACGGCCCGGACGTTCAGTAAGGCAATCAATATTCTTAAATGTGTCCTGATCACATCTATATGATCTCGGCGAATATTCTTCCACCATTATTTCATCTTGTGCGGTGCTCCCACGACCATGCTGATTTCAGGGATGTGGTTGATTTCCATTCTGAAGGGGCACAGAAAAGGAGTTTTAGTAAGTGTTTGCTCTGGATCTTTAGTTTCTTGTCGTGATTGGTTTGTCGTTCCACAAAAGTCATGTCGTTGGGTGCATGACCCGTTGACATTAAGGTGACTTTCCTAATTGTGTGTCGATGCCAAGGATCAACTCACCAAAGGTTTATGCAACATGACCTATGTTTTCTAGAGTAGAGTGTTTCCTAATTCTTGGAGTTGGACTGAATACTGCGAGACATCATGCCAGTTGACCTGACAAAGCCATTCTCTGAGACTAAAAGAGATTTGAAAGAAGGTTTGGAGGGGTGAAAAGATAATCCTTGTGTGCCATTGTGTGTGACTGTGTACGGTCAAGACTCGATAGGAAAGTATGTGATAACAGTGTATATAAAGCAGTAACAGATAGTGGGATAACAGTAATAACATTAAAGTAGGCAGATAAGTGCATGCTGAATCAAGTAAAGCAGCTAAGCACACATTTTCAAAAATCAAGAATAGTTAAAGTAGCATATAAATAAACATTTCTAAATTCCAGATTTAGTCTAAGTCTGCTAAGGTTAGAACCTAAGTATAATCCCCAGTAGAGTCGCCATGTTGTTGCACCATTTTTTGCACGAGTCAAAATAAGATTCAACTAGTGGTTTCCCTGTTTATAATAAAAGAGAGTTTCCACCTAATATTTAAAGGTATATTAGGGTACCTATTCAATTGTTAAGTCATTTTCCTATTAGTCTACTAACCAGTGAAATTTGGGTAAGGGTTCTTGTTCTTCTAAGGTGAAGGTGTTAGACACCCCCAAGAATCTACCTAAGGTAGCTCCATAGGACTTAGACTAGGTTTGGGATGTCTATATTCTACTTATTAGTGCTTAAAGTGTAACTTACCTTATGTCATGTTTTAAAACTTATCATTTGGAAAGGGAAGTAGTATATATACTTTGAAAAGATAGTGTAGGTTTTATTTTAAAGCAAAAGCATTTGAAATATCTATACGATTAAAAGAGTGTTGGAAACGGGTTTATAATACTTATACTTACTAATTTGTTAAATGGGGTTAAGTATAAAATACTTAACATTTGAAATAAAGAGGCTACTTGTGCAAAATAAGGCCTAATAAAGAAATGGATTTAGATATTCCTTAGAAATTGATTTCAAATCTTATACTCAAATTTCGAAGAAAAAGCATTTGATGATCTTTGATTTGCAGCTGTGGTCGTTTGGTTTGTAGAAAGCCTGACTTGGAAATCATTTTTTGATTTTGGTTTTTTTAGAAAGAGACATTGTCGACCTTCTAAATCTGTTTTGTACTTAGAGGAATTCATGAAAAACGGTTAGTGTATGATGAAAGTAAAGACTGGACAGTAGAGATTTAAACAAATTAAAGTTATTTAATTACCGAAGGGATAGTACTTTTTTTATTTTTACCTATGGTTTTAGGTTTTTCTAGGTTTCTTAAAGTAATTCAAAGAGATAAAAGAAAACATTCACTCAAATAGTATCAGTGTCATATACATAAAAGTAACAACAGATCATGTAAAGCGATAAAGGGAGGGAATGGACTCATAGATTGGGCCTGAAGGAAATTAGGCCCAGCGAATAGCGAACAAGCGACAACAACTTCAACGACTCCAAATTCAAGCTAGAATTTAGTCCTGAGTTCTTGAGAACTCGGCAGGCCCAGTTCAGTCACATGTGTAAAAAGAATAAGAAAGACACTAGATATATGTCCCAATATGACACGTAAACACAATTAACGTCAATGTAAGGCCCAAGAGAGAACTGTAACAAGCATTAGTAATAAGGAATGCAAATAAAACTAATGAAAAGTCAAACAGAGTAAAGAAATTTATAGTGAAGCCTTTTCATTCGTTTAACACTAACCTAAGAGATTAGCAAATGTCAATGATTAAGGGCTTAAGGTAAAATTTCATTCATGGCCAAGACACCCTTTGGATCCCTAGCACTCCAAAGTTCACAAAGGTCTCAGGGACCCCGAGCAATGCTTGTGTCATGGAGAGTATCTCAACCACAAACTAAATCTTACTCCTAAATACCCTTAACCACTCACACTTACTCTTCCCTATAGGTTTAAATGTCAATGAGGCACTCACTATAATTTTCAATATAACAGTAACAATAACACAGGGATATGTACATTCCCCACAGAAACTATACAGAATATCATCATGATTATAAGACAACCAATCACACCCTTGTAGCCACAATCCAAACACTAGTATATGATAAACTGTGAGTATTTTAAAACATGTTCAGGTATGCTCAAAGAAACCAATCACAGGTGCACACCGAGGAAAAGAACACCAGGAGATCACTCTAAAATCCCAAATAACTAAGTCATGTGACTTAAAGAGTAGGAAAGATACAGAATTCAAGCATACAGAAGTCTTTGGTCATGATCACATCATCTTTACAACCTATGTTTAAATTAATCAAGAGTTTATCCATAGAGTAGGCCTTAACTTTTATTAGCTTCCTAGGTTATCAACTTCATTTGAAGTCTCTAAAATGTATTAGAAGAGATGCTTATGCAAATTAACAAGTCAATTCATCCTAAGAAAATGACTTGATTACTTTCTTCTAAAAGCTCTTAATCTCATGCTCATACTAACTTTATTAAGAGTTAAAGCATGCTATTATACTCAGGCAGGGAAGATAAGCATCAGACGATCTCTCCTAAGTTTATAAGTGAATTACAGTTCACTTATATGAACTTAACAAGGTTATGCGTACAGGCATGAACATGCAGACAAACAGAGGCCTATTTCAAACAAGAGTGAGTGCATAATCCTCAAGAGATGATGTCCAAACACATACATGAGACATTTCAGTCAGATTGTAACATTACAAATATAATTGAGCACCAAACGGTATGGGCTCAAGCTAACAATGTTGTTATGGTAGTTCAGAACAGTGAGAGTTTTATATTAAGTGTGCATGGTTCAAGTTAAATGCATTAGCCTGACATGATGAATTTTATTGCCAACAACTCAACAAATTATAGTCAACCATAACAGATGCAACTTCAATCTAACAGAGCAGATGTCGGAGGCCATTAAGGCCTCTATGGCTAATTATAAGAGCTTAATCACAGAGATGATTCAATCCATAGCAATACTCACCAAGGTCACATAATAAACTATTAGTACTGCCTTGAAACACATAACACCAAAACATAGCAATCGACTACAAACTCATCATGAATAGAAACTACCAATTATAAACTAATGACAAACATCATCAGTAGAGATAATCAATAGAAGATAACAGAATAGGCATGATTTCAACTAGAATAATCAAAAAGAGAAAAGATCAAGGTACACTGACCTTCCTTTGATCAGCAAACCAAACAAGGATTCTCTTAGCCGTTTGGAATTAAACTTAAACCCCAATCAGTGTAAACTCGGAATCCGAAAGAGGAAAAAAAAATCATAACTCAGTTAAGAACCCTAGCTTTTGATTTTGCGACTTAGAACTTTAGGTGTAGTTAATGATTTTTGTAGTTAGGTTGTGTTAGTAAGAGCATTAAGGCTTCCTTTTATAGTGGCATTTAATGCCTTAGGTTTCAACAGATTCAAGACGATAGTGGAAGATAACAAGGAGTTGATGAGGAAAGCAAAATCGAGTGAAATCAGAGAAGAACATAGGGAAATCAGTGATAGTTTTTACCTAAGATGGGGAAGCTGATCGTTGAAGGCAAGATCCATTGGATAAATGTCCCAATGTCCATAGGTCGCTATGCTTGACCTCTGGACCAAGAATAATGATGATAACGCTAAAGGGATGGCCATGCATACCATAGATTTGAAAGACTATAGCAGTGTTACAGATGATTTGAAGTATTGTCTATTATCTAGGATTTCGGATTTTGGGGATTTTGAATCTTCTTGATGAAAGAGGAAAGAAAATAGCAGAATTTGTGGTCATAGGGAGCAATAAGGATGATTCTATAGTTTATTTGTGACCTTGCATAAATTTGTGCAAGGTCTTTGAAGATTGACGCAGTTGCAGGCTGAGAGAATAGAGAGGAAAGGGGAAAGGGGCGGCTGAGTCAAAGAGCAAATGATTTAGGGTTTGGGTAGGGATTGGGTCGACTCTAGCATTAAACGAGTGGGGGTGATCTGAGCCGATGGATATTTAGATCTGCGACCTTAATAATTCAGGGATTAAAGTATTAAAATGGTGAAATGTGAGGGTCGTTGGATCTCTGGGTTTCAACGGTGGAGGTTAAATCTGGTGGGGCGTTAAAATTACAGGAAAACATGATAAAACATGGCCGTTGATCAAATGAATTAACGGCTCAAATGGAATGTGTTTCTTGTGTGTGTGGCAAAGTTTAATTGGTTCGAATAGGGTGGCATGAATTGCCAAGGTGGAGAGAGAGGGGTTGGACCTAGGTTAGATTTAGATTTGGGCTTGTGTGTTTGGGCTGTTTCGATTTAAGAAGTAGTCATTTCGTATTTAATTGTGGAATTACAATTATAGCCTATTTAGCCTTCAACCTTTTTAGAATTAATTTAAGACTTAATTAATTTTAATAAAATATAGTAAAAATTATAATCATCAAATACATTACTAATTACTGTAATTAGTTAATTAATCATTAAATATCTTGGGACCTGCGGGGATGGGTGATTTGGTTTTCATGGGGTTCGGGAGTGGGTTGGAACACTTTAGTTCTATTTTTGGAAGCCTTAAGTTGTAAGAGCTGATCAAAGTTTGACTTTTGCGTAAATGACCTCGGATTAATGATTTGAAGGTTCTACTAGATTCGTATGATATTTTGGGCTTGGGCGTAATCTCGTATTACCTTTGGAGGTTCCTAGGAGGATTCAACACCATTTATAGAAAGTTGGTATTTAAAAGGATTTTGGAGTTCATAAGTTTGATCAATAGTTGAATTTAATGTTATCATACTCGGATTGGTATTTCAGGACTGGGGATAGGTTCATATAGTTGAATTGAATGTGTGTGCAAAGTTTGGTTGAGATCCGAGATGTCTAGGTATGAATTAGATGCTTGGTTGGAAGTATAGAAATTTATGGACTTAAGCGAAGATTAATATGTGGTGTGGTCTTTGACTATTATATGTGATGATTCCATATGTATTTTTTGAGACCTTGGATAGGTTCGGATAGTAATTATGGACTTGTTGGAATATTTAGATGGGGTCTCAGAGGGCTCAGGTGAGTTTCAGACCACCCAAAGCATGTTTGAGATTGCTGATTTTGCTGGTATCAGGTGTGCAATTGTCACACCCCAAACTAGGGGAGGCGCGACTGGCACTCGATACTATACTCAATCGAGTTAGCCACTAAACATACTAGCTAACTAAACTGAGGGCCCAACAGATCGGGCAGCACAACCTCTAAAATACTAAGCCTGGACCACTAAGGTCATGAACTGCATAACAATAAGCCATATAACAAAGGTAGGCGAGCCAAAATAATAAAGTACTAGCTGGCCGACGAGGCCGCGATTGGAGACATACATGCCTACACACATATATATACATGCCAAGCCCTTGGGCTAGAAACTGAAAGCTACACACAAAAAAAAGAAAGAAAGAAACCCAGAATACAGTGTCCACAATAGCCTCTAAGAGTGTCACAAGAACTATCGAGACAAGGACCCGACTATACCCAAACTATATAGCAAAAGTAACCATTCTATGTAAGCTCCAGGAAGAGGTGGAGGTTACCAACTCAAAGCTGAACCTCGAACTCCTAGCGGAGGGGTCGATCAGAGTCCCTATCTAGACCTGCATGCACGAACAAAAATGCAGTGTCCCCAGGCAACGGGACATCAGTACGAATAAAAATGTACTGGTATGTAAGGCAGGCAGTAGAGTCATACATAGCTGATGTAAACGAAGTAATAGGGATACCATTTGACACTGAAACTCTGATAGCCTCCATGGCCGACATCCTACTTCATAGTAATCAAATATGCATGGTATGTTCGTGTAATCGTATGTCGTGAATACATATATAGTAATGCAAATGCATGACATACCCAACCAAATGCTAGCAATGGCGGTCTCTTCCGGTAGCTAACCGGTATCATATTGCCAACCCGTTGCCATCTGTACAATATATACAGTTTTTCAAGCAATTAGGCCCCTTACCTCCGATTATAGCTCGAAGTCCATGCATAATATGCTATGTATGATATGAACTTTGTATGCACATAGTAGGCCATAACAAGAACCATAGGTACTCTTATTCTTATGATCTCATAATCACATTCGTATCGCATACAATTGTTTCGTGGAACCTTGTATGCTTTCTTTTCTTTTGAATAAGCTTGAAAACTTAACTCGATTCTTAGATATTTTTTTATTTATTTAGTCACACAACCCAAAGATGAATAAGAATTCATATATCTAGACATATAGTGAAGAAGGCCGACAAAATGACATATATAGATGTCGAATACCCTAGTTAACTGAATGAGTGGAATATCAACCTAATAGCATCATGAAAATACTCCAGCTACAATCCCAATGCCTTTCACAATAGGTCTTTCTAACAATAAAATAGTAAAATATCATATTTGATGTCTTAGGAATTTCCCAGAATTCGTGTTAAAAGGACGGAGCTTAGCCTTAACATACCTTTCCAACGAACGTCCGAATGCTTGTAGTTCCTTCACAGAAATTGTTCCTTACGTCCTAATCTTTGCAAACACTATATATATGCAGCTTATACGCACCTTGCAAAACCAAGCATAAAACCTTAATCGCTCAAGGACATCATGGACCCTTCTCTTAAGCTTGCTTACTGTTTTTGAATGAAAGTGAACTGTTTTTAGGTCTAAAAAGTCGAACTTTCCGACTTATACAACTTGCTTGACCCGATCCGGTTCGCGACCCGGTTTCAGCCCGGATAGTCTGCAGTAAAACGATCATAACTTTTTACTCCGATGTCGGTTTGATGTGAGTTTTTTTTGGTTGCAAACTAGACGCGTAGACGTTCGATTCGGTAGGTCGTGGGTCCCATAAATATCTATATATTGGGAGAAATGGTCTGATACATTTGACTAAAAGTTTAGAAAATTTATTAGAGAAATTTATGATAACTTTCGCCGACCTTTATTTTGCAACTTGCTTGGCTCCAAAACTTAACATGGGGTCTCACAGATATGTATTCATAAATCACGTGTTGTCACATTCACATTTTGAACGGACCATAATCATCTAATGTTCTTTACAAAATCTCATGTCAAATTGATGATAAACCTTAATTTCACAGAGTGAAGGATTATTTTGAGAATCCTTTTTATTCTCATTATCATAATGATGACGATTATAATTTCGTCTGTTGCTACGTTCACATTCATTGATACGTTCACGGTAATAATTTTATCTTCTTTCAGACTATCGCATACTGCTACTATATTCTCTTAAGGAAACGAGAATGAAGCAAATTCAATGGGACGGATTTTCACTTCTTGTGATTAATAAGAACATGAAATATATTTTCACTTCCTATGATTGTACATTTTTTATGAACTTGCTGGAGTTCAAGAAGAGTTAGTAATAATTTATACACTTCATAATCCATCACTAGAATAGTCATGATGAAAATACACAACAACAAGAACCCAGCGTAATCCCATAAGTGGGGTCTGAGGAAGGTAAGATACCACTACCCTGGACGAGCAGAGAGATTATTTCAGGTAGACCCTCGGCTAAAGAAAAGATGAAAGAAGTACTGATAGCAAGTAATAGCAATATAAGATATTTAGAAAACAAAAAATGAGATAGCAAATGAGAGTATGAAAGAAGTACTAATAGTCAGTAATAACAGCACAAGGTATAGAATGATAGCAAACTAAGGGCGTATGGAAGGCAAGTAACAACAATACAATATGTGTGGTAATAGTAAACTAAGGATAAAAGAGATGCCAAACTAACAGTAATACTATTGAACTAAGGAAGACACAGAAAAACGCTCGACTATGTATTAACCTTCTACCCTAATTCTCAACGTCCACACCCTTCTATCAAGGGTCATGTCTTCGTTTAGCTCTACTTGTGTCATGTTCCGCCTGATCACCTCTCCCCAAGACTTCTTTGCCCTACTTCTACCCTTCTTCTTACCCCCAATGGCCAACCTCTCACACTTACTCACTGGGACATCTGTGCTTCTCCTTTTAACATGCCCGAACTATCTTAGCCTCGCCTCTCGCATCTTTTCCTCCACAGGAGCCACTCTCAGCTTGTCCGGAATAACTTCATTCCTAATTCTATCTAACCTAGTATGCCCACACATCCATCTCAACATCCTTATTTCAACTACTTTCATCTGCTGGACATGGGAGTTCTTGACTGGCCAGCACTCTGCCCCATACAACATAGTTGGTCTAACCACTACCTTGTAGAACTTATCTTTAAGTCTCAAAGGCACATTCTTATCACACAAGACACTGGAAGCGAGCCTCCACTTCATCCACCCTGCTCCGATACGATTTGTGACATCCTCATTAATCTCCCCATCCTTCTGAATTATAGACCCAAGGTACTTGAAACTCTCTCTCCTGTGAATGACTTGCGTATCAAGCCTCACATCCCCGTCCGCTTCCTGGATAACACTCCTGAACTTGCACTCCAAGTATTCTGTCTTGGTCCTGCTCAACTTGAAACCTTTAGACTCAAGGGTATGTCTCCAGACCTCCAACCTCTCGTTAACACTACCTCGTGTCTCATCAATCAGAACTATGTCATCTGCAAATAACATGCACCAAGGTACCTCCCCTTGAATGTGTCACGTCAATGCGTCCATAGCCGTAGTAACCGCTAACTTTGCGTCCTTCTTAACCTTTTTATACTCCTCCTTATTAGCCCTCTTCTCCCCCTCATCTATGCTCTCGACTATAAGCATCAAAATAGCTACTACATACTAATACGTATATATATATATATATATATATATATATATATATATATATATATATATATATATATATATATATATATATATATATATATATATAATTACTTAGCAAGTCTTAGATTAAAATATTAAATCTAGAGCAAGCAAAAGAATCACATTACATTCTTTTATATTTGCTATATTTTGCCACATATATAACATAACTTATTAAAAGCCACAGAACTCATGAGGAATGGAAAATATACCCAATCACAGACAATGAACCCTTCTTCTCCCCAAAAAGAGTCGTATTTTTTTTCATTGCAACAACCGTCATAACTAACGAAATCAATATACAATAATGGATAAGAAAGATAATACCTTGATTTCAGCCGCGGGTGGTACCATCAAGCTCTCAAAGACGAGTATTAATATAGGCTAAATTTCAATAGGAAATTAGAGATTCGTGCGTGTTGATAACGTGTTATAAAACAACAAAAGAAGAATAAGAGTATTGTATAAAAAAAATAGAGAGAGAATTCTTATTGATCTGGAATGAATTATAATGAGATAAAATCCACTGAAAAAAGTGATTCAGCCACAAAGTAATAAGCTTTAAAAACTCTAAGATAGACATTTTTATTTATATCAAAGTTTGAATTAATTTTTTTCCCACCGTAGTTTGAATCAACGACCTAATTACTTAAATCTTTGGCAGGGCATCTTTTGGAGTATCTTCTATTTTTGTAGTTCTTCTGTTTTTTTTTTTTTTTCTCCCTTTTCGCTGCAATTTCCTTAATCCTTTTGAGACGGTTTACAACTCCTACATTCCAAAAAGACAGCCAAAAGGAGACGACAAAAAAGACCATTTACACAACGCACAAATACATGGGCATTATACATAAAAATTCAAAAACCCTTTGAACTTTCGAAAAAAAAACCCAGTACATAGATCCCCTTTCCATATCTCTTTGAAAAAAGGAAGAAAGATTCATTTTCTTACCATGAAAGTCAGTCATTCAAGATTAGGGGTTCTTTTACTTTTGATATTTATGCTATGTGATTGCTTTATTAGAGCTTCTTGTAAATCTGAGGAAGCATATGTGACCCTTTTATATGGAGATGAATTCTTGCTTGGGGTTCGGGTTCTCGGGAAGTCAATTAGGGATACCGGATCCACTAAAGATATGGTTGTTTTGGTCTCTGATGGTGTTTCTCAATATGCTAAAGAGCTCCTCCTGGTATGTATATGATGTACTTTAATTAAATTCACCTTTTTTTCTTTAAAACCCTTTTATGTGCTTGCTTATTGAGAAAATAACTCAGTATTTCACCACTACTACTCCAACAACTAGGATTTAAGTTATAGTTAAATTTAACGTGTGATAGCAGGTTAGTTACCAGTTTTATAAGATAGCAATTAGTGTTTATCAAGATATTTAACTGCAATTACCTAATAAGTGACCTGATTATATATATACTTTTTACAACGTCAGTGGATAGAACTTAAGTTCCCTCAATGATAATGCTCGATCCCAAACTAGTTGGAGTTGGCTATATGAATGATCTCAATCTGCTTCATTTGGAGCAGTTTTGGATGCTCAATTATGAGAATAACTCAAGCAGAGTTGGACTTTACTTCCTTTTGGGTAGTTTTTTGGAAGCTTGAGCTGGAAATGTAAAGTTAGTTGTTATTTGTTCTAGGACCAATAAATTCAATTTTCTTATGTGCGCTTATTTAGAATAGCTTAGTTTTCTCTCCAAGAGGAGCCTCAGTGGTTGAGCCATAAGAGACAACTTGGTGATTCTGGGTTTGAATCCCTTGTATAAAACTTCAGTGTAAGCCCATCTACCTGGCTTTGGTGGGCGAGTTTACCCGTCACTTGCATTTTTTGGCTGTACAGGATTGCCTTGTGGATTAATGAGGTGTACGCATGCTGACCCAAAAGCATAAATTGTTGGAAAAAGAAATTCACATCCTCATAGGTATCTATTAAAGTGTGAATTGGTGAATCTAAAGTTAATTGCTTTATCGGTGATGCAAGGTCCAATAAGCGAGTGAATGTTAAAATCATTCTCAAAAATATAAATTGACTGCTGCTCAATCGTTAGAAGTAGTAAACTGGATCTATTTTGAAGATAGATTCTAATGTATACAAAATTAATTACAATTTTTCTATTTGGCAGCTCAATTACTTTCCAGACAGTAAAAGAAAATTGTAAAAATGGTGCCGAGAATTGTGATTTAGTTCGCCTGGATGAAGGCCTATAGCAGTCTTAGTTGTAGCTGTTGTTCTTTATTGAGCTTGCATTTACAGGTCCTGATCATGGTCATTTTAGTTCTATAGCACTTATCCTTAAATGTAATGGTCCAAATTTTTTTTTGTTGCTAAGCTATTTCTAAGTGGAGCTTAATTCTCCTGTTAAAATGGTTGTATTGTTTGGTTTCTTTCTTGCAGGCAGATGGTTGGATTGTGGAGAAAATTAGTTTACTGGCAAACCCAAATCAAGTGAGGCCGAAGAGGTTTTGGGGCGTCTACACAAAGCTAAAAGTATTTAACATGACCAGTTACAAGAAAGGTAATTCAATGCATCAAAACTTCAACCTAAATGCTAAAGGAAGAAAGGGATGTAAAGTAGAACCTTGAACTTTCTTAGGTATTTCTCAACTTTGGCTTGGTGAATTTTGTCGTCCTCTTGATGATTTCCACCACTCTATGTCCTTGTTATATTATGGATGGTACAAGTGGTCTTATTTATTTCGGTTTTCCCTTTTGCAAGTTTTATTCTTTTACTTCCGAAGTCATTTCATCAACCTGTTCTTAAAGCTGATAATAGCTGCATGTATATAGATTATAACCTAGTATGGATGTAATTGTACAAAGAGTAAAATATTCAGGTGAATATATGTGCAGGTATAGAGAGAAAGGGAAACAGGTTGCTCTTTCACAAATCTTTATTTTAGATGAGAGGTGGCTCGAGCAATTAAATCCACCAAGTTTGTTGCTGAGGCTATGTGGGTAGCAGGCTCCACAACTAAGCTATCTCTTTTATACATTGTTAGAGGGGAAAGGGGCGATGGGTGTGGGGAAGGTAGGGAGTCTAGCTTGTTTCGTTACTTGAATATCTTAAAGAGACATTTTACTTATTTATATATTCTTTTATGTCAAGCAAAATGCATATGGTTTTCTGAATTGTAGGCCTTAACTTGCAATTTCTCCCTTGCTTTGGCAGTGGTGTATCTTGATGCTGATACCATTGTTGTTAAAAGCATTGAAGATCTGTTTAAATGTGGGAAGTTCTGTGCAAATTTAAAACATTCTGAGAGACTGAATTCTGGAGTCATGGTGATTGAGCCATCGGAAAAAGTTTTCAATGATATGATGAGCAAGGTGACCACTTTGCCTTCTTACACCGGAGGTATGGTTTAGCTGTGTGCTGTTTCGGTTTTAAGGTTATATGCTGTCTTTGCATCTTTGTATGGAAAGATTTTGATTATGTTTTATCATCCAAAAATTTCAGTGAGCTATATTTATAATTCGCGTCACATAATTTTTCTGTGGTTTTTGTTTTAACACTGAATGTTGATTCTCTTGGTGCATTCTGTTGCTAACAGGTGATCAAGGTTTTCTCAACTCCTACTATGTTGGGTTTGCTAATGCTCATGTTTACGAGCCAAATTTGTCTTCAGATGTCTTAAATTCTAGAAAGGTTCCTGAAATGGAGAGACTTTCTACTCTTTATAATGCAGATGTTGGCCTCTACATGCTTGCTAACAAGGTATGTTTTAGGTTCAATAGACTGCTTTTCTTTGAGTATGCTTTTAGTTGGGTGGGTGTGGGATTTTTAGGCCTTAGCTTTTGATCAAAATCTGGTCAAAATACAATTGTTAGGAACTCTTGGGGGAAAGATTAATTTGTTCAATATAGAAAAAGAAGAAAAGGTTGACTTTCATGGAATTGGAATATGATGCAGTAGTATTGCAACGTTGCGAACCTTAGCGGAAAGTTCAGTTTTCCAATTTATATAACTCAGTGGGCTTTGTTGTATCTTTTTTCTTTTTAATAATGGTGGTGTTCGGGCTAGCTTGCACGTACCTCGACTATTCCACTAGATACGTGCTACCTCTTACCATTACATGTACCGGGTATTGTTATGATATGTGGGCTTTGTCAGTGGCGCATCTAGGATTTAAAGTTTATGGTTTTTACAACAACGTCAAGTTAATATTCAATAATAATTTGGTTCACAGTCAAATATTTATAGATATTTAGTAGATTTCTTAATATATATACATAGTCCGGGCAAAAGCTATTGGGTTCATGTCAACTCATTTGTGACACTATAGATCCGCCCTTGGGCTTTGTTGTCTTCTACAGGCAATTTATCTTGAAGAAGCTATCTTATGGATGTTTTAGTCCAATTTCAAGCTATTCAAAGATGATTATGGGGTTATGTACTTGGCTAATCATGCGTATTAGTTATGAACAATTTCTGCAATCTGATTGATTCATATCACCATATTTTATGTGTAGAATAATCTTTCCATGGAAAGAGAAATTTTGAAGAAAGCTGCACGAACCATTTAGGAAAAAGTGCTTCTAAATGTGCACTGTAGTATCAATAGAAGGTAATCAATGAATATATCTTGCATGGCCAAAGACAAGGGAGGAAAAGCCTAATGGTAGGTACCCTCCATGTTCAACCATAAAGTTGGGGATTCGATTTTCCACTGGAGCAAAGTGGAAAACGATCATTTTTTGACTCCTGGTTTCTTTGGGGGGAGTGAACTGCTTGGATTTTTCTTCTTGCGGATTGGGGAGGGGGGTTACCAAATCCCAAAGGAAAAAAAGAATGTCTAGGATGTCTAGGATAGTGGAAAGCTTTTTCCTGCTGAAATAAAATGAGAAGGTTTTATATCTTAGATGAACTATATCAATTGTTTGCAGTAGGTTTTTTGGAAGAAACTTATTTTACTGCTAATGCTTGAAACTTTTAAGCAGCAGAACTACAGAAGTGCATTAATGTTGCCGTCTTCCTTCTTCTGACCTTTACTTTTCCTAATTAACCTATCTGCAGTGGATGGTGGATGAAAAGGAACTCCGAGTTATTCATTACACACTTGGCCCGCTTAAACCGTGGGATTGGTGGACTTCTTGGCTGTTAAAACCTGTTGATGTGTGGCAGGTATTCTTCTTCTTCTTCTTCTTCCCTAGCTGTTGCAAATGCACTTTGCATTCTTCAAATATGGTTGTCTTTTTCCTGCATTTGCTGTATATTATTTTGATGGTTCGAGAAGGTTTTTCCTGAACCAGATTGTGTGACTTTCTTATGTTCGCCCGTGCTGCAGAATGTGAGGGTACAACTTCAAGAATCTCTACCTGGAACTGGTGGGGGCAAAAATTCCAGAGATGAACTTCTTGTCAAATTTCTTTATTTGCTTCCGTTAGTTCTGATAGCATTTTGTTACTATCGGTCTTTCCTACAGGTTAGTGTTGTCAACAAGAGTTATTACTTAAACACTAGTCAATTGTTTGAATATAATTCTAAAAGATTGCTTCTGCAGACACAATCACTATGGCTTCATATCCGACAACTGTACTACAAGGTCAGAGGAGGTGTCCTAGCTTACGCCTCTGTTCCGCCAGCTTCCATCAGCTCCAACCAGCCGGTACCTCTTCTTCTTCCCGTCAGTTGTTGAGTCGTCAAACATCCTGATTAAGTTCTGCTCCTTACTTTTCACTAGTCTCTATGGGATTGGAAAAATATAAATTGCTATCCTACAATGCAGGGTGGCCTTAAATGATTACTTTCATAGTTGACATCTTTTGGCTGCACAATTGTTGACCAGATTTCTATCATAATATTTTTACTCACTTTTTGATAAGCTTATGTTGCTTTTCTCACATAATCTTAAAATGATAAACAGTCCCAAATGGTATGCAGGTGAAGGTGCCTGCTTTTCTGGGTGCGATATCTGTCTGTTGCTGTTTTGCTGCTGCGCTGGTGTCCCTTGGCCTTCCACTTCTAATCATTCCACGCCAAGTAATGCCATGGACCGGTCTCCTCTTAATGTATGAGTGGACATTTACACTTTTCTTCCTCTTGTTTGGAAGTTATTTGCACTTAGTGTATCAGTGGGGAAGGGTTGCGGCAAATCAATCTGGACAATTTCTGGCTCATCCTGTATCTTTGGATTATGATCCTGGAAAAGGTTCGTTCGCTTAACCAAAATATTGAATTTTATTTTACTAAATTTATTAGTGAATTGCTTCATTGTTGTTGGCCTTTTGTTGCTTTGTAGGTCATCAGCGGCAGCAATCATGTTGTGACATTGCAGCGTGGTACTATGGGTTAGGGATGGCATTTCTTGCCATTGCAGCCCCTGCATTGCCTGGCATTTTTGGAGTCACTTCTTTATTTTTGAGGTACTTTCAACTGGATTTCTGCATTTCAGTCAATTTTGTGTCATTTGGTTGTTGTCTAATAATAATTGTATGTCTTTAGGCTGCATTTGAATGATGTGATTTTGCTTGTTGTTTACCTGCCTTTGGTTTTGGTTTCAATAGAAAGCTCGAATCTTTTAATTATGCTTAAAGTTATAAGCTTGATATGAATTTATAACATATGCGATTATTGCGACTTGATTATTTTAATGGACATCTAATCACATCTTTAACTCATTCATGAACTAGAAGGAAAAGATACATTGAGATCATTCTTATGAGTTAAGTCCACTGGGTGAGAAGACACTAAGGGTTCGTTTGGTACGAGGGATAAGGGATAATTAATCCCGGGATTAAACTTGAGATGAGTTTATCCCATGCTTGGTTGGGATAAAATCGTGGTATAACTAATCCCGGGATTGTAGTGTTCTTTTATCCTCTTATGGAAGGATGGGATAACTAATCTTGGGATAATTAATCATGGGATAACTTGTTTCCTAACCAAATGATCCTTAAGGGGTTGTTCAGTACAATGGTGGGATATCCCATGAGATTAGTTATTCCACCTTCTATATGGGATAACTAATTCTACCATTTTAGTGTAAAAGTTATCCCGGTATTGGCTAATACCCCATATCAAACATGGGATAAAGTTAATCCGAAACTTTATCCTAGGTTATTGTCTTTATCCCATGTACCAAACGACCCCTAAGTAAATTAAGGCTTTTAATGTGAATCGGAATTTCGAATAGGTCGTTCTAAAGGCTAATAAACCTAAAAGATGCTTCAGCAATCATTCGTGTTAGACTACATAGTCTAATAATGTCAAAGCTTCAACAACATTGCTTGGATGTTATGTAAGCCATCTTTTATGACCATGTAACACTGTGTTTTCGGGTCTATTCTTAAATTCCTTGATTTATTCTCCATTAGCTGATTAAACTACAGTCAATACTCTCTATAATAGTCTTATTTGTTCCGATACTTGTTGGCTGCTACAATGAAGTGCTGTTATAGAGTACATATATATTATAATCTAACATAAAAATCAGTTCCAGCAAAACTTGACTTTTCTAGTGAATGGTTGTTATACAAGGATAGTTTAGTGTACTTGGAATGTAAGTTTAGTGTTGGGGCTCTTGAAGCAGAAATGGATGTGAAGCTGGACACACAAGTCATCCCAGGAGAAGTAGTTTCAAATATCTTAGGTCTGTGATACAGGGCAACGGGGAGATCAACAAGGATGTCGCACACCGTATTGGAGCAGGATGGATGAAATGGAGGCTCGCTTATGGTGTTTTGTGTGACAAGAATATACCACCTAGACTTAATGGCAAGTTCTATAAAGCGGTAGTTAGACCGATCATGTTGTATGGAGCCGAGTGTTGGCCAGTCAAAAAATCTCATGTTCAGAAGTTAAAAGTAGCAGAAATAAAAATGTTGAGATGAATGTATGGGCATACCAGGAGAGATAAGATTAGAAACGAGTATATTAGGGACAAGGTGCGCGTGACTCCTATAGAAGATAAGTTGCGAAAATCGAGGCTAAGATGGTTCGAGCATGTGAAGAATAGAGACCCCGATGCTCCGTTTAGGAGGTGTGAGAGGTTGACCATCGCGGGGCAGAGGAGAGGTAGAGAGAGGCCTAAGAAGTACTGGGGTGAAATGATTAGGCAGGACATGATGCTACTTCAGCTTACCGAGGACATGACCTCGATAGGAGGATGTGGAGGTCAAGGATTAGGGTTGTGGGTTGATAGGCAGTCTAGAGTTTCATCTAGACATCCCAGTAGTATTAGTACTAGTCTTGTATTTTTCTATTTCATATATTGTCATTATTTCCAGCAAGACTGAATCTATTTTTATAGTGTCGTATCCTTAGATATCCGTTGTTGCACGTATCTTCATTTGTGCCCATGTGTAGTTACCTGGTTGTTGCTACTGTCTGTTTATTGCTTTATTTTTACTTCTTTTGAGCCGAGGGTCTTTCGCAAACAGCCGCTCTACCTTCATTAAGGTTTGCGTACACTTCACTACCCCAGACTCCACTTGTGGAATTTCACTGGGCTTGTTGTTATTGTTGTTGTTGTTGTTGGATGCTGGTATAGAGAGATCTACTATCCTTTTAACTTGGCGGTGCATGTTTTCTCTTATAGCTTGCAGTTTGCTTCTCTAGGCGTCCAATTTCCCGCCCTCTCTTTTGTTCGCTTTTCTGCTTTGACGGAGACCTCTTCTTGGTATTAGGCACCAGTAAATCTTTAACGCGGTTGATAGTCAAATAATACATGTATATGTTTTTTTACGCAGGTTAGGTTTGATGGTGGTAGGTGGTCTTATTTTGGCATCCTTCATGACTTATGCTTCCGAGCATCTATCCATTAGATCATTCGTCAGAGGCTATGAAGAAAAGAACACACCAAAGAATAGGAGTGTATGTTTCTTATGCTGATTGTTTCAATTTTTTAGTTACAGCTAACTACAGCAATCATCTTCTTCATCTCATTTGTAACTTGTTTTGACATATTCTTCCCAGTGAGATTATGTGTAGAAAATATGCTGGGAATTTTTGGTTTCTAATATACTTATTTTAGAAGGTTGTGGTGTAATTATTTTATATGGTTAAAGGTCTATGTTGTCTGTATATGCTTCTTAAATTTTAATTTATTACAATATACTATCTCATGCATTATTGATGCTTATTTAAAAGAGGAAAGGGACTCTCTCATGCATTATTGCTAGTTTACTTTCCCAGAAAATAAAATTAATTAATATTCTTGTGAATACCATCTGGTACAGTGGGATATAAGAGGTGTGACACTGACGTGGATTCGGAATATTCATCAATTTTCAAATGTTGCAGCCTTCACTATTTTTGAGTTAGGATTTATCGCTAATAGCCTCTCTACCTTCTTAAAATAAGGTAAGATATGCGTATATATTATCTTGTGCAAACCTCACTTATTGGATTTTACTGGGTATATTATTGTTGTTTCAAAATTTACCGCGTACCTAAGATTCATTTGGTTCACATACTAATTATGCAAAAATTATTGTATAAAAAATTTTTGTACGAATGGATTGTTACGTAGGAATAATGAATGGATTGTTATGTATTCTTTACTTTAAGGGTACTTTTTTTTCTTTCAATAGTTTAATCTTTTTATTGCTAATAAATGTATTTTTTATTTCACATTTTTTCTCGCATATTATATATAGTACTACTTAATATGGGTATTATTTACTTTCGTCAACCAAACATGGCAGTACCTATGCGAAAACTTTTTTTTTTTATGCGGCCAATTACGCGCTGCATTTGAGATTATTTTTTCTTATATGGTGAACTAAACAGTAAACACTACCATTTTGTGTCAGATTTTAGGCTATGATTAAATATATATTATTCATTCTAGCAGACAACACCCAAGAGGCCTCACACTTGCCAGGCTTCCACTAGATATGTTTTCCATTGTTGGTTGTGCACGAGTTATTTACAATTTGCATAACTATACAAATAGCAGGTCGGATTCACCGTTTATTTTTCTCTCTAATATATGTAGTTTATACACGATTATATATATATATATATATATTATAAATTAAGGGGATTTTTAGAGTAACAATAAAATTATTTTCGTATGATTTATAAGTCGAATTATAAAATTAACTATTGATATTTGTATTAGGGTAAATTATCTACAATACACCTCGTAACAGAACCCAACCAAAAAATATGTTTCGTTGAGTACAATGGATAAGAAAAGCTTTTTAAACAACTGAACCTACCACTAGTTGATATATTCAATCAATCACTTTTAAAAAGGACAACAGAGACAGATAAAACTGCCTCTTTTGTCTTTTTTGCATCAAGAGAATAGAGTTTCTTACTCTTATAGCAGAAGCTGAGTCACAAGCGACATAGGAATGGATCCATATAATTGAGGCTTAGAAATGCATCATATTCCATTTCTTTTGTTTTCTTTTTCTTCTTGTACTTATGTCTCTTTTTTTTTGTCCTTCTAAGTGGTTTGGCAAATTAAAGAACCATTATCTCTTGGATTAACAACGTAAATAATCAAAAAAGCCTTATCAATACAAGAATTTAAAACTCCAAATAGGGGATTCCCTTATATCTTGTAATACCTTTATTTCTATGCCATTTAACCTACTTTAATGTTTAAATGTTCGGGTTTTAACTCTTCTATCTTGTGGTCTGGTACGATTAAATAAGGTTTCATGGGTGTGTCCACGGAAGGGAAGCCTTGGAGCAATAAGAAAGTTATCTTTATCTGACTTGTAGGTCACGGTTTCTAGTCATCGAAGCAGTTATTAATGTTTGCATTAGGGTAGACTGTCTACAATTCAGAGGCGGAGCTACCTCATCAGTTGCGGGTTCGGCCAAATCCAGTAGCTTTGATCTAAACTCTGTATTTATCTTGTGAAATTCATTGAATGTGTACTAATTATTAATTTAGAACCCAATAATTTAATAAAATTAAAGCTCTGAACCCATAACCTTCAAATCCTAACTCTGCCTTTAGTCTATATTACATCCCTTGAAATGTGGCCCTTCCTCGGACCAATGGCAATTTAGAGATTTTTTGAAGCTTTACTTGGAAAAGGATTTAACTTCTATAAACTGCTAGCATAACGAATTTTTGTATTAGTAGTGTAATTTAATAATTTACTATAATAAGTTGTATGACTTAATGTATAAATGAATAAATTTCACTTATTATAAAAAATTATTTATAAATGTCTTTTAGGTACATAATAAATTCCAAGCACAAATCTAGACTCTACTTATGTCTGAATACACTGTATCTTTAACAGTTGAACAAGTATATTCCAATCCCATGTTTTGAGGTCATTTTCACTCGTTGGAAATGAAAACATCTACAATCACACATTTTGATGACTAAACAATTGCTGTTCTCAATTACTCATTTTATGGCATTAACGTGTAACCGCTATTTGTGCCATGTGCATAAGAAGACAAAGCTTGATTAGAATCTAAGCAAATATAAAATGAAATTATATGTGCAAATGGATAAGAAAGCAAAGTATTAATTAATTAACACTTAATAGTTACTACTAAAACATCTATTTCAGAGTGTCACTCACTCACTTCCTTCTCACTTAACAAAAGCACTTATTTTGTCCATGTGTCTTTACTCTTTCAAATGGACGGCTTTCGTGGGCCTTCTAAAGGCATAATAAATAAATATTCTGAGGTGATACTAGACAAGATACTTACATGGATTCCTTGAATCTCTATTATTGATGAGTAATCAATAACCCTTTAGATGTATTATACTCCTTTCTAAAAGTAATCTAAAGGGAATACAACCTAGGAAATGAGTTGTGTATAAGTATAGTGTGGAGTGTGCAAGTTGAGGCACCCTACATTATTGGCATTTGGTGGCATCTGGCCAGGGTGGAGCAAGCATGCAGCGTACCGATTCGGCTGAATCTAATAACTTTAGTTCAAACCCTATATTTAGCTTAAAAATATGTATAAATTATCAATTAAGCATCCAATAATTTAAACGAACTACAATTTCAAACTCATAAACTTCAAATTCTGGCTCCGTCTTTACATTTGCAAATGGTTGAACTTCATGAACATGTTGTGAAATACTATGGGCTACATTTGAAACTCTGTGGTCTTGCTGTTGCTAATTGAAAATAAGTTATGGTCTTGAAAGCAAAGGTCTGTCTTTTGTTAAAATGTGATGTCCATTTGTGCGGGGGAGTCTCTACAATAAGAAAATATGTTCGGTTAAGTTTACTATTCGATCACAATTGTTTTTTCCTATATAAGGAATCCAATCACATTCCTGCTTTTAAAAAAGGAACAATAATAAGAACGTAATGTACTGCGAGACTATCACCATGCACATTATTGAGCATATATTGATCAGCCCATAGATTTTGAAGGATATTAAACTTTAATTTGATGTCAAATTTTATAAAAGTAGTTACATAATATTGAATTGTTAAACTAACAAAAGTGTTATTTAAGCTTTAACAAATAAAATATTAAAATTAATGTGCTAGTAGGTAGTCGAAAGTATTTCTTTATTATACCAGTAGTATTTATATTAGTCATGTAGTCTATTATTGTTAGATAACGATTATTACATGATATTTCTCTTGCTTCAGTTTTTTATTATCTTATTGCTGTTATTGCTTGTTACTATTGCTTTCTTTTTCTTTTTTTTGAGCCGAGAGCCTTTCGGAAACAACATTTTTACCTTAAAGTTAAGGTAAGGTCTACATAAATACTACCCTCTCAAACTTTATTTGTGATACTATACTAGATTATTGTTATTATTATTGTTAGTGTGTATGAATATTCGAGTTTTCCAAATTAGTTAAGAGTATAATTAGTTATATCTTTATATGATCTTTGATTATTATCCCCTCATAAGCTAATTGTTGGGTTTGACATAGCCACAATATCTATTTTCTTAAGCAAAAACGAGGGAACAAATGAGCATTAAATTTTCAGAAATTAGAGGATCGATATATTTCCTTTTTGAGTTGTGTGGTCGAAATTTCATGCTTTTGGTACTGCCGAACAATACTTAGCAAGCAGACAAGAATAGCCAGGTGTTGTTTCCTGCTTGATTGCATTTTTTTTCTCTGCTCATTTGACTGGCAAATAGCAATGCCTTGTTAAGCTCATAGAAAGAAACGTGTAAGATTTTGAGGCTTCTGTTAACCCACTTATATTTTCATTAAGATTTCATGTTTTACATTTTCGTTCTATGCACATTTTACACATCAATTTGTTGGTTGAGTTGGGGGTTCATTATCTTGAGGTGTAGGATTGGAAAAACCACCGTGGGCGTCGGTCGGTTCGATTTGATTTTGTAGAAGTTCAATTCAATTTTTTTGATTTTTAATTTGTAATTTTAATAATTAAAATTGAATCAAAGTATTTTTGGTGCGGTTCGGATTATTTGTGGTTTGGTGCAATTATTTTTGATTTTATTTTTTGATTTTTTATTCTCAATTTTATTTTTCGGTGCTAATGTAACAATATGTGCCACATCCATCTATGTGGTGTTATCCTTCATTCAATTTCTTACTATATATTAGATTCCTAATTATTTTGTTATTCAATGAGACATTGTACTTCACTATTAACAAGTGATGCCATCTTTTGTACTGAACTAGTTTTGCATTGTCCTTGTGGTCTGTTAATTCATCTCTGTTTTGTGACAGTTCTAACGGTTGTATTTTATCCTACGTGGTGCTGTCAAACATGGCCAATTGGAGAAGAATCTGTAACGTATGATAACATTTTAATTCTATATCTAGATTCTAGATTTATATGCCCCACAAATTTGGTAGCATAAGAAAAGGGCAGTTAAGTTGAAGCTAGACACCGAGAAGTGCTTCATGAGTTTCTTTATCTTTTTTTTTTCTTTTTTCTTTTAGCTATCAAGATGACTGACATGGCAACTAACACGGGAACAAGGGCTAAGAAGGATATATCCTTTATAGTGAGAAACAAACACGACAAATTTGTCGAGAAAACACTAATGAAGATAGAAAAATCTAACAGGTCATTAGTAAAAGAAACTCTTAGCTTCTCCCTAAAAGATTTTCTAGTTGAATTGTTTAGATATCCTTCTTTTAAAGTGACTTGATGTGAAACAATCACTTAAACTTTTTAAAAGTTAGTGACCGGAAGGTGTTTCAAAAAATTTAACAAGAATTTGACTAGTTGTTATCTGATTAGCTTTAGTTGTGTACTTGTGTCATTTAACATATTTTCAAAGATAGGGATCTTTCGGCAATAAAGCCCATACTTGAAAAAAAACTTCAGTTTTTCGGTAAAAAATATTAAAATCGAACACCGAATCGAACACCAAACGTTTAAAAAATATAAATCGCAAACCGACTGAAAAATCGAACAGATCGAACTGAATAAATCAAAATTATCTGTTAGGTCGGTATTATGCCTACCCCTACCATCAACGTCAGTTTGGTTTATTGTTGGACATGAGACTTGACTACCACTTCTCAAAAGGACACTAACTTGCTTAATACTCGTACACGCAACGTCAATGTCAAAGACACAATTTTCACTAAAGGAATTTAAACTCTATTATAAAAAAGATAGTCCGATGAACAAAGTATTCCTCATTCACGTAAAGTTCAAAAGGGTCGCACCTAAAGAGTGATATAGATAGCTTACCCTAATGCTTACATTAGGGACTACTTCAATGGCTTGAACCCGTGACCTATAGGTCATATGGAGACAAATTCACCATTGCTCCAAGACTTCCCTTCTATCTATTATATGTTAGTAAGCTGTGTTTGATACTAGAAAATCAGAGAAAAAAATGTTTGTTCAATAAAAGAGAACATAAATAATTTTCGAGCCCACAAGTTGCTTGTATGTCCTTAAGGAATTTAATCCTCTCATTGTTGCCCAAGGTTATGGATTACTTCCTCCCAGGATAGAATGGAAAAACTATTCCGTAATACTGGCAATCGAAATTACAGAACTTCAGAGAACTCAACAAACGGAGCAAATCACACTTGACACTTAGTTTATTTGAAAAAATAATGCAACAATGTAGAAATGAGGGAAGAAGTTTTTAGATTTTCCATGTATGAAAATTGATGCTAAGCCTCTAAATTTATAGACAATGAAAGGGTGATATGAGGAGGTGCAACCTAAAAGGTGCCTCTTCCATTTCCCATTCGGACCCTTTGAAGAAAAATCTAACAATCCCCCACATGAATGGGGAATGGACATATGTGTAAAAACATGCATGAAAACACTGTGTGATTCCCAAGTAAGAATTAATCGCATATGGATAAGTACATTTCCCTTTGAACTTTCTGTAGTGAACTTATATCGGATATACTCGGTCAATCGGCACAATTGATGTTTTGAACCGTCAAGCTTTAGGGAAAACCTAGATAACCATAAGTCACACAATCAACCCTTAACCGTCTTTGATTCTCACTTTTGTGTTCGTTTCAGCCATGAACACTGCCTGGTTTCTTAAGTACATAGAGAATTGGCCTTACAGAATTCACCTTGAAGCGACTTACACTTCACACTTATACAGGTGATCCCTAAATGTGTTATCTCGTAGGTGCACTATTTGATATATCCCGTATCAAACTTAAAAACCATTAAAAAGCATTAATGCTTTATCCTTGGTACTGAACACTGTCTCATCACGAAAATGGACCAAACATTTTAGTTGACAATGTTGAACCATCATTAATGACTTTGTTTGAGCTCCTTGAACCTATATCTTGGGATCTCAAGTCTTCTAGATAGAGTTACCGCTACAATGACTTGTCCTCGGCCATAGTCTCAGTCCCCTCAATAATCTTGCAATTATCTTTCTAGTTAGGCCTTTCGTAAGTGGACGCGAGACATTATCGCTTGACTTCTCATAGTCATTTGTGATAATTTTCCTGGAGAGTAGTGGGCTAATGGTTATACGTCTTCGTAGTACATAACGAGATTTCTTGTTATACATAATGCTCCTAGTCCTTCCTATTATCGCTTGACTATCAAAATATATGCTTATTGGTAGAAATGATTTGGGCCAAAATAAAATATCTTTAAGAAATTCCAGAGCCATACTATTTATTCACCGTCCTTGTCTGAGGCTATAAAATCTGCCTCCATTATAGAGCGGGCAATATCTATTTTTTTGGATAATTTTCAAGATACCGCTCCTCCACCGTGTGTGAAAATATATCCACTTGTGGATTTAAAAGTCAAACTAGTGTGATCTAATTTGCGTCACTGTATTCCTCCATTACAGCAGGATACTTATTGTAGTGCAAAGCATAATTTTAAGTATATTTCAAATATCTCAACACTCGTTTCATTGTCATGACAGTTCAATGCAAACTTCCTTATGCCGTAGACTAATACGTCTCGACTTTCTATTGCATATCAGATTATTGACTACACTTAATGTAGCAATAGTATATTATAACAACACCTGAAATGATTGACATCAGTTATGGCCACAACCTTTTAATATATAACACATTTCGCAACCAATCCGCTATTTTCAAGCATTTGTATGCTATTTATTCATATGTCTATATGATATGCAAATTATAGCACCTTCATTCATGAAACAAATCCAACTTACAATGGATTTTTGTCATGTTCATCGGTTGGTTCACCTTATTATAGACCAACGTATTAATAGATTCGTTCATGAACGGTCATGTTTATACAAAACATACAAACGCACCTTTCATGAAAATTCATAGCCTTCCAGGTGACACCCTTTCATAAAAGAGCTAAACATTATAAATGTTCACGAAAGAACAAATCATTTCTGGAAAGGCACGTAAGCAACTTTTGAATTTGTAGTTTCAGCACTAGTCATCACTAAGACTGAACAAGTAATGAATTCATCGACTATCATATCAATATCCACTAAGGATTGGTAAGGTTCAAATATTATATCATTTAGACATTAAGTCTAACATTGGCTTTTGTCATGCATAAACTAAAAGCCCCCACATTTTAAATATCTCATCAACATATCATCAAATAATGACTATATGATTTGAAGTATTCTTAACGTAAATACATTTGTTTACACTCATTAATTTTGAAATCACGACAATATTATTTGGTCAAATCTCGCATGTTATTGTTTGGGTGCTTGTTTTAGTCTCTAATGTGACTTAACAAGCACACTCTTTTTTCTTCAGGAACCACGAACCCTTCAAGTAGTTCTCCGGTAAATTTCTTCCTCCAAATCTCAATTTAAGAAGGTTGTCTTCACATCCATTTGATGAATTTCAAGACCATACATTGTAGCCAATGCTACTAACATCCATATGTACGTAATACTCATAAACGACGAGTATGCGTTAAAATAGTCAATGCCTTCTTGTTGTCTATATCCTTTGACAATATGACCTTACACATATCAATAATGCCATCATCTTTTATTTTCCTCTTGAAAATCCATTTGGAACCCAATGGTTCGTTTCCCAGAGTAAGATCAATTAACTCCCAAGTATGGTTATTTAATATGTATTCTATCTCACTATTGACTGCTTCTTTCCGAGGAAGACATAAACTTCTTTCAAAGTTTGAAGCTCATTTTCCAACAAGAATATCAGAAAATCTGATCCAATGAAAGTAGTTATCCTTTGACGTTTACTATGTCTTGGATTCACCTCATTAGGTGTACTTTCCTTTGCTTCTTCCCGAGTTCGCTTAGATATCTCACAGGACGACTCACATTCCTTTTTATACGGATAAATATTCTCAAAGAATTCAGCATTATCTGACTCGATTAGTGTATTAATATGAGTGTCGGGATTTTCTGATTTATGAACTAGAAAATGATATGCCTTACTATTTGTTGCATATCCTATGAAAACGCAATCAATAATTTCTAGTCTGATCTTTACACTTTTGGGTTTACGAACTTGCACTTTAGCTATGCACCACCCACACTTTAAAGTATTTAAGTTGGGCTTCCTTCCATTCGATTTTTCATATGGAATTGATTTCGTCTTGCTATGGGGAATTCGACTGTGTACTCGGTTAGTTGTAAGAATAACTTCCCCCCCCCCCCCCCCAA
>MCJB01022694.1:2969-110929 GCA_002018475.1 Nicotiana obtusifolia | reverse complement strand
CCCCCCCCCCCCCCACAAATTCTAGGGTAAACTAGAACTTATTAACAAGGCATTCATTATCTCCTTTAACGTCCTATTCTTTCTTTCTGCAATTCCATTATATTGCGGTGACTAAGGGGCTGCCGTTTGATGAATGTACCATATTCCAAACGTATTTATTCAAAGGGAGATTCTTATTCACCGCCACTATTACTTTGTAGAAACTCATGAACTATTATTTATGTCAAGATAAAGCTAGAATAAACGGTGAAGTTTTTGGTCTTCAGACAAATCTGACACAATCATAATAAACGGTGAAGTTTTTAATCTTCCAATTGAGTAATATCTGATACCAGATCCAATAAACGGTGAAGATTTTAATCTTCAAGATGAATACTAATTTGGAGTAGAAAATCAAAGATTTTAATCTCCAAAACGAGTAGAAAGTCACTTAGACTTTAATCTTCGACAAACGAGTAGAAAGTCATGAACACTTTAATCTCAAAGAACGAGTAGAAAATCACGCAGATTTTAGTCCCCAAATGGGGATAGAAAATCACGAAGATTCTTTTTTCCTTTTCAAATGGCTTCCCAACTAAACCATCATACACTTAAACATTTTGATCTTTTACTCTAATCAAACAAATATATGTACATCTTTACATATTATTTTCATGATCTCGAGAATATTTTCAAGTATTAGTATAAGTCTAACTCATATCTTACAATCTTGAACATAATGTCACATAATTTCATGCACGCTATCAAATTATATACCAACTAAATAATATATCTTATAACATGCAAATAGAATATACTTTGAGATCGTCACATAATAAACATCTATCGTAACATTTGTGAAATTAAATTTTATAAATCATAAGGGTAGGAAATTAATAAAATTGAGTAAAGAAAGTGGAACCCGATTTTAACGCAACATATAATGTCACTGCCAGTAACAACCTTTACCATCTTATGATAAAGATCGTCTAATCTCGTGAGAAAAGTCACTTCACTTTTTCTTTTCAAGTCCATAAACGCAATTCTTCAATAATGAATTTGAACTTTCTGGTCATTGGTTCTTTGCTTTCGTTTCCCCAAGATAAACCGCGTAACAAAAACTAGGCAGTCAACACTTTGCACAGTGCAGAGTGGATCAGGGATAAATAAAAGACATCGACCCCACTGTAACTTTTCCAATTGTGACTTCTATTTTGCTTCTGCAGAATTTTATTTTGTCAAAAGTGGAAACATTTTCCTAATCCAGTGGAAGAAATTATTTTTGAATTTGACGTTCGGTATTTGGACATATCGACATCTGACTTTGAGTCATCTTCTTTACCAAAATTCTCTATACCCAGTTGGTGAACTTGGGAAATTCCGATGCCAATACCCCCCTAAGTTGGAGGGGACGAAGTTACACCCAACTTGCGGATGATAGAGTAGTGAATCGGACCTGATAAGGGTTTGGTGAAAACATCGGCAACCTACTGATGCCAAGGGACAAAAGTCAAGGAAATGATCCCCGCCTGAAATTGTTGTCGAAAAAAATGACAATCCAGCTCCACGTGCTTCGTACGTTCATGCAAGACTGAATTTTTTGCGATATGAATTACTGCTTGGCTATTGGAATGGAGCGGTATCGATAGAGAAGGCGAAACAGACAGATCTTTGAGCAATCGAACTAACAAGGTAATCTCTGCTACCACTCGTCTCATATATCTATACTCCGCTTCAGTAAAGGACAAAGAAACTAAAGGTTGTTTCTTTGACTTTCAGGATATCGGAGAACCCCCAAGGCTAATGTAGAAACCACTAATAGAACGACGAGAGTCAAGACATCGTCCCCAGTCGGAGTCACAGAAAGCAAGAAGGTGAAGTGAAGGACTAGGGTTGAACAAAAGACCCATATCAGGATCTGAGAGAAGATAATGCAGGAAATGAAAAGCTGCGTCCAAGTGAGGTTGTCGTGGAGACTGCATAAATTGACTCAAATGTTGCACATCAAAGGACAAGTTAGGCCGCGTGTGAGTGAGGAAATTCAATTTTCCTAGAAGGCGGCGATAGAAAGTAGGGTCTGGAATCAAATCTCCAGTGTGAAGGCTGAGTCTTTGAGTGGGATCAATGGGTGATGTAGTGGGCTTGAGCTCAAGGACCCCAAATTTAGTTTAAGAGTTCTGAGGTAATTCTCTTTTGAGTCAAAACGAAACCTTTTTCTTCACAAAATATTTTCATGCCTAAAAAATAGTGTTCTTGCCCGAGATCTTTGATCTTGAATTCACAATTATAATAGCCCAGCCAACTAGTGATATTATCTGCTCTGGGCCTAGGCCCTCACGGGTTTAAAATGCGTCACAAGGGTCTAAGGCTTGTCTTTTATATACCCAGCATCTCTCTCGTGTTTTATTGATGTAAGATTCGCCTAGGGTGTCACATACACCCCCCTTAGGGCTCAGCGTCCTCGTTGAGGTTTGTCCCACCACCGTTCAAGGTTGCACGCTTGAGTGGCTCTGATACCATCTGTAACAGCCCAACCCACTAGTGATATTATCCACTTTGGGCCTAGGCCCTCACGGGTTTAAAATACTTCGAGGCCTATGCCCAGAACGGATAATATCACTAGCGCGCTAGGCTGTTTCAGATGGTATCAGAGCCACTCTTGTGTCAGCCTTATCGATGGTGGGTCAGAGTTCAACTGAGTTTAGCCAAATCTCGGTTAGGTGGGGTAAATCTTGGTGCTACGTCTAGGCGACAGAGTCCCACATCGGTAAAACATAAGAGGGATGCTGGGTATATAAGTTATCAAGCCTTAGACCTTAGTGACGCGTTTTAAACCCGTGATAGCCTAGGCCCAGAGCGGATAATATCACTAGCGGGCTGGGCTGTTATAGCTTGTCACGACCCCAAATTCCCTTCGAAGGATGTCGTGATGGCAACTAGTCTCTACGACTAGGTAAGCCTAACAAATAGCAACCACTGAACAGATATATAAATACAAGATACTGAAAGCGACTAAATAATGGATAAAACCGTCTATCAATAGAATCTCACAATTTCACACCCCAAAATCGGTGGGGTCAATTTCAAGCCTTACCTACGTAGAGTAGTGACGATGCCAGGTCAAGACACCTACTAGGATATGAAATAGACAGTATAAAATGAAATACGAATATAAAATGGGAAGTAAGAAAGCAACTAATACGGAACAAGATGATAGCATGATCTAAAACCGGGAAAATCAACGGTAGAAATAGCATGAAACAACTAAAGGACTATAATGACCATGTACAAACAATAATTTGATAGAACACTAAAGGATGAAACAACAAATATAATTCTCCACTAAAACAGTTTGCAGCTTGACATAACAACAAAAATCACATCGAGGTACCACCTTGTGTATAATGAAATCAAAATCGAGGTACCGCCTCGTATAATCAAGAATAACAACCGAGATATCGCCTCGTATTCGCCTTCCTCAATTTCAACCATAATCCTTCCTTATGCCACCACATGAGCCTTACATTTTGCAAATATGTTTTGAAAATAGTTTTCTTCAAATAGCTACACGCATTTTAGCTCACCTTATGACGCCGCGTGGCTTCACGTAGTTCCCTTCAAGCAACACGCATATAAGTCTCACCTTATTCTGCTGCATGCATATCGACCCAAGCCTTATACCGCCGCATGCGCATCAACATCATATCACAATAACAACATCGCACCACAAGTGCCTACATATCATAACTTACTAACAACAACAATAGCAATGTCTCCACAACAATAGCCCATGGCTCCAGCATAAAGTATACGAGAATATCAACAACAATCATGGATGAAAAATGCTCAATAGGGTAGATGTTTCAACACTAACCAACATCGCCTCAACGTATTAACAACTTTCACAACCTCAACATCAAACAACTCAACAATGTGAAAAACAACGTGTAACCACAATATTAGATAAGACTAACTCATATTAAAGGGAACAATCTTCAATAATCAGTATTAGATAATGGAAGTCAACAAATAAAAGGGCAACATGAACAATTAATTCAACAATGATAATTAACAATGAAAAGATAACACGTGACAAGTGAAGGAGCAATAGGTTCAACTAAAGCATGAGAGAAATTTAGCAAGTAAGATGTAAGACAATTACTAAACAATTCAACTAAAGCATTTAAGGATAGTCTAACACAATTAAGGATGATTTAACTATGAGAATATAGAACATAATATAGAATTTCAATTAAAGGATGGAAATAGTCTAAGTAGCCTAAATCGGTCAAATACTACGTACAACCCGTGCACCCACTCGTCACCTTGCGTAAACGGATTTCAGTTAGCACAATTGAATCAAAAAATGGCAATTCTAAGGGGTAGTTCCTCCACACGAAGTTAGACAAGACATTTCAGTTAGCACAATTGAATCAAAAAATGGCAATTCTAAGGGGTAGTTCCTCCACACGAAGTTAGACAAGACACTTACCTCAAATAGGCCAATTCACAACTCGAAAATAGCTTTTCCCTTAAAGTCTGCCTCCACATGGCTCAAATCTAACCAAAATCGACTCAACAACATCAAACAGTGCTAGGGAATTCAATTGCAAAGATAAGTTAAGATTTTTACACTTTTTTCAAAAAGTCAACAAAAGCCAACCCGAGACCCGCCCGGTCGAAACCGGATCCAATGATAGTTTCCGTCTACCCATGACCCCACGAGTTGATATACATGATTAGTTTCAAAATTCGAGTCCAAATAGACTCTCAAAATTTAATTTCTTATTTTTCAAAAACTTGACTAAGTTTCATAAATTTTTACTTTGATTCAAATGATTTTGATGTTAAAATCTAAAATAAGTTGATGGAATATGATTAGAAATAGATTAGGATCACTTACCCAAGGTTTGTAGGTGAAAACCTTCCTCTCCAAGTTGTCTCCTACCGAGTCTAGGGTTCAAAAATGAGAGAATGAACTCAAAAATTCTGTCTCTCAACTATCTGATCAGTTGCAGATGTCGCAATTGCGACATGGGTTCACAATTTCAAACCCTTGCAATTGCGAACAAAGCCTCACAATTGCGGCTCTGAAAGCTTGAGAGTCTCTTCATAAATGCGAAGGTTGGATCGCATTTGCGATCACTGTTGCCCTCGCAATTGCGACACAATCATCGTAATTGCAATCCTAGCCTATGCCAGAAGACTTTGCGAATGTATTCGCAAATGTGAAACCAGCAGGCTTGGCCTGACTACACAAATGCGAACAAAAAGCTCGCAAATGTGAGATCAGAGGCCTGCAGAATACCAGCAACCCTAACATTTTCAACAACACTCCGCTAAGCGTCCGAAACTCACCCGAGACCTCAGGGTTCCAAACCAAACATTCACACAAGTCTAAGAACATCATACAAACTCACTCGCGTGATCAAAATACAAAAATAACATCTAAAACTACGAATTGAACTCTAAAACGCATGATTTTTAAAGAGAATTTCAAGAACTTCTAAAATTACAACTACGCGTACGATTCCTATCAATTCAACTTCGAACGACACCAAATTTTGCAGACAAGTTCTAAATGTCATAACAGACCTATTTCAAGTCCCAAAATTAAATTCCAAGTTTGATAGCTGAAAGTCAACCTACAGTCAATCTTTTCAACTTAAAATTGCCAAATTTTGGTAAATCAACACAAATCAACCTACGGACTTCCAAATATAATTCTGGGTATAGGGCCAAGTCCGAAATCATGATACAAAGCTATCGGAGTCATAAAAATACAGTTCCAAGGTTGTTTTACAAAAGTCAAAGTTTGGTTAATATTTTCACATTAAAGCTTCTAAGTTTAGAATCAAGGGTCCAAATCAACCCGAAAGCCTTCCGGAACGAAACTAATCAACCTCGCAAGTCATAAAAGCGTAAACTCACATATGGGAAGCAATAAAAGGGGTAATAGGGCGCAATTACACAAAATGACCGATCGGGTCATTACATTCTCCCGCTCTTACAACAAATGTTCGTCTTCAAACATGCTTATGGACATACGTGAAGTGGTGAATAGATGAGGATAATGACTTTGCATGTCGTGCTCAGTCTCCCAGGTCGCCTCCTCGACCGGATGACCCCTCAATTAAACCTTCACTGAAGCAATATCCTTTGACCTCAACTTCCAGATCTGCCAGGCCAAGGCCACTCGCTTCTCAACATAAGACAAATCCTTATCCAACTGGACTGAGCTGAAGTCTACCACATGAGACGGATCACCGTGATACTTCCAGAGCATAGAAATATGGAATACTGGACGAACTGAAGCTAGACTAGGTGGTCAAGCAAGCTTGTAGGCCACCTCTCCAATCCTCTCAGGAATCTCACAAGGTTCGATATACCTAGGGCTCAACTTGCCCTTCTTCTCGAACCTCATAACACCCTTCATGGGCGAAGCCTGGAGCAAGACCCGCTCCCCAACCATGAATACAATGTTGTGAACCCTCCGATCCGCATAACTCTTCTGTCTAGATTAGGCTGTGCGAAGCCAATCTTGAATTAATTTAATCTATTCCAAAGAATCCTGAACCAAGTCTGTACCCAATAGCCTAGCCTCGCCAAACCAACCCACCGGAGATCGACACGCCTCCCATGCAAGGCCTGATACAGAGCTATCTAAATGCTCGACTGGTAGCTGTTATTATAGGCCAACTCCGTAAGCGACAAGAACTAATCCCAAGAACCCCCAAACTCCATCACACACGCATAAGTATATCCTCTAATATCTGAATAGTGCACTCGGACTGTCCGTCCATCTGAGGGTGAAATGCTGTGCTCAACTCAATCTACGTACCTAACGCATGCTGTTCAACTCTCCAGAATCGCGATATAAACTACGTACCCCGGTCAGAGATGATGGATACTGGAATGCTATGAAGTCTGATAATCTCGCGAATATAGACATGAGCCAGCTGCTTTGAAGAATAAGTAGTCACTACTGGAATGAAATGGGCTGACTTGGTCAACCTATCCAAAATCACCCATACTGCATCGAACTTCCTCTGAGTCCGTGGGAGCCCAACAAGAAATCCATAGTAACCCGCTACCATTTCCACTCTGGAATCTCTAGCCTTTGAAGCAATCCATCTGGCCGCTGATGCTCATACTTCACCCGTTGACAATTTAGGCACCGAGCTACATACTCCACTATGTCTTTCTTTATTCTCCTCCACTAATAGTGCTGCCTCAAGTCCCGATACATCTTGGCGGCACCCGGATGAATGGAGTTCCACGCGCTGTGATCCTCTTAGAGAATCAACTCACGCAAACCATCTACATTGGGCACACATAGCCTTCCCTGCATCTGCAACACACCGTTATCCCTAGTAACCTCCTGGGCATCATCGTGTTGAACCGTGTCCTTGAGGACAAGCAAATGGGGGTCGTCATACTGACGCTCTCTGATGCGATCATATAGAGAAAACCGAGAAACCACATAAGCCAAAACTCGACTGGGCTCCTAAAAATCGAATCTAACAAACTGGTTGGCTAAGGCCTAAACCTCTAATGCTAATGGCCTCTCTGCTACCGGTAGATATGCTAGACTACCCAAACTCTCCGCCTTTCGACTCAAGGCATCGACCACCATATTGGCCTTCCCGTGATGATATAGAATGGTGATATCATAGTCTTTAAGCAACTCTAACCATCTCCACTGCCGCAAGTTAAGATCCTTCTGTTTGAATAGATGCAGTAGAATCCGGTGGTCGGTAAAGACCTCACAGGGAACACCATACAAATAGTGCTGCCAGATCTTCAATGCATGAACAATGGCTGCCAACTCCAAATCGTGGACTGGATAATTCTTCTCACGAGTCTTCAACTGTTGAGACGCGTAGGCAATCACCCTATCGTCTTGTATCAACACCGCGCCAAGGCCAACACGTGACGCATCACAATACACAGTATAAGACCTCAAGCCCGTAGGCAACACCAATACTGCGGCTGTGGTCAAAAATGTCTTGAGCTTTTGAAAGCTCTCCTCACACTCTTCGCTCCACTTGAATGGAACACCTTTTTGGGTCAATCTAGTCATAAGTGCAGCATTAGAAGAGAAACCCTCTACCAATCGACGGTAATACTCGGCCAAACCAAAAAAACTCCGGATCTCAGTGATTGAAGACGGTCTGTGCCAACTCTACACTGCTTAAATCTTCTTTGGATCTACCTTGATCCTCTCACTCGACACCATATGACCCAAAAATGCCACCGAATCAAGCCAGAAGTCACACTTTGAGAACTTTGCATATAACTTCTTCTCTCTCAAGGTCCAGAGCATAATCCTCTAATGCTACTCATGATCTTCCCGACTGCGGGAGTACATCAAGATGTCATCAATAAACACAATGACGAATGAATCAAGATAAGGCTGGAATATGCTATTCATCAGGTGCATAAATCCTGCTGGGGCGTTGGGCAGCCCGAAAGACCTCACGAGGAACTCATAGTGACCATACTGAGTCCTAAAGGCAGTCTTCGGAATATCCGAATTCCGAATCTTTAACTAATGATAACCTAACCGCAATTCAATCTTAGAGAACACTCTGTCACCCTGTAACTGATCAAATAGGTCATTAATACGTGGTAATGGATACTTGTTCTTCATCGTAACCTTGTTCAACTGATGATAATCAATACACATGCGCATAGTACCATCCTTCTTCTTCACAAACAAGACCGGAGCACCCACTGCGACATACTAGGCCGAATAAATCCCTTATCAAGAAAATACTGTAAAATGCTCCTTTAACTCCTTCAGCTCTAATGGGGCCATACAATATAGTGGAATAGAAATGAACTGAGTGCGCTGCATCAAGTCAATGCCAAAATCGATATCCCTGTCGGGCGGCATGCCCAGAAGATCTACTGGGAATACATCTAAGAAAGTACCTCACTACCGGAACTGACTAAATGGTAGGAGTATCAACACTGACATCCCGCACAAAGGCTAGATAAGCAATACACCCCTTCTCAACCATTCGCTGAGTCTTTAGAAATGATATAACCCTACTAGGAACATAATCTAATACACCCATCCACTCTAACCGTGGTAAACCTAGCATAGCCAGTATCACAGTCTTGGCGTGACAATCAAGAACAACATGATAGGGCGACAAGCAGTCCATGACCAAGATAACATCAAAGTATACCATACTAAGTAACAACAGATCAACTCTGGTCTCAAAACCACCCAGAACAACTAAACACGACCGATAGACACGGTCAACAACAATGGAATCTCCTATAAGTGTAGACATATAAATAGGAGAACTCAAGAAATCATGGGATATACCCAAATATGGAGCAAAGTAAGATGACACATAGGTAAGTGGAGCCTAGATCAAATAAGACTGATGCATCTCTATGATAGACCGGAACAATACCTGTAATGATTGAGTCTAAAGCAATTGCCTCTGTCCTAGCACGAAGAATATAATATCTGGCCTGGCCTCCCCTTCTAGGATGACCTTTACCTGCTCAACCTCCACCTCTAGCTGGCTGAATGGGTGGAGCGGCAACTAGGGAAGCAATTATGGCCTGAGAAGTCTGCAGACCCAACTGAATCCGTGAAGCCTGAGTAGTCTGCGAAGGTGCTCCCCTACTGATTCTGGGGAAATCTCTGACCATGTGGCCAGTAGCACCATGCTCAAAACAAGCTCTTGGAGGATGTGGAGGCTGGGACTAGCTTGGGCCTAGTCGGCTCGACTGAATGCTGAAGGCACCCTGTGCAGGAAGTGCACTAGAAAGTGACTGAGCAAAATGTGCAACCTGGGACCTCAATAAAATCAGAGTACCACTAGTAGCTAGAAGTGTTAAATGAACTGGGCGGCTTACATAGCCCTTACCATGACGCGCTGAAGCTGCAGCGTGACCACCACTAAATCCCCTGTGCCATGAGGCCTCTTGGACTCCCTATCCTCTCTATCACGGTCTCGCATACCCTCCAACCTTCGTGCAATCTCAACCACCTACTGATATGGAGTGTCTGACTCCAAATCCCTAGCCATGCTGTATCTAATACTCTGGTTGAGCCCCTCGATAAATCGATAGACTCGCTCCCTGATTGTGGCAACCAAGGTTGGTGCATGCCTGGACAAATCACTAAATCAGACAGCATACTCTGACACTGACATGGTACCCTGAATCAGCCGCTCAAACTACGCTCTCCAAGCATCCCAAATGGTCTAAGGAACAAACTCTTTTAAGAAAAATTTTGAAAATCGATCCCATGTAAGTGAACCCGCTTCGGCTGGGATACCCACCTCGTATGCCCACCACTACTAATATGCCGCTCCATTTAGGTGGAACGTAGTAAAGGAAACCCCTCTCGTCTCCACAATGCCCACAGTGCGAAGAATATAGTGACATCCTCCAGAAACCCATGCGCATCCTCTGAAGCCAAACCACTAAAAGTAGGAGGGTGGTACTTCTTGAACCATTCGAGTCTAAGCTCTTCTTGCTCAGATGCTGATGCCCTAACCACGGGCTGAACTAGAGTAACATGCTATACCATATGACCTCTGAGACCAAATCAACCTGGACTCGCTGCTCTAGGGTACGAGCCGCGGGAGTATGTGCTCCTCCCCCAGTTTGAGATGCGGCTGGTGCAAGTGGGATTAACCCAGCCAGAGCTAAGGTGCTGAACATGCTCATGAACTGTGCGAGGGTCTCCTAAAGTGCTGGGGTAGCAATAGGCACCTAGGGTGTCAGACCCCTAATTGGAGCTACTGGTGGCTCCTCCGTCGTAGCTCGAACAGGTGCTCTGGCTGCACCCAGTGCCCATCCTTAGCTTTTAGCCCCGGCCGTGACCACTCGCGACTTTAGCAGGGGGCGAGTGTCTTATTGTCGGATCCTGCAGCGCGTCCTCACTATCTGTGAGAGAATAGAAATTCAAAGATTTAGTTTTTGAAATCAACCAATTCGCACGATAAGGAATCAAAGAAGTGAAGTTCTGTGGTCTCTCGAAGATAAGCACAGACGTCTCTGTACCGATCCACAAGACTCTACTAAACCTGCTTATAACTCGTAACACCTATGAACCTAGAGATCTGATAGCAACTGTAACAGCCCAGCCCGCTAGTGATATTATCCACTCCGGGCCTAGGCCCTCACGGGTTTAAAATGCGTCACTAGGGTCTAAGGCTTGTTAACTTATATATCCAACATCCCTCTTATGTTTTGCTGATGTGGGACTCTATTGCCTTGACTAAGCACTGAGGTTTTCCCAACCTAATCGAAATTTGCCAAAACTCAGTTGAACCCTGACCCACCATCGGTAAGGCTGACACAGGAGTGGATCTGATACCATCTGTAACAGCCCATCCCGCTAGTGATAGTATCCGCTCTGGGCCTAGGCCTGGATGCGTTTTAAACCTGTGAGTGCCTAGGCCCAGAGTGGATAATATCACTAGCGGGCTGGGCTGTTACAATAATCAAGGAACTCTTTCAAATATTGCTGCTCTAATAGATCATCCCCTATTATTAGAATGTCATCGACATAGACTGCAATAATAGTAACTTTCCCTTATGATTTCTTAAAAAATAAAGAGTAGTCGTTGAGTGAATAAGAATACCCTTTAAAATTCAAAGCTGCTGCAAGCCTGGCATACGACTACCTTGAGGCTTGCCGCAGACCATAGAGAGACTTCTTTAAGAGGAAAACATGATTGGGTGAAGGGGACTGCATCCCAACTTGGAATTTCATAAAGATTTCTTCTTGCAAATCCCCATGTAGAAGGCGTTATTTACATCCAATTGAAATAATTTTCACTTCTTCTTAACTACAATGGCAAGAAGACATCTGATGGTTGTCATTTTGATAACTGGGAAAAATGTCTCATTGAAATCTATCTCTTCCCTTTGAATATCTCATCTAATCACCAAATGCGCTTTGTATCTTTTGATAGAACCATCAGACCTATATTTCACTTTATATACCCTTTTACATGGTAGTGCTTTCTTTCTGGCAGGTAAAAGAACAACTTCCCATGTCTTATTTTCCTCCAAGGCCTCTAATTCTTTGGCCATAACCTCTTGCCATCCTGGGTGTAGAACTGCTTGGGAATAATAAGTAGGTTATGAGGTATATGAAATAGTTTTAAGAAGAGATTGATTTGTTTGAGGCAAAGCAGGGAAAGGCGATATAGCGGGTTATATAGAAGTAGCAAAACAAGAAGCAATAAGGTTTGTCAAAAATACTGAGTTGCAAACAAAATTTGAAAGGTATGCTGGGGTAATGTGTGGTCCGCTAGATCTTCTTAGTTCAGGTGCTGGAGGTGAAATGGGAGAGGGGGAAAAGGAATAAAACTAAAAGAGGGTGAATGAAGGATAGGAGGAGGAGAAGAAGAAGAAGAAGAAGAAGAAGCAGAAGAAGAAGAAGAAGAAGAAGAAGAAGAAGAAGAAGAAGAAGAAGAAGAAGAAGAAGAGAGAGAGAGAAGTTGAAAGAATCATGGAAGAAGAAGCAGTATGAACTAAGGAACAACTTGAGTATCAGATTGTGATGAAAACCCCCTAGAGAAACAATCAGTAGGTTATGTTAATAAAGAAGGGAAAATAGTCAGATTCCCTTTAACAAGAGTGAATGGGAAGATGGCTTCATGGAACTTGACATCCCTAAAGATAAAAATCTTCATAGTTTGCAGGTTTAGGAGTTTGTATCCTTTCTTTCCTACAGGATACCCTATAAATACACAAGGCACATATCTTGGACCAAGCTTTAATCTGTGAGGATTTAGTGTGCAGGCATAGACAAGGCAACCAAAAGTTCTAACTGAGTAATATGAGGGTGCTGCACCAAATAAGACTTCATAAGGAGATTTTAGATTAAGAACCTTAGAAGGGAACCTATTGATGAGATGGGTAGCAGTTAATAAACATTCTCCCAAGAAAGAAATAAGGAGTTTGGACTGGAACAAAAGTGCTTTGCATGTTTCCAAAAGATGCTTGTGTTTTCTTTTAACTATTCCATTTTGCTGTGGGGTATAAACACAAGTAGTTTGATGTATTATCCCTTAAAAAGAAAGAAAAGCTGAACTTTCTAGTCCACTTCCAAGTTCCCATGCATTATCTGATATGATGATCCTAACCTTATTCCCAAATTGCTTTCCACCATAGCAAGAAATTGTTTCAAAAGGGTAAAAGCATTAGATTTAGTACTAAGTAGGTAAGTCCAAGTTTCCTACTAAAGTCATCAACGGTTGTGAGAAAATACTTAAAACCATCATGAGTGGGTTCTTTATAGGGTCCCCAAGTTCAATGTGAATTAATTCAAAGATTTTCTTTGTTGATATAGTACTAGATTGGAAGGGTAACTTTACTTGTCTAGCTTTGGCATATATCTCACAATGATTAATCTAATTGGTTGAAGCATAATAAGAAATAGAAGAAATATGTCTCATATTAGAATAAGGCAAATGCCCCAACCTCCAATGTCATAGGCTTACATCATTTGAAAGTGCAGAACAACATGCAACAGAAACTAAAGACTCAGTACTATCCCTAATACACTTAGAAGAAACTGGATAGTAGTCCTTCTTAAAAGCTGAAAAAACTGGACAATAGTCCTTCTTGGAATCAAGCAAACTGCTACAAGGCTTGATGGTGTGAAATAGATAAATCCCATGTTTCTCCTTACCAAGAACCACAGGCCCCTTCGTGCACCATTAAAGTGCAAAATGAGTAGACAGTTAACATGTTGACAAAAATTGTGAACTGATAGAAGATTATACTTAAAAATAGGAACAAAAAGAACAATAACCAGAGTGAGATCAGGAAGAACTTGTACATTTCCTTCCTGAGTGACCCTAACCTTTTGTGAGTTTGGAATATTAACAAAGTCTGGCTTGACTAAGGTTCTAACATTGAATAAAAGATTAAGATCACATGTCATGTGTCCAGAAGCCCCTGAGTCTAAGATCCAAATAACAGTAGCAGAAATTTTTGAGAAAGTGTATTTAGGTATACTAGCATAATTTGCAGTCACATTCACTTCTGAGCTAATGTCTCCTTGTGTTGTAAACTTAGCTTGTTGAAGTAGCTGGCATAGATTGTTATACTGCTCTTAAGTAAACCCTTTCTCCAAATCATAGGTTGGCTGATTAGAATTAGGACCTGCTGTAGCTGCTGCATGTCCCTGAATACCCCTTTGAAACCTTTTGTTCTTAGTGAATTTAAAATCTGCAGGAAACCCAATAATTCTATAGCATTTATCAACTGAATGTCCAAGTTTCTTACATAACACACCACTGTGTTTCTTTTTCCCTCAAAATTTCCTCTCTTATTTGCTTGAGCATCCTTCTGACTTCCAAATTGCTGTTTTGTGGCCAGGAAAGCAGAGTCAAGAGGATGTTGTGCAACTTGAATTTCTCTCTGTTTCTCTTCTTGGATCAAGAGTGAATAAGCATGATTGATGCTAGGAAGAGGTGTCGTCATGAGAATATTGCTTTTCACACCTGTATAAGCATCATTCAGCTCATCAGGAACTAAATAAGCCTTCCATCATGCTGAGATTTCAGAGATCTGCTCTTTCCTCCACAAGAGCATTCACAGCTACAGTGAGTACATGTATTAAAAGTATCCAACTCATCCCAGATTGTCTTAAACTTTGGGTAATATCCAACAATATCACAAATTCCCTGAACTAAATCACTAAGTTCCTTCTGCAGCTGATAAAGCAAAGCTCCATTGCTTCGACCAAATCTGTCTTCCAATTCCTTCTGGATCTCTTTAGCTTTGTTAGAATAAAGGACACTCTCCGCAATCTGCTTTGAAAGAGAGTTCATTAGCCATGATATTACCATATCATTGCATCGATTCCATGCTTTGAAAGAAGGTGAATCTGCAAGTGGCTCAATGATCATTCCATCTATGAAACCAATCTTATTTTTAGCTGAGAGAGCTATGAGGACTTCCCTACGCCATCCTCCATAGCCTTTTCCATCAAATATGGAATTGACAATAATCATCCTAGGTGAATCTAAAGGATGAAGCTAAAAGGGATGAGAACTATCATTTGTGATAGTGATTTGAGGGGCTTCAATTGTGGAAGAACTTCTAGTAGGCAAGTAGCAGAAGGAACCTTAGTGACAGCCATTGGAGAAGGCTAAGAAAAAAAACTTGAGCAAGAAGATAAGACCTATACCTTAGTGCTCTGATACTATATCAGAAACGAAAATATAAATGGAGAATTTTCTTGAGTGTTTTATTCATTCTGTGTACAAGTATTTATACAGAGCAAAAGGAAAAAAAATTGTTATGCTAAGTACAAGTGTCCTACTACTATTTGTCTTTGTAACTACCTAATGGAATCTTAAGAAAGAATATAAAGAAATTAATATATACACATTTTATCTATACACTACACACGGTAAAAGAAGCTTGTAGATTTTCAATATACTATTTTTATTCTTTAGTCAAAATGGACGGCTCAAATGTGCTTTTTGTTGAAGCAAATAAACGAACATGATTAACTTTGATGATAAAATGGTCCAGTCTTTGGAAATATCGACATTTGACTTTGACTCATCTTCTTTACCAAAATTCTCTGTACACAGTTGGTGAACTTGGAGAATGCCGACGCCAATATCGTATATGGTAAACATCAAGCAATTGATATGCATGCCATATATATATTTGAATTGATCATACTAAAATAGGATGACCTTGCTCAATTAAAATTGTCCGTCAATATAATTGAACCAAGCAAAAGAGAATTTGCCATCAACCATCCTTAGCCAATTTTGATTCGCTCTTTCGCCATAAAAACAGACGGCTTCTACTCCACTTATTTCTCTTTTAGCTGTCTCAACATAAATTAATTTTTTAAATTTCTTAAGATTGTTAGTAAACTATGTTCGATACTAGAAAATCAGAGAAGAAAAGAAATGTTAGTTCAATAAAAAAAGAACATAAATAATTTCCGAGCCCACAAGTTGCTTGTGTGTATTTAAGAAATTTAATCCCCTTATTGTTGCCAAGGTTATGGATTACTTGCTCCTAGGACAGAACAGAAAAACTATTCTATAATACTGGCAATCAAAATTACAAAACTTCAACGAACTCAACAAACGGAGCAAATCACACTTGACACTTAGTTTATTTGAAATAAAATAATGTAACAATGTATGGGAGAAATTTCAGATTTTTCATGTATGAAAATTCAGGCTAAGCCTCTAAATTTAGAGACAATGAAAGAGTGAGATACAGAGATGCAACCTAAAATGTGCCTCTTCCATTTCTCATTCACACACTTTAAAGAAAAACCCAAAATTATATACACATAAAAGCATTAGTCTTATATATACAATGTGACGTTTCACTAAAGGAAATTTATACAAACATCCTTCGGCTCTCTCGCTCCGCCCCTTATAAAACCTATGACTTCTCATGAGCCAAAGGCTATGGTTCCGTGCCTAAGATCATCCAATTAATTCGAAACAGAATCTCATTTTTATTTCACTTTGAATACGAGTTCTTTAATCAATTAATTAATACTATTGTATGCGTGTGAAATCGAGCTCGTAGTGCATCCCAGCCTCAGACATGGTAGAACGGGCTTGAGACATGACAATAAGGAATTGAAATCGACCCCAAGTCCCACCAGGCTAGAACCCGGGTACAGAACACCTGCCTTCGAGAGCACCGAGGCCGTTATCTCGGAATCAATCCTAACCTCAAACGACCTCGACGAAACATTGCCAGCGTAGCTAACAGAAGACAGAAATATCCGTGACCGACCAGATATTATGGCGGGAACCACGGCACGTATCAATAAGGAACCGACGATCAATAAATCAAAAGATTTTTTTACCTTTTATAGAATTATACCTAAAGTAGGACTCCTCTACTACATAAAGGGGGCCTGATAATTCATAACACACATAGTAACACGCATTCAAATGCAATACATTATTATTTCTCTTAAAGCTCTTATCCATCTGTATTTTGAGACCGATCGAGGTGCATCCGGCTCAAGGGTGACTAATCCTTCAAGGCTGAAATTGTCCAATTCGTGTGGTTTGAATTTACTTTGTCATTATTTATTCAATTGCAACTTGATTTATTACTTTGTGTCGAGTTAATCCGTGTATCCTTAAAACTACTTACAAATTTAATTGTTATCCGATTTTAAGGGTAAACAGTTTGATACAAATTACCGTAACATACCCCATTTTACACTTGTTCTTTGAAGTGTTTTTGACTCCAGGTTAAAATCAAATTGTCAAACTATAGCATATCGCACCTTTTGATAAATAATGAGCCTAGACCGAAAAAAAAAATCGAGGGTCCAAACCGAGGGTGAAATCGAAGTCAAAACCTAGGGTCCAAAACCGAGGGTGAAATCGAAGTTGAAAATCGAGGATCCTCCCGAGGTCTCAAATCGAGGTCGATTCCGAGGTCTCAAACCGAGGACGAAATCGAGGTCGATTCCGAGACCTCAGACCAAGAATGGAATCGAGGTCGATTCTGAGGTCTCAAACCGAGGACGAAATCGAGGTCGATTCCGAGACCTCAGACCGATGATGGAATCAGGTCGATTCCAGGCCAATATCGAGGTCCAAATCGAGGCCAATATCGAGGTCCGAAATTGAGGCCAAAACTGAGGTCCAAATCGAGGTCCAAAATCGAGGTAAATTTTCGAGGTATTACCGACACCAACTTCAGATCGAGGGCAGAACCGAGACCCTGGAAGTTGATAACCTTTTAGTAAAGATTGGATAAGTATTAACCTTTATGGAATAAGTGTTTCACCTTTATCAAGTGGATACAGTAATCTATTGAGAGACTTCCTAAGTACCACGTGGCATGTGACGAGGTTTTACTCAATTTGAGGATTAGTGGAGTCTTGGTAAAGGGCGCGCGCACACACACACACACACACACACATATATATATATATATATGTGTGTGTGTGTGTGTGTGTGTGTGTGTGTGTGTGTGTGTCCAATTACTGTGAGTTCTTTTGCACTAAGAAAAGGGACTCTGGCAAGATATTCCGCCGACCTTAGCTGCTATAAAACAAAGTGTTTAGGACAGAGTGATAAGACACTGTATCGTTGGGGAAAAGAGGAAATCATTGGAGATACATATGTTCACTTCAACAATTATAGGGGAAAGAATTCCATCTTGAACATACTCTGTTCCAGAGCACTGAAGGGCATGAAACTCTTTTCTAAGCACAACTTCTCCATAGTTTCATCCATCCAATTAAGGTAAGTTTAATTTTTTAAGGCATGCAATTATTGGGGAACTCACGAAATGAATTCAAGTCATTGTATAAATAGGTTATGGGCGCTTTTCCTATGGTATGGAAATTGGTGGTGGTGTGGAAGCTCGTATAGAGCTTGATTATTGTTAAAAGGAGGTCGGGTGTCGAGTACACCATTGAATAAAGCCTCGAGGAGATTGCCGCTCTCTGATTGCTTGATTGGTATAGCTGCAGTTTTAGTTGATGTCATGGTTGTTGGCTGTTATGACTTATGGGAAACCTTATAAATAGGGGAGGTGCTGTCCGTTTCATCGTAGACTGAGGAATCATAACCTTTTTCATAAATTGAAGTTGGCCAGCATATATAAGGTATGTGAGACTGTCCCTTTCCTTCTTTTGCACGACTCTAATTAAACATACACATTGAACGAGCCCCAAAGATGCTCTACTCTTAGTGACTAGTAGTACTTATATTATTCCCATCTTATGGGAGGATTGATGTTGATGTTATTTCTATGACCCTACGTCACTTCAAAAGGTTCAGAATGTGATTCCAATGAGTCCAGCATGCAATATCTATTTTACCGTGCCGCACTATAGTCGGCCGGGCAGGCACCTATTGTGAAACTATATATATGTATATGTTTTACTCTACTGAGCCGCGCTATAGTCGGCAGTTATTTTACTTTACCGTGCCGTGCTATAGTCGGCCGGGCAGGCACCTATTGTGCAACCACTAATCAGTTGGGTATTGATGTTACCGAGCCTTATGATGGCCGGGGTATGATATGATGATGATATGATATGATGATGATGAGGCCCATAGAGGCGTATGTATATGATGATGATGGTTTTTAAAAGGATATATATACATGTATACACATCAGGCATTTCATGATTAGTCGCCCTTAGAGGCTTTCAGATGTTACAGTACGTATATTCTCATCACCCTCAGAGGCAGTCAAATGTTACAGGGTGTATATTCTCTACCCCTATACACATTATGGTTACATTATGTTTTCCTATCTTACATACTCAGTACTTTATTCATACTAATGTCCTCTTTTGTGGATGCTGCATATCGTGCTACAGGTCCTGATAGACAGGTAGATGAAGCTCCCCCACGACAGTAGGCAGCCAATTCAGCAGTTGTTGGCGAGGTCCCTTCTCCGGACTTGCCGTGGTCTTGGTATGCATATTTTTGTTATAGGCATTATGTGTATGTCGGCGCCCTGTTCCGGCAAAGTTTTGCAGCACTTATGTTCTTTAGAGGCTCATGGACAAGTGTCGACTCATGTATAGTTGGGATTGCCTTGTCGGTGAATTTACTTTTGTTGTATAGTCTTTCATATCAGCCTTGTCGGCTATGGTATATATGTTTATGGCATTACCTGTCGTTTTTGGTTGATTAGAATTCTTGTTTACCATTTATACTGATCTTGTTGGCCCTTACAGATAATAAGAAAGGTTAGATAAGATGTATGGTGACACTCGGCAGGTAGGGCCTGGGTGCCAGTCGCGGCCCTCCGGCTTGGGTCGTGACAAACTTGGTATCAGAGTAAGTCTGTCCTAGGGTTGTCTATGAGCGGTGTCTAGTAGAGTTTTGACTATGGATGTGTAGCGCGCCACATTTATAATCAGGAGGCTGCATGACTTTTAGGGTCATAACATGATGTGCATATATCACGGCACTCACGGTCATAGGACAGAAGATTGCCGACAATTGAGAGAAGAAGTAGCCTGTCTGTTCAATAATGGGCATCTTCGAGAGTTCTTGAGCGATCGAGCCAAGAACCTCTTTAGGAACAGAGATTCTGGTAAACAGACCAAAAATGAGGAACCTCAGCACGTCATCAACATGATCATCGGTGGGGTCGATGTTCCCCAGGGGTCGATGCTGAAGCGCACCAAAATGTCTATCACAAGGAAAAACGAACTCGGGATTAATGATGGAGGGAACCTTGTCCTTCAACGATGAAGACGCTGAAGGGATCATGCAGCATCATAATGATTCATGGTAATATCAGTACTTATAAATAAATCTCGAGTTAAGCTTGTATTAATTGATCCAGGTAGCTCAGCCAACATCATCAGATCGAGGGTCGTGGAACAGCTCGGCCTGCAAGATCAGATTGTGCCCGCAATCTAAGTCTTGAACGGGTTCAACATGGCGTGTGAGAGCACTAAAGGAGAGATAACATTACCGGTAAACACTACTAGGACCGTACTGGAAGCCAAGTTCTATGTGATCGACAGAGACATGATGTACAATGGTTTGTTCGGGAGACCTTGGATTCAAAACATGAGGGCGATCCCCTCAAATCTTCACCAGGTGTTAAAGTTCCCAACGTGTGAAGGAATAAAAACAGTTTACGGAGAACAACCGGCTGCAAAAGAAATGTTCCAGCTGACGAGGTGATCCTAATATCAACACTTCTAGCACCGAAGGATCTGGGTACGGTTACCAAGGGGGAAACCAAATAGCAATTACCGACGCTAGCTCCATCTCGTCCGGAGAGTCATGAGAAGGGTGAGGATAATGACTAAGAGATTTCTAGGTCTTTTATAGACCCCGATGATTTCGATGCTACTAAATCAACGGTCGAAGAACTGGAACAAGTCGTGTTGATGGAACGCTTGCCCAATCGAAAGGGATACCCGGGCACGGGGTTAAGTCCCAATTATTCCTTTGATTGGATCATTAGCTAAAGCAAACTTTTGTACCGTATTAGGGCATCCCATTAGTAAATCGGTTTGGTCCGATTTATCAGGTTCTAATATTATTGACCGATTTGGGCGTATATGCAGAAATCTTTTTCGTTATTATAGCGGATCTTCCAAAAAAAAAAGACTTTATATCGAATAAAGTATATACTTCGACTTTCTTGTGCTAGAACTTTAGCTCGAAAACACAAAAGTACTGTATACGCTTTTTTGAAAAGATCGAGCTCGAAATTATTGGAAGAATTCTTAACGTCGGAAGAACAAGTTCTTTCTTTGACCTTCCTACGAGCTTCTTCTCGTTTGTGGGGAGTATATAGAAGTCGGATTTGGTATTTGGATATTTTTTGTATCACCAAGCTCAAGAAAAAACTCATTCAATTTTTTATAGCTAACGAAGATTGTTTTGCTTGGTCCCACCTTAATATGACAGGGATTCCTTCGGAAATAATCACTCACAGGTTGATCTTGGACCCGAAGTTGCACTCGGTCAAGCAAAAAAGGAAGCCCCAGTCGGAAGTTAAACATGCTTTCATCAAGGACGAGGTATCTAAACTCCTTAAAATAGGGTCCATCGGGGAGGTAAAATGCCCGGATTGGATAGCGAACGTAGTAGTAGTCCCCAAAAAAGGGAACAAATTAAGAATGTGTGTGGATTATAAAGATCTGAATAAGGCATGTCCCAAAGACTCGTTCCCTTTGCCAAATATCGATTGCATGATCGATGCGACGGTCGGCCACGAGATTCTCAATTTTCTCGATGCTTATTCCGGGTACAACCAAATATGGATTGACCTGGGTGATCAGGAAAAAACTTCCTTCATCACCAAGTACGACATCTACTGCTATAACGTGATGCCATTCGGATTAAAAATGCTGGCGCCGCTTACCAATGCCTAGTAAATTGAATATTCGAGGAACAAATTAGAAAATCAATGGAGGTTTACATTGACGATATGTTGGTTAGGTCCCCGCGAGCAGAATGACCATTTAAACATTTGCAGGAAACTTTCCTGCATACTAAAGAAATACAATATGAAGCTGAACCCGGAGAAATGTGCGTTTAGAGTCAGGTTCGGTAAATTCCTCGGATTCATGGTGTCTTACCGGGAGATCAAGATTAATACCCATAAGATCAAGGCCATCGAAGATATCACTGTTGTGGACAACGTGAAGGCCGTAAAAAGGTTGATCGGATGCATAGCCGCCTTGGGACGATTTATCTCGAGGTCGTCCAACAAGAACACTATTTCTTCTCACAGTTGAAGAAAAAGAACAACTTTTCTTGGACCTCGAAATGCCAAAAAGTCTTGGAGGAGCTCAAGCGATATCTATCGAGCCCGCCGCTACTTCACACGCCAAAGACAGACGAACAACTATACCTGTACTTGGCAGTATCGGAGATAGCGATAAGTGGAATCCTGGTTCGAGAAGAGAAAGGACCATTGGCGAGGCCGAATCTAGGTACCCTCACCTGGAAAAGCTGGCACTCGCTTTGCTAAGCGCCTCTAGGATGCTAAAACCGTACTTCCAATGTCACCTTGCATGTGTCGTAACCACTTAGCCCTCAATGGTTACAACATCAAATATCAGCCTCAAACCGCCATTAAGTCTCAAATATTGGCAGACTTTGTGGCCGATTTCACACTGGCCTTAATACCCGAGGTCAAAAGAGAGTTATTATTGAACTTGGGGTCCTCTTCAGGAATCTGGACCTTCTATATGGATGGCACCTCAAACGCAAAGGGGTCCGGACTTGGAATTGTATTGAAACCACCCGTAGGTAATATAGTTAGACAATCTATCCGGACTGTAAAATTGACTAACAATAAAGTCAAGTATGAGGCCTTGATTGCGGGTCTCGAACTTGCCAAAAGCCTAGGAGTAGAGGTGATTGAAGCTAAGTGCGACACCTTCCTTGTGGTGAACCAAGTTAATGGGACCTTCAAAGTTAGAGAGGAATGAATGCAAAGGTACTTGGATAAATTGCAGGTAACGTTGCACCGATTCAAAGAATGAACTCTACAACACGTGCCTCGGGAACAAAAAAGTGAGGCCGTTGTGCTTGCTAGCTTAGGGTCGTCAATCAAGGACGATAAGTTCAATTGGGGGGAAGTCGTGCAGCTCGGTGGAAGAAGGTCACGCCGAGATAAACTTAACAAGCCTAACTTGGGACAGGAGAAACAAATATAGAATATATCAGGACCGGAAGATTGCCTCCGGACCCTAAAGAATCGAGGGCTCTGCGTTCGAAAGCAGCCTGATTCAGCCTATCCTAAGACGGTACATTGTACCGGAGAACGTTCGATGGCCAACTCGCAATATGTCTAGGACCCGGAGATACCGAGTACGTTCTAAGGGAAATCCACGAAGGCACCTGCAGGAATCATTTGGGCGCCGAATTGTTGATTCAGAAAATAATCGGGGCCGACTACTATTGGATCGACACAGAAAAGGACGCGAAGGAGTTCGTACGAAAATATGACGGATGTCAAAGACATTCTCCAATGATTCATCAACCCGGGGAGCTACTACATTCGATCTTGTCACCCTAGCCATTTATGAAAAGGGGGATGGATATCGTCGGCCCCTTTCCTTGGGCACCATGTAAGGCTCAATTTATATTGTTTATGGCTAATATTTTTCTAAATGAGTGGAAGCCAGGAAAGGTCAGGGAGAAGGAAGTCATTGACTTCATCTGGGACCACATAATATGTCGATTCGGAATGCCGGCCGAGATAGTGTGTGACAATGGGAAGAAATTCATCGGTAGCAAAGTAAGCAAGTTTCTCGAAGATCATAAAACCAAAACAATCCTGTCGATGCCCTATCACTCTAGTGGGAACGGGCAAGCGGAATCCACAAACAAGACCATACTACAGAACCTCAAAAAGAGATTGACCGATGCCAAAGAAAAATGGAAAGAAATCTTGCCCGAAGTCCTATGGGCATACTGAACAACCTCAAAGTCCAGCACCGGGGCCACCTTGTTCTCATTAGTCTACGGCGCAGAAGCCCTGATACCGGTCGAAGTCAGAGAACCAAGTCTCAAGTTCTTATATGCAACTAAAGAATCAAAAAACGAGACCATGACTAGCCTGGAACTATTAGACAAAAGGCGTGATGCCGCCCTCGTCCGATTGGCAGCCTAGAAAAAATAGATTGAGAGGTATTACAGTCGGAGAGCCAACCTTCGACACTTCAATGTCGGGGACTTAGTGTTGAGTAAGGTCACATTAAACACTCGGAATCCAAACAACGGAAAGCTTGGACTGAATTGGGAAGGTCCGTATCAAATTATCGGGATCACCGGAAAAGGATTGTACAAACTCGGAACAACGAACGGTGAACAACTATCGAACAACTGGAACGTAACTCACTTGAAACGATATTACTGCTAAGGTACAGCCTCGATCGCTTCGTTTATTTATCTACATTTTGGACTAACACTTGTAGGTATCTATCAAAGAAGAACACAATTTTCTAGGCCTGAAAGCACGCTTTATACTCTTTTTTCCTTGAGCCGATTTTGTCCCAAATGGGTTTTCCGGTAAGGTTTTTAACGAGGCAATCGTGCTAACTTAGAATCGAAGTCAACAGTGTTCAAGACTTCTCTACAATAAACCCGGAACACTGGGGACCATTACTCATAGAAAATGATTTTGGCAAGGAAAGAAACTTTATGCTCGAATAGTCTAGGCTCGATCGATAGGATTCTCGATAAGAGCCAAATGGTCGAATGAACCGTGTCCATATAGATCACTAGAGCCCAGACAAAAAAAACATGTGTAACTTTGTACATAACGCACAAAATTTAAAGGAAGTTTCTACCTTGCAGATAAATATTTTGCCCTTTGAAAATGTTTTCCTTTTTACATCTGATTCCCCGAAGATATCGAGCCCAAGGACCACTTCACTCGAGGACTGCCGCCCAAGGCAGGTTCGGACATCCCGCGATAATAAAACCCGATAGCACAAAGCTTATTTGGTAGTGCCCGAATCTTAAAGGCTACAGCCAACCCCATTCGGGAACAGTTATCTCGGTTAAACCCGGATAACTCGGTATAACAAGCCCATTGGGCAACAACCGTACTAGAAAGGCTAAGGTCGTACTAAAATGGTTCGGAGACGTCCGAAACCCGTAATAATAAATAAGGCCTTAAAAAATTTCTAAACCGGTTCAAAAGGCTATCCTTGACAAACTATAATCTAAAAAATTCTAAGTACTTTGGGGAAAAGTTTTTGATCATACCGAGCCCCCAAAATGCCTTAAAAAAATAATATCAAAGGCAAGTCATGTTCGAACCTACGGACATGACTTAATTATTACATGCTAAGGCATTTTGTTCTTTGCAAATATAAGAATAAAGTGAAGGAAAACAAGGTTAGAAACTGTCGAAGGGAAAAAAGAAGCCTTATTATATTTATATATATATATATATATATATATATATATATATATATATATATATATATATATATATATATATATATATATATATATATATATATGAAGTCTTTACAAAGGCCAAACGGCCTTGACTAAACAAAGGAAAATGTACAAGGCACCTAAACGGCCTGGTCTTCACCAAAGCCCGCCTCGTCGCCAGGGTCTTCTGAGTCCCCTCCACCCTCGGATCCGCTTGAACCCTCGGAGTCTTCTTCATCCTCGGGATACGCCAACTTCTTGGCCTCAGCTTCGAGCTTCTTAGCACTCTCAATCTCAGCCGATAAGTCGAAACCCCAAGCATGAATTTCCTTAAGGGCCTCCCTTCGGGATTGTCGCTTCGCATGCTCGACGATTTCCTTCAATCGATCCTGGGTAGCCTCAGCATTAGCCTTATATTGGGCCACATCTCGTTGGCATCAGCTTTGACCACCACAACCACCAACTTGGCCGTTTCGAGCTCCTTGGCGAGAGTTTCTCGATCAAAGACGGCCGAGATTAGCTGAGACTGGAGTTCCACAAATTTTTGGGCCCGCACCTCAGATTTTTCCTTTGCCGCCCGAAGCTGGACCTCAGTCGAAGTTAGCTACGCCCGAGCAGTCTCCTTTTTCGAGGCCAGGCAGTCCATCCTCCCTCTCCATTCTTCGACCTCGGCCTTGACTGCATCCATCTCAGCTCGGAGTTGGTCAATCTGATCGATCTTCTGTTGGACCTGCAGATTCCGACCATTAGTCACCGAGTCTAGCTCATCGTCACTAACTTCAAATATTTGTACCTGTTCAACCAGGTCCGCGTGCTCCTTCCGAGCCATCTCCAGCTCAGCTCGGAGGCTCTTACTCCCCTTCACGCTGCTCGCTAAGAAGTTTGTAAGTATTTCTCTTCAGTGAGCCCTCGAACTTCGGCTTCAAGCTGGTTCAGCTTGTCCAGATATCGAAAAAAAGTTTCATGGTGAAGCACTGAGGCTTACAAACACAAAGAAAGTTTTAGGGTTATTTATGAATTAGTCTAAGTACAAATTGAAGTCATCAAGAGATATCTGAAGTTACCAGGTTTAGCTCCTGTTATGCTTCGTTGAACATGCAGGGCGCGTCTACCTCGTTCATCTCGGCTTGGTCTTTCTCGGTCACCAAAAACCGAAGGCAACTGGCCAGCCCTATGGGGAAGGAGAGGACCCGGGCATCCTTCGGAATGGAGATGATGATGGATCGCTTTCGGTCAGGATCCACACTTGGAACCGGGAACCGGGTTGATCAATTTCGGGCTTGATTAAGGCCTGCTTGCTCCCAAAGATGGACTCTTCTTTGGCACCTCTAAGTCACCCAATCCGCTGTCGTCCTCTGTGGCGGTAGAATCCACGCCATCAAAAAAGCCGCGATAGGAGTCGTCCACCCCATTGGCCCCATCACTGGGACGTTCTTTCACCGTCTGATCCTCGTTATATATGGACTCACCGAACGAGGGCGACTCAGTGATATCTATCACACTGAGTACTTCCTTCAGGGCATTGCCCATATCCCCGGAAGCCTCGGCCCCGGCCTCCTCGTCGGCCTCCTTAGCTTTTGGCAGATCGACCTCGCCTCTCTTTGGTTCGGAGGCCCCTTTCCCTTCGAGCTGTGACGGCACGCAATCCATCAGATCAAAGGCTTTTCCTTATCCTTCGGATACGTCCCTCTGTCGATAGAGTAAATCAGAAGATGGTGCTCGAGCACTGGTGCTTTCTTTAGACTTGCGCACCAGCCTTCTTATTTTCTTTTCTTCGAGCTTGGAGAACTCGGAACCCTCTTCCTTTTCTTCTCTTCAACCTGTCTCGGAGAAGGGGACTCGACAAGGAAGTTCTCGCTACCGGATGGAGGCCTCAGTTCAACATCCTTGGATAAACCTGCAAAAAAAAGTAAAGGGAGTGAGAAGTTGATGACATAAGAGGAATTCGAATATTACTTACTCAAGAAAGGAATCTCACCATGGGAACGAGCCTCCTAACGACCCTTCGAAAGCTTGCTCCATGAGCGCTCAGAGTAGGGAATTTGTGATATGATCTCCTCGACCCACTCCTTGAGTCGAAAGACAACATTCGGGACTTGAGTGACAGCTGTACCATCACAAAACACCGATAAGAAGGAAGGAAAAAAGTATAAAATTAACTTTTGGAAACGAAATTATACATACGTGATGTATTCCACTTCTCGGACAACGGCATACGCTCAGCTGGGATCAAGTCCAAAGTCCTCACTCAGGCAAAACGGCCTTGCCAGCCCCGATCTCTGTCTTCATCAATACTCGAGAACGGAGCTTTACTGGCCCGACACACAAGCTTTGTCAGTCCTCCCCGGAAGATTCAGGGACTGTATAAGCACATAAGGTGGTCGATGGTGAACGAACATCCGTCGATCTTGCTCACGAAGAATCGGAGAAGGATCACGATCCTCCAGAGTGAAGGATAAATTTGACCGAGGCAGACCCCGTATCTCTTGCAGAAATCGATGATGACCGGATCCACCGGGCCCAGTGTAAAAGGATAAGTGTAAACACTTAAGTATCCCTCGACATGGGTGGTGATGGCTTCATCGGGTTCGAGAACCACTATGTGTTTGTCAACCCAATTGCAATCCGTTTTGACCGAGCAGACGTACCTCGAGCAGACGTACCTCGAGATCTCCTGGCACCGGCCTTGTATGAAGGAAGGCTTTTCAACCTTAAAGTCAACATTGACCAGGCATCCCCCAGGGATGAACATTTTCAAAGGAGATTCCGGTATTGATTCCTCGACGGCAGTACGCGAAACGGTCTCCTCGGCTTCGGTAGCCGGCCGCGAAGTAGAAGGATTTTCTTTTTGGGGAATAGTTTTTGAAGTCTTCACCATTTCTTTGAAAAATGGAGGAAAAATGGGGGAAGAGAGGAAGTTAAAGGAGTGCACTTGTCGGCTTGAGATGAAGACGAACAAGAGTTCTTACAAAAGATCTCAAATAACTGGGATATAAGTGCTAGGGGTATTGAAATTTCAAAGGTTCGAGGGTAAAAGGTATTTATAGTTTTTTAGCGGCGGTTCACATCCAGGAACACATTGTAATACGCATTCATAAGCAATACATTTTTTTTTAAAAGCTCTTATTCATCTGTATTTTGAGATCGATCGAGGTGTATCCGGCTCGAGGGTGACTAATCCTTCAAGGCTGAAATTGTCCAATTCGTGTGGTTTGGATTTACTTTGTCATTATTTATTCAATTGCAACTTGATTTATTACTTTGTGTTGAGTTAATCCGCATATTCTTAAAACTACTTACAAATTTAATTGTTATCCAATTTTGAGGGTAAACAATTATATTTTCTTTATCAAAGTTCTACTCCCTCCATTTCAATTTATGTGAACCTGTTTGACTGGGCACGGAGTTTAAGAAAAAATAAAGACTTTGAAAATTTGTGGTCCTAAACAAGTCAGAAAGGGCTTCAGAATATTTGTGTGATTAGAAAAGCTTCTCATTAAGGGTAGAATTGAAAGTTCAAGTTAAATTATTTTCAAATTTAGAAAATGGTCATTCTTTTTGGAACGGACCAAAAATTAGGTTCATATAAACTGAAACGGAGGGAGTATTTGTTAGAACCACAAAAGAAAAGTATAAACTATTGTTTTTGTAATTAAAAATATTACGTACAAAAAATATTAATAGTGTTCTTTGTGCCGTTGTTTTCTCAAAAATATCAAATACCCACTTCTCGGAATTTTTTTTATGGAGATGTTACGTGGTGTTTGGTTAAAAAAATTGAAAAAGTTCTTGCAAAACCTTTTAGCTCTTTTTCTTTTGCCAAAACTATTTTTCAACAAAATGCGATGAGAGAAAAACAGGTTCAGTTTTTCGAAATTCTATTTTTTAGCATTTGGTTGAGGAACTGTTTTCGCAGAAAAAACTGTTTTTTTCTTCTTTTCAAAACCTTTAAAATTAAGAACTCAACAAACGTAAATTCAAAATTATTGGATTCGACTATATGAATATTTTTACAAAATATTAAATATTGGCTGAGCCAATCAGTTTTCCTTGTTTATTTCTAGAAGAATTAAAAGATAGGTTATAGTACTAATATAGAACACATGAAAGTTGTCAATAAAAAATTAAAAAGGGAGCTTAAGGATAGGATTATTAGTACGTCAAGATTCCGCAAGACCATTTCACCAGTTTAATTGTAACAGAAACAGATGTTAATCAAGAATACTGAGACCTCAACTGGAGGAGTTGGGCGAGCGAATAATAGTCTAAGTTTTTCCATAAGTCAATTTTTTCTTTCAAAGGTAAAATATTACTTTTTTTTAAAATTGAAGTCTTTGGCCAAGTTTTTGGAAGGAAAAAAAAAAGTGCTTTTGAGTAAAAGCAGAAGTAATTTTGGAGAAGCAAAAAAAAAAAAAACTTCCCGAAAAGTATTTTTTTGAAAAATACTTTTGAGAAAAATATATTCAAAAGCTCTTTCTAAAAGTTTGGCCTAACATTAACTATCGCTCAAAAGTATTTTTCAAATTAATTAGCCAAATATTCTCACTAAAAATATATTTGAAAAAAGAAAAAAATATTTCACAAAATAAGTTTGATTTTTGAAATTTATAATAAAGCTAGATATGGTTTCTAATACTCTACTTGATTAATGGGTATTTTATTTGAAAATAATGAAGAAACGAAAGCTAGTGCAGATTTTGCCCTTATCTCTAGATTAATTCTTGAAACACAAAATAATGAAAAACAAACTTTATTGTTCCTTTGGGCCTTTGCAATAATTGACTCCATTTTGTTGTTATCCAACTAATAAACACCTGTCTGATCCCTCAAACTGTTCTAATTGTACTAATGAGTATCTTTCAATTTGTAAACTTATCTGCTCCACGAGTATGATATATTCATTCTTTTTCTTTTTTTTTTCTTCTATATTTTGAGGAAAGCAGACTTCTTGTAGTTAAGGTAAAATTTGAACGTTGATATCAAAACTTCTAATAGAACATGTAATATAGTTGAATTCAAAATTTGAATTTTATTCGTTCAAGTTCGGGGTTCTATCCCAATTTACTTAAATTATTGATTCTTAAGTTAGAGTTCTAACACATATATAAGGTCCACGTTAATCATAAGGGTTTATTATACGCAGTCTTACTCTATATTTTTGCAAGAGATTGTTTTTACGATCGAATGACCTTATGATCATATATAACAAGCAATTTTATGTTAAGACAATCAATATAGCAGCAAATACCATGTTGCAGGTATAAAGTATAAACCTAGAAAAAGAGGAAGTCCGAAGTTCTGAAATTACTATTCTTTAATTAAAGGTAAGTCCACTTTCTTGCCGTTAACATACAAACTATACCTGAGAAAAAAAGGATATTCTTTAATTGAAAGGAAGTCCACTTTCTTGCCGATCAGATGAAAGATGACCTAACTGCTTACACTATGAAGTCACTAAACCAATTGATTATATAGAAAATAAACTTCGTGTTCATACCCTTAAAATTTATTATTTTAATATTTACAATAATAATAATAACAAACCCAATAAAATTACATAAAAAGAATAGTGTGTACTTTCTACCTTATGAAAATAAAGAAATTATTTCTGAAAGATCTTCAGCTTAAGAAAAATATAATTGTAACAGTATTAATTTAAAAATATCATAATTTATATAAGTTGTTAGAAAACACTTAAAGAAAATTTGGAGTAAAACAGTTTAAGGTAAAGTCCACATCGGAGCGAGTTCCAATTTCTTTTTTCTTGCAATATGTTATTTTATTACTAGCGTAGAAAGTTCTCTATTATAAAATTATACTTGGAGAGTGAGACCAACTTAAATTACAATACATAGTAGTCAACTAGTCATAGATTTAGAGTAAATCAAGTAATTAATTTAAACTTTTACGATCAATTAAATTATACTACACAAATAAAAATATACAAAAAAGGACTAACCATCCTATTGAATAACTCTCTTTATTTCTTTACCCTTCAAGTAAAACCTACCCTACGAATATTCGGTATTTTACTCTTATAAATATAACCTCTTCTGTTCAACTAAACCCCCAAAAAATCAAAACAAGCCTTGAGAATATGAGCCAAGCCTTAAAAATCGACTTCCAAATTTGCGAAGAAATCGGCCGTGGTAGATTCGGTACGGTCTACCGCTGCTTTTCTCCGGTCACCGGTCATTCCTTCGCCTGTAAATCCATTGAAAAATCCTCCCTCCTCGATTCCACCGACCGTGAGTGCCTCGACAAAGAGCCAAAAATTCTCCAGCTCCTTTCCGGTAGCCCAAACATTCTCAAAATCCATAAAATCTACGAAGATGAAAACTTCCTTCACATGGTAACCGACCTCTGCCCAAACAACGATCTCTACGAGCGGGTTTCCACTGGGCCGTTATCCGAACGGGCCGCCGCTAATATTCTGGCCCAATTAATTTCCGCGATTAATCACTGTCACAAAATGGGGGTGGCCCACCGCGATATTAAGCCGGATAATATCCTTTTTGATTCGCAGGACAGGTTGAAGTTGGCTGATTTTGGATCTGCTGAGTGGTTCGTTGGGTGTGATGGGAGGTTGATGAGTGGGGTGGTGGGTACGCCGTATTACGTGGCGCCGGAGGTTTTAATGGGTGAAGAATACAATGAGAAAGTGGATGTGTGGAGCGCCGGTGTTATTTTGTATATTATGCTTTCTGGAGTTCCTCCTTTTTACGGCGAAACTCCGACTGAGACATTTCAGGCTGTTTTAAGGGCAAATTTGAGATTTCCTACTAGGAATTTCAGGTCGGTTTCGCCTGAAGCTAAGGATTTGTTGAGGAAAATGATCTGTAAGGATGTTTCTAGAAGGTTTACAGCAGAACAAGTGCTAAGTATGTATTTTTAGCCCTTTTTTTTTTACTTTTATTTTAGTTTGACTTTGGTCAACTCCAGCTGATTTTGATTTTATTTTTATTGAATGCAGGACACCAATGGGTAATTAATGGAGGAGAGACAAGATCAATGGATGATTAATTAGTAACAGTGCAAATCTGTTAAGCTTCTGCTGTACATATTATGAGGAAAATAAAAAGAAAGAAAAATTTGCGGCTATATATGTAAAATTTCCATGCTTTCCCCACCTTTATATGTTTTTGGAATATCAAAGGTTGAGGGAGAGAGGGAAGTATTTGTGCTTTTATCCTTCAGTTTTGTTTAGAGAAGCACTACTATTGTAATAAAGTTTGCTGCTTTTATAATGCTATGGATCTTTAAGGAAAATTTCTGCTTATATTTGTGTTTGAAATTGTAGTTACAAAGCACCATCCTTTCCTCTTTACTGATCTGAATCTTTGTGTAATATTATTTTGACCTTCTTTTTTAATAATATACTCTTTCCGGTTCATTTTAATTAATTTTTTTAAAAAATATTTTCACACATATTGAGGAATTTATTTTTAGTATTAATTAATAATAAAATTATTCATATTAACTTTAATTTTTTCTTTAAAAATATAACAAATATTCTTATATTTTTATTCTAGGGGCAATTTTTTTAAAAAAAGTTAATTTTTTCTTATATTTAAAAAAATTAAATGTTATAAATCACGAAAAAAAGCTAAAAAGTCAATTAAGTAAATTGGAGAGTCTTAATTTTCAGAACTTGAACCTGAAAGGGACACCCTTTAATATAAAGGGCGATCCTTCCACATCCCTTGGTTATAGTTTTTGACTTCTATACAGCTTGATGGAATTTCTTGTAAAAGGGTGTGACTAACTTTTGTTCTTAACTTTATTGATGTTGAAATATCCAAAATGTTGATATGTGTTTTCTGACAATGGGATAAAGTAAAGGTGATTCCTTTAAATTTCTAGAAAGGCATATTATTAGCATATGCTTTTGTGTCTAGATTCAAGAAGAATGGAGAAGTAAAAGGATTTGGAAGGGTACGGTAAAGTGTACCGTTCAATTTGGCATCCATCAATCAAGGAATGGTGGGTCATATTGCTTTTGTAGCTTTGTGGAGTGGGAGTGGGAGTGAAATCTACAAAAGATAGCACTTGGATATGCTTTTGAGTTTTAAGCCATGAAGCATATACAAATTGCTATACTTTCATTTACGCCGTAGTCAATATGGTCAAATTCGTAGCTAGAAATTGAAATTTTATGTGTTCGACATTTTCTTTTTTTTAAATTAATAATTTATATATATTTAATGAACTTTTAAATTAGATACAGAGTTTCCATCAAAGCTACTAAGTTCGTCTAAATTCGTAAACTCTATACTAACTCCGCCCTTGAATATAGTGTGCATATGTGTGGGTACATTTCAATGAAGTCTTAAAAAAATATTTTGTAGTAGTAATTTTGCCTTTTTTGGATCGATGATTTATCAGAAATAATTTTTTTTTGTATAAAATAAGAATAAAAATGTACTCTTATTTTATACAAAAGGATAGCTCCCTAAAATCTCAGCCTCTTCTACTTCTTTTTTAAGGGGTAACTTCAGCCTCTTCTTTGGTTGTGTGTAAAACTACCCAAACAGTTTGCTCGAACGCGGCCTCTGTGTTAAAAAAAAAAAAACGACGAAAAAAAAAAAGAAGAAAGAAAAACAGAAAGTGACAAAAGTAAAAGAATCTGACAGGTAGAATTAAGTAAACAACGGAGGGGGTTCATTGTACAACTAATGAAAAATGAGTTGATAACCACAAAAGCTGCCCTAGACTTTAACAAATACACACTATAGCTATACATATAAAATTGAAATATGTATATATATAAAAAACACAATGGGTACACTCTATGGATTGGCTTAAAGTATTAAATAGTCTTCTGATAAATTGTCTATAAATGACGAGCAATCTGAGGGCATGGACAATCAGTGTTTTAGAAGGCGTGGGCGTAAGATAAGATATTTTACATATATTTCGGCGAGGCGTAAGTTTTGATGTACCCGTAAGCCCCATAAGTAGTTAATTTTTAATATTTTAGAAAAATAATATAATCATAGTAAATATTTATAAACAGGTAAAATTGCATAAAAATTAAAGAAAATTATATATATATATATATATATATATATATAATAGATATAAGATATGCTCCATCTCTATAAAAAATTACTTAAACAATCTATTATACGTTACTTACAAGCATAAGTAACTTGAGTCTAAAAGAATAAAGTTTTTTTACATGGAAGAACAAAAAGAATGGCTAACATGCAATTTGAATTTTGAACTTGCTACTATTAAGAGAATGAAGTTCTCTTTATATTTGTAAAAAAGAAAAATGAATATTCGTTGCTTTTTGGAGATATTAGCATACTAGCGAACAAGATAAAGAATTTGAAAAGACCATAAATTAGAGTTTCAATCAATAAAAAAAGTCTTGACTTTTAAATTTGATATTTTTCGGTTCCTTTTAAAACTTTTGAGTAATTATCAAACTGACTTTTGAGAATTTGAATATTATATGAAGGACTTATTCAACAAATTTTATTTTAATTTAAAAAAATCTTATAGGACTTATGCCTCACTAAAAAATGCGCCTCAAACGTCCGGTGTACGTCCGGACATACGCCCCAAATCATTAAACATACGCCTCTTGAGACTTCATCCTACATCATCACCTCTTTGAGATTTTCATCCCAAACGTCCGAGCTCGCCCCCAAAACATCTTCTAAAAACACTGCTCTAGACAGCAAAATATACAGAGGGTCTCTAGAGAGGGAACTGGCAGATAATCAGAGTCCTTTCAAATAAAATTAGGAGGAGACAGCGACCAGAACCAGCAGTTGAACCCATGTGGTCTCATCTAAACAAAAAGGACAAAAGACGGAGAAACCGAGAAATGGTCAAAAGAGCCACATACCACTATACATCTGTGTGCCGACGTATCACGTTCAGTTATGTGAATATGTGACTTTAAAGACTTATAAAATTGTTGTCAGTTATATAAGGAACAACATGCCATCGTTACTCTCTTAGTTTGTTATCATTATATTTTTTGTACTATTATTATTTACTTTCAGTACTTTTTTGGTTTTCTTTTTTTTGCTATTTTGAATTTAGTTTTCTAAATATTTTTATAGTTATTACTTTATAATTTTTTTTTTTGTTTTAGTCGAAGGTTTATTGAAAACAATTTCTTTACCATTTCAAAATAAGAATAAGACTGGTTATATTCTACCCTTAAGGCTATTTATATTCTTTCTTTCAAAACTTCAATTGTGTAAATACACTGAACAGTTATTGTTGTTGTTCGATAAGGAACTAACATAAAACCTTTCATTGTAGTACATTATGTGTACTAATCCACTTACTAGAAATTTTAGATATCTTGTTATTAGTTGTTTATAAAAGATGAGCAAACCGATGGATCAGATTAAATAAATAGGCATTGTTACCATCAAGAGTTGTGATAAAATAAATAAATTCTTTTAATTCGAGTTGCGAAAATAATAAAAATCTTAATTAAAATCAGTTTTTTTTCCTCCTTAAATGAGCTTATACATCACTAATTCGAATTAATGAAAGCTCCAAAGCTGCTAGCGGACATCATGGAACGGTTGAAATAAATTAATGAGAAAGAGGGGGACCAGAAAGTGAAGCAATTAAGCAGACAAAAGGCGGAGAAAGTGAGAAATGGTAGAGAGCCGTATATCGATCAGCGGCCTGACATATCAAAAATTGAGTAATGTGACATTTATGAACAAGACCTACTTTTGGACACGTAACAATACTAGCAAATTTTAACCCGACTTTTTGTAATCCCCAAATCATATTAACTAGTATAAATTAATGTAGCAACATATATCATTTAAATATACAATAACGTGATATTCAGTGAAATCTCATTAAGTAAGAATTGGAGATGATAATTATAGATAGATTTTATCCCTAACTTATGAAGATAGATGTGCAGTTTCTAGTAGATCCTCGCTTAAGAAAAATATTGTCACAATAATTATGAAAAGGGAATACAACATAAAGAAGTGGTGAAAGAGAAACAATAGCAATAACCAGAAAAAAACTAAAATAACCCAAACAAAAGGAACAACAAGCTTTAATGAAATCTAAGAACAAGAAATACACGAACAACACTAGTGCTACAAGCAGGAAAAAGAACATAAATGTGGAAAAAAAATACGATCAACTACCTACTACCCTAATCCTCGACTTTCACGTCCAAATATTAAGGGTAATGCCTCGGTAAGGTGAAGATGTGTCATGTCCTGCCTGATCGCCTCCTCCCAATACTTGTTCGACTTACCTCTACCTCTCCTTGGACTCACCAAAGCCAATCTCTTAGACCTCCTCACTTGGGCATCTGTGTATCTCCCCTTCAATGCACAAACTATTTTAGCTTCGTTTTCCGCATTTTGTCAGTCATTGAGGTCGCTCCCACCTTGTCCATAGCCTCATTCCTAATCATATCTTTCCTAGTATGTCCAAACATTCATTTCAACATTTTCATTTTTGCGAGTTACATCTTCTGGACATGCGAGGTATTGACTTACCAACACTCTGCTCCGTATGACATAGTCGGTAGAACAACTACTTTGTAGAGCTTTTGAGTAAATGATTCAAACATAACCTTTACAAATTTAATTGAAAATATAGGCTACAAAGATCCACGTATAAAAATAATAATTTGACATAAAATAAACTTTTATAAGCCACACAACCAATTAGCCAAAAATCAGGTAGGCATGCTTTGGCCTGAATAAATTTTATTGGTACTGTGTTTATAGCGTGTGGGTTGGGTACTAGAATACGCTTTGATAAGCTATCTGCGAGGTTATTGCGTGCAATAGTTGTTCACTTGTGTACTACTTTATTGACAACAGCGTAAAATAAGTGGCAGCAATATTTAGCAAGCATTTCTAGACTTTACCAATAAATCTTTGTTTAATCAAATCTAATTTCCCATGCTTTTATTTTGACTTTATGCCATTCCTTTACGAATATCTGGTTTAGATTGTAGAGAAGGCTATTTACAAAATTTAAAGTAACTTTAAATGAAGAAAATCTTTAATTATTTAGCATTAAGGTGGAGTAAGGGTATTGTGGTGCAAACAATTTTGTTACAAATTGATAATTTGATAATTATATCATTAATAAAAGGAAAACAAAAGATCTGGAGTTACATATATTTCCTTAGTAAATTATTGTATATAACTGCTTTGTTGACACTAGATAGCAAAACCCACAAAAAATATCTCTTTTTAGTTAAAATGCTTTTAATATGTGAATTTGTTTCTTCCTTATTGCTTTAATGACTTGTGTTTCTCATTGCTTGGAATATACTCAAAAATGCACATTTTCCATCACTTGGAATGAGAACCAAAAGAAGGAAAATGGAAGAAAACTCATATGAAAGGAAAGGCATATATTAGCGAATATACTTTGGATTTCGAATTTGAGAAAAAATATATAGAAGCCAAGCAACATTGACAATTCTTATGGACTCTGGTAGTAAAGAGTACAATATTGGCTAAGCATTTATAAGTTGCTAAGATTTTACTCTAAACTTGATTAGAAGCGAATTAAAAATTTAAATTAATATATTAATTTTAATGTCAAGAATTGAAAGTTTTATTAAACGAGTCCATAGATCATTTCAACTACGTTAGGCCGCAATTCGATAGAGTATATTATTTTATACATTACGATAAGTACTTTTACTTAGTACGTGTACAAAATAGTATTAGTTTGTATTTCTTTAATAAGTTGGAGAATCTAAAACATATCAGTACATGTTATGTTCATCAACATGTTCCTTCCCTCTCTTTCCGACAAAACAGCGAGCAAGAAGTTCAGTTACGGATTATTGCTTTGTCAATAAGATTTTTAATTATCATTAATAAAGATAATATAATAAAAATAAACTCTTAATAAATAATTTTTAAAGGGGAGAGCGAAGTCAATATTGGGCTAGTAAAGATGAACGAAAAGAGTATTTGATGAATTCACTAAACTAAACTATAAGCTCTAACAATAGATAACGTAAAAAACTATTTCTAAATAAAAGATACACTAGATGTTGTTAATTTATCTTACAACATTTAGTTGTTGGAAATATTAGTACTGTATACGGTAAATCGAGCCCGCTGCATGACTTGTCTTCTGGGTGAGTCAATCGGAGTAGGAACATGACTGCATTGTATCAAACTCAGAACGAAGAATCCCTCGTATTGAGAGCTCGGGCAAAGCACTTGCCCTCCGGGATATCGGAGCCATATCCTCAAGGGCCGATTTGAAGATCGAAGACTTCAGAGAACATTACCAAGTAGTTGCGCATGACTAACAAAGAGCTGTGATGTCCGTGCCTAACCGAATATTACGGCGCGAATCTCAGCTCGTATCAGTGATCGGCGAAACGGAAGATTTTTATCTTTTTTAGAATTATTAGGGTAAATTTTCCCTGCTATATAAATGAAAAAGATTATTATTCATAGGGACACATTGCAACACACATATCAAGCTAATATATTCATATTTTCTCTGTTATTCAGAGTCCTTACTTTTGTACACCAGCTCTTCATTAGTGTGAGCTCGGGACCGAAGGCAGGCATCTCATTAAGACATTACTAAGTCCGGGATCACTCTTCTTATTGGTATGACAATTTAGTATGTCCTTTATCTGTTTAATCTAACGTCATTTATCATTTGTATTGAATTAATTCGCATATCCTTAAAAAGCACATATAAAATTTAATTGTTATTCATTTTGAGGGTAAACAGTTTGGCGCCCACCATGGGGCTAAGGATAATAGTGGCAATTTGATACAAATTTCCATAACGAACTCTATTTTGTATTTGTTCTTTGAGATTTTAAATTCAGGTCAAATTAGAAATGTTAAACTCCCAATCTGCCTATTTGAACGTTGATGCTGAGTCTGACCACCATGGCGAGAACGACAATGTGGTGCCCAGCAACGAGGTGCCCCATGTTGACCCCAATGGAGTCCCAATCGCGGATCTGATCGATGCTAACTCACACGTGGCGATCGAAGCAAACTTGCCTACTGACCCCGAAAAAAGCATTCGCGGGGGAGCCCTGTCGATAGTCCAGAGTACACACGACGGCGAAGGTGATGGGATCAACTTGCAGGTGATCATCGAGATGTTACAGGCTCAATAGGCAGCTAGCCCAGTTGAAGAACTAAAGTCGTGCTCCTAGCAGAGTTGAGCTCGATCCATCACTGGAAAATGCTCGTAGAAATGAACCGCCACAGAAAGGCCGGGTGAAGCAGAACTGGGGACCAATCGCGAGATAATAAAGATGCTTGAGAAGCTGACAAAACGGGTGGAATCGGGAGAAAAGAAAATCGAAGTCAACGACAAAAAAGTGAAGACCTATAACTCCAGGGTCGATCAAACCCCAGGAGCACCAACGATACTGAAGGTCTTGGATTCCAAGAAATTTGTCCAAAAGCCCTTCCCTTCGAGCGCAGCTCTGAAGCCAATCCCAAAGAAGTTCCGTATGCCCGAAATTCCGATGTATAATGAAACAATTGATCCAAATGTACATTGGACCTCCTACACGTGTGCCATCAAGGGGAACTTGGAAGATGACGAAATCGAATCCGTTCTGCTGAAAAGGTTCAGAGAGACCTTGTTAAAAGGAGCTATGATATGGTATCACAACTTAACCCCTAATTTTATTGACTCGTTTGCTATGCTTGCAAATGCCATTGTAAAAGCGCATGCCGGAGCCATCAAGGTCGAGACCAGGAAGTCAGACCTTTTCAAAGTAAAGCAAAGAGATAACGAGATGCTCAAGGAATTCGTGTCGAGGTTTCAAATAGAACGGATGGATCTGCCTCCAGTCAAGGACGATTGGGCGTTTCAGGCATTCACCCAAGGACTCAATCCCCAAAGCTAATTGGCTTCGCAGCAGTTGAAACAAAAGTCGATAGAATACCCGATGGTAACTTAGGCCGATGTCCATAACATGTACCAATCAAAAATTAGGGTCGAAGACAATCAGTTCGGGGCCTCTTTCGGATCCGTTTATCCCTTCAGAACTAGTGACAGATCCAAAAGAGTCGTTAATCATGAACCAAGATCGAAAAGAGATGGATATCAGCCATACAATGGAGATCGAAGGGGTAATTGGTCCGGACGCAACCCTACGGGGAGTGAAAGAAGGAGCGATCAAGATCATAATAATCGGGGACTCATGAGCAAAAATGGTTTCGACAGGCTAATCGGGTCTAAGGAGGCACCAAGGTTATCAGAGTACAACTTCAGCGTCGATGCTGTCGGCATCGTATCAGCCATCGGACGCATCAAAGATACTAAGTGGCCTCGACCATTGCAATCCGATCTTGCCCAAAGGGACCCCAACATAATGTGTAAGTATCATGGCACTCACGGCCACAGAACCGAAGACTGGCGACAACTGAGAGAAGAGGTATCCCGGTTATTCAATAATGGACACCTCCAAGAATTTCTGAGTGATCGAGCCAAAAATCACTTCAGGAATAGGGACTCCAACAAGCAGATCAAGCAATAGGAACCTCAACACATCATTAATGTGATCATTGGTGGAGTTGACGTCCCTCAAGGACGATGTTAAAGCGCACTAAGGTGTCCATTACAAGGGAAAAACGGACTCGAGATTATGTACCAGAGGGAACCGTATCTTTCAACGACGAGGACGCTGAAGGTATCGTGCAACCACATAAAGATGCACTGGTAATATCTATACTCATAAATAAATCTCGAGTTAAGCATGTGTTAATTAATTTAGGTAACCCGGCCAATATCATCAGATCGAGGGTCGTGGAACAGTTGGGTCTACTAGACCAAATAATGCATGCAGCCCGAGTTTTAAATGGATTTAACATGGTATGTGAGACTACTAAAAGGGGAGATAACCCTGCCGGTAAGCACCGCAGGAACCATTTAAGAAATAAAGTTCTACGTGATCGAAGGAGATATGGGATACAATGCTCTATTTGAAAGGCCATGGTTTCACAACATGAAGGCAGTAACCTCGTCACTACATCAGACGTTGATATTCCCCACATCGGGAGGGATCAGGACTGTTTACGGAGAACAACCGGCCGCAAAAGAAATGTTTACGATCGATGAGGTGACCCCGATATCTGCACTCTCGACATCAAAGAACCCGAGTACGGTTACCAAGGAAGAAATCAAATAGCAATCACCTGACACCGGCCTCGACCGAACCAGAAAAGCAGGAGACAGCGAGGATGATGATTACAGAGTCCCTAGGTCGTTCATAGCCCCTGACGTTTTCGATGCCACCAAGTCAATGGTTGAGGAGCTGGAGCAAGTCAGATTGATCGAGCACTTGCCCGATCGAAAGGTATATCTGGGCAAGGGGCTAACTTCTGAGCTCAAGAAAAAACTCATTGATTTCCTTATTGCTAACATAGATTGTTTCAGTTGGTCCCACCTTGATAGTACATGCATCTCACCAGAAACAACCACTCACAAGTTGAGCTTGAACCCGAAGTTCCACCCGGTTAAACAGAAGAGGAGGCCTCAGTCCGAAGTCAAGCACACATTCATCAAAGACGAGGTATCCAAACTCCTTAAAATAGGTTCCATTCGGGAAGTTAAGTACCCGGATTGGTTAGGAAACGCAGTAGTAGTGCCTAAAAAGGGAAATAAATTAAAAATGTGTGTAAACTACAAAGACTTGAACAAGGCATGCCCTAAAGACTCTTTTACTTTGCCTAACATTGATTGCATGATCGATGCGACGGCCGACCACGAGATACTTAACTTTCTCGACGCCTGTTTCGGGTACAACCAAATCCGGATGGACTCGAGCGACTAGGAAAAAACTTCCTTCATCACGAAATACGACACCTATTGTTATAACATAATGCTGTTTGGAATAAAAAACGCCAGTGCCACCTACCAACGCCTAGTAAACCCGATGTTCAAATAACAAATAGGAAAATTAATGGAGGTTTACATTGACGGCATGTTAGTTAAGTCCCTGCGAGCAGAGGACCATTTAGAACATTTGCAGGAAACTTTCAACATACTGAACAAATACAATATGAATCTAAACCCGGAGAAATACGCATTCAGGTTCGGGTCTGGGAAGTTCCTTGGATTCATGGTGTCCAACAGGGGAATTGAGAACAATCCCGACAAATCAAAGCTATAGAAGACATCACCGTAGTAGACATTGTCAAGGTCGTTCAAAGGTTAACCGAGCATATAGCCGCCCTGGGTCAGTTCATATCAAGGTCCTCCGATAAGAGCCATCGGTTCTTCTCATTACTGAAGAAGAAAAATAACTTTTCATGGACCCCGAAATGCCAGAAAGCTTTGGAAGAACTCAAACGGTACCTTTCGAGTCCCACTTTGCTTCATACTCCGAAGATAGACGAGCAGTTGTACCTGTACGTAGCGGTATCCGAGATAACGGTAAGTTGAGTCTTAGTCTGGGAAGAAGAAGGTATGCAATTTCCTATATATTATGTTAGCAGGACTCTAGTCGAAGCCGAAACAAGGTATCCTCACTTGGAGAAATTAGCACTTGCTTTGCTAAGTGCCTCCAGGAAGTTAAGGCTATAATTTCAATGCCATCCCTTATGTGTCGTAACTACTTACCCATTAAGGAACATAATGCACACACCCGAGCTCCCAAGACATTGGCCAAATGGGCCATGAAAATTAGCCGGTACGATATCGAATATCGACCCTGAACAACCATCAAATCTCAAATTTTGGCAGACTTCGTGGCCGACTTCACACCGGATCTAATACCCAAAGTCGAAAAGGAATTGTTGTTAACCTCGGGGACCTCCTCGGGAATCTGGACCTTCTTTACGGAAATTGTCTCGAAAGCAAAGGGGTCCGGACTCGGCATCATGTTGAAGCCGCCCATAGGTAACGTAGTTTAGCAAGCTATTAGAACTGTGAAATTAACTAACCATGAGGCCAATATGAGGCCATGATTGCAGGTCTCGAGTTAGCTAAAAGGCTCGGGTCGAAGTGATCGAAGCCAAATGCGATTCCTTCTTCGTGGTAAATTAAGTCAATGGAACATTCAAAGTGAAAGAGGAACGAACGCGAAGATACTGAGATAAATTACAGGTAACTCTACATCGATTCTAGGAATGGACCCTACAACACGTGCCCCGGGATTAAAATAGCAAAGCCAATGCTCTGTCTAATTTGGGGTCGTCGATTGGTGATGCTGAATTCGGCTCAGAGACGGTCGTACAACTTATGGAATCAGCAGTGGAAGAAGGCCATGCCGAGATAAACTCGACAAGTTTAACCTGGGAATGGAGAAACAAGTATATAGATTACCTGAAGACTAGGAAGCTGCCATTGGATCCCAAAGAATCGAGAGCCCTGCGCACGAAGGCAGCTAGGTTTTGCTTGTCCGAAGATAATGCCCTATTCAGAAGAACATTTGATGGCCCACTCGCCATATTTTTGGGACCAGGAGATACCAAATATGTTTTGGGGAAAGTTCACGAAGGCACTTGGGGGAACCATTTGGGGGCAGAATCGTTGGTTCGTAAGATAATCAGAGCCGGCTATTACTGTATCAACATGTAGAAAGATGCGAAGGAGTTCGTGCGAAAATGAGATGGCTGTTAGAGGCACACACCAATGATCCACCAACTCGGGGAGTTGCTACACTCGGTTCTGTCACTATAGCCGTTCATGAAATGGGGAACGGACATTGTCGGTCCCCTACCATGGGCACCCGGCAAGGCTCAATTTATACTATTTATGACTGACTATTTCTCTAAATGGGCTGAAGCTCAAGCATTTGAGAAGGTCCGATAAAACGAAGTCATCGACTTCATATTAGACCACATAATATGCCGGTTCGGTATATCGGCCGAGATAGTATGTGATAAGGGGAAGTTCATCGGCAACAATGTCAGTAAATCTTTCGACGACCATAAGATCAAGAAGATCTTGTCAACACCCTATCACCCTAGTGGGAACGGGCAAGCAGAGTCGATGAACAAAACAATCCTTCAAAACCTTAATAAAAGATTAACCGATGCCAAAGGGAAGTGGAAGGATATCCTCCCCGAAGACTTGTGGGCATATCACACGACCTCAAAATCCAGTACCCGAGCCCCCCTGTTTTCGTTGGTCTACAGTGCCAAAGCACTAACAACGGTCGAGGTGGGAGAATTGAGCCTCAGGTTCTGATATGCAATCGAAGAATCAAACGGCGAGGCCATGAGCACGAGCCTAGAATTACTAGATAAGAGGCGCGAGTCCGCTCTAGTCCGGTTGGCCTCCCAAAATAGCAGATAGAAAGATATTACAACCGATGAGCCAACCTCCAGCACTTCAACATTGGGGACTTGGTATTAAGAAGAGTAACATAGAACACTCGGACCCCGAACGTATAGAAGCTTGGACCGAGTTGGGAAGGTCCGTATCGAGTCATCGTGGTTACTGGTAAAGGTTCGTACAAACTCAAAGCGAGAAACGACACACAACTACCAAACAATTGGAATGGGACCCACTTAACACGAAATTACTGCTAAGGTACGCCATCATTGGTTTTCTTTTATTTATTTTATTTGGCTAACACTTGCAGGCAACAACCAAAGGAGAATGTAGCTGATTAGGCCTGAAAGCACGCGTTGCACTCTTTTTTCCTTGAACCGATTTTGTCCCAAATGGGTTTTCCCGCAAGGTTATAACGAGGCAACAATAAATCGTGCCAACTTAGAGTCAATGACCGGTTTTTAATCGAAGTCAATGGTCGCATCAACAGTATCCGAGTTCACTTGAAGATCGACCTCGAATACTGGGGGCCATCACCTTCGGGTCATGATTTTTAGTAAGGAAGGAAACTCTATGCTCGAACAATCTAGGCTCGGTGGTTAGGATTTATTGTAAGGGCCAAATAGTCAAATGAACCGTGCCCGCATAGGTCACCCCGGCCACAATACGAGCTTTTATGCAATCTTGAACATTACACATTGAAATGAAAGAAAGTTTCTACCTTGCTAACAAACACTCTTTGCTTCTTAAAAGTATCGAGCCCAAGGGCTATTCCTACCCGAGAACTATCAAGCCCAAGGGCCACCACTGTCCGAGCCCAAAGTTTAACCCCACTCGGGTACTGCCGTCCTAGATAAGTTCGGACGGTTCGGGTTATCATAACTCGGAGGCACAACACCTATCAGGCAGTGCCCAAACCTAAAAGGTTGCGGCCACCTTAAAAATAGTTCGGAGACGTTAGAAGCCCGTAATAAAAACATAAGGCCTTCAATGAAATTCCAAACCTGTTCAAAGGTTAACCTCAGCAAAGATATAGTCTAAAAACATTTAAACGAGCATCTTGGGGAATGCTTTCGGTCACTCTGAGCCCCCATAAGTTTCAAGCAAAACTTGTATCGAGGAAGAGTTTTGTTCAGACCTCCGAAAAATGACTTATTACTACGTTTGATTCCGTGCTATGGCATTTGAAATCTTTGCAATTAGGATGTTAAAAATAATTGACTTCAAAATTGCCAAAAGGGAAAAACTTTATATGCATTCCGGAATGTCTTTACAAAGGCTAATGAAAACGGCCTCAACAGAATAAATGTACAAATTACAAAAACAAAGACAAATTCTAAGTCATCTACGCCTGATCTTCACCAGGACCCGACTCATTACCAGAGCCGTCGGGGCTTCTTCATCTTCGGGTTCTCCGGAGCCCTCAGAGCCTTCTTCATCGTCGGGTTTAGCTAGCTTCTTGTCCTCGACCTCATGTCTTTTCGCCTCCTCGAGCTGGAATGACAGGTCGAAGCCTCGAGCATGGATCTCCCTACGGGATAGCCGCCTGACATACTCAGCAGCAGTCTTCAGCGGAGCTTCGGCTGCTTCTACATTAGCCCTATACTGGACCACCATCTCTTTGACATCAGCCAAGGTTTCTTTTGACTTGGACCTCGCCATTTTGAGCTCCTTGTCAAAGGCATCCCGTTCGGCAATGGCTGAACCTAGTTGAGCTTGAAGGTCCTCGTTTTGCCGAGCCCGAGCATTGGCTTTCTCTTTCACCACTCGAAGTTGAACCTCCACCGATGCTAGATGTGCCTGTGCGGTCTCCTTCTTCGAAGCCAGCATGTCCATTTTGCTCTTCCAAACCTCGGCCATGGCTTGGACCTCATTTATTTCAGTTCGGAGTTGGTTAATTCGGGGAATGTTCTGCTGAACCTGTGAGGTTTGGTCATTAGTCGCCATGTCTAAGTCGTCATCGCTAACTTCAAAAACCTTTACCTTCTCAACCAAGTCGGCATTGTCTTTCTGAGCCGCATCTAGCTCGGCCTGGAGGTTCTTGACGACCCCTTCGTGTTGCTCGTTGAGAAGCTTATACATGTCTCTTTTCTCGGCAAGCTGCTTGACCTCAGCCTCGAGTTGGTTAATCTCAGTCTGGTATCGAAGAAAGCTTTCGTGATGGAGTACCGGGGCCAGCAGAAGGGTAAAAGAAAGAAGATATGAGAAATATCAAGGACTAAGTCAAAGGCCGAAAGACCGTAATGATGCCTTACCCGATTCGGGGCCTGCTGTTCCTCGCTGAACAGGCACAACACGTCCACCTCATTTATTTTCACCTGGTCTTATTTGTCAGCAGGCATTGAAGATGGCTTGCTACTCCCTCAGGAGCAGAAAAAACCCGGACATCCTCCGAGATAGTGATGATTATCGACCTCTTATGGTCGGGGTCCGCACTGGGGGCAAGGAACTGGTTGACCAACTTTCGGCTCGAGTTTAGCTCTCTGACTTCTGAAGACGGATCCTTTCTCGGCACTTCTAGGTTGCCCAGCCCAGAAAAGTCTTCCAATACGGACGATCACGCCGTCAAAAAAGGAACGAAGGGGATCGTCCACCCCATGAGCCCCTTCGTTATATTTCTCCTTCCTCGCTTGGGCTTCTTCGAGCATAGACTCGATATAAGAGGGCGTCCCCAAGATCTCAATCACGCTGGGCACTTCCTTTGGTGCAGAACGACATCCTGGGAAGTTTCACCCTGGGGATCCGCGTCGGATTTCTGAGTTGGAGAGGGACCGGTCTCGCGAGTCTCCCCTTCGGATGCCTCCCAATCCATGGAGTTACAAAGACAGATTCATCCTCCGTCTCATCCCTAAGCCAAAGGAGTGAGTCGAAGGTGTGCACACGAGAACTAGAGCCTATCCTGGGCTTGCGGAGCACCCGCTTCTTCGGTTTCTTCGTGTCGAAACTCGGGGAGCCCGAGGGTTTTCTTTTCCTCTTCTTATTTTCCCCCCGTGGCAGCAACAAAGGGATCAGCGGGCGGGGGAACATCTTCGTCCCCTTCCGAAGGCCTATGTTTGGTGGTCTTAGGAATTCTTACAATGATATAGAGGAGGGGTTAGTATAACATAAGATGGATACGTAATGATGAGTATTCGTAAAGGGACCTTACCATGAGAACGGGCTTCCCATCAGTCCTTTGAGAGTCTCCTCCATGTGCGCTCGAAGAAGGACATCTTAGTACAGATGGTTGATGGCTCGAAAATAGCGTTTCGATAGAAAAGTAGAAAAAGGACAAAGGAAGGAGGCTTTCATTTCGAAGGCAGCCCGATGGTGAACGACACGTGTCCGAAGTTAGAACGACACAATTGATGGGACGCTTCGTCTCCTTATCGAAACGTACGAAGGAAGGACTCGGATTCATCTGTCGTTTCCCATCGTTTCGGCAAGCATACTCTCTGAGAAACGAGGGGACTATCTGCATTTGAGTAAAATCGAGCCCGTTGTATGACTCGTCTTCCTGGTGAGCCAATCGAAGCAGGAACATGACCGTATTGTATCGGAGTCAGAACGAAGAACCCCTCGTCTTAGGACTCGGGCAAGGCACCCGCCCTCGGGGATATGGGGGCCATATCCTCAAGGGACGATCTAAAGATTGAACACTTCGGAGAAGAGTACCAAGTAGTTGAACACGACTAACAAAGGGTGGTGATGTCCGTGCCTAACCGGATATCACGGCACGAATCTCGACTCGTATTAGTGATCGGCGAAATGGAAGAATTTTATCTTTTTTACAATTGTACTTAGGTTAAAAATCCCCTATTATATAAAGGGGAAATATTATTATTCATAGGGACACATTGTAAACACGCATATCAAGGCAATATACTCTTATTTTCTCAGTTATTCAGAGTTCTTATTTTTGTTCACCAGTTCTTCATTAGTGTGAGCCCAGGACCGAAAGCAGGCATTTCATTAAGACATTACTGAGTCCGGGATCACTCTTCTCATTGGTTTGACAATTTATTACGTCATTTATCTGTTTAATCTAACGCCATTTATCATTTGTATTAAGTTAATCCGCATATCTTTAAAATCACATATAAATTTAATTCTTATTCATTTTTTAGGTTTAACGAGTACTTAAAAAATTATTCTATAAAATTTTATATATCTTTTAAGTGCACAATCTTTTTTAGCTACGCGCTCGGCACTTCTCCATGTTACTTATTGCTACCGGCAATATATTGTTTTATATAACCCATAATGGAACTTATCCACATGCACAAAGTAACGGGCTTAATTGAATACATAAATATTAACATAAAGTATAAATTTAATTATAAAAATTTACTAAAACTATAAAAAAATTAATAGCTGAACTCATAATTTTAAAATAATAATAGATTTACCGTCAAAAACCTTAAATATTAAACTCATATAAATCTTGAATTCGCCTCTATCCACGTGTCATTGTTGTGTCCCATAGACCCATTGAAAAGCTTATATACTTCAATCACGTATGAAATACATATAAAAAATATGTAACTCCAAATTTATGTCGCGAGAAACACAGACAACAAATGTGACGTGAATTCCTACACCCCTTTTATTATTGTTTTTAAGTTTTTCCAGTGTTGACTAATACGATAAGCAAGTCTTACTATTATAATAAAGGAGTAAAAAGAGTTGTTATAATTATAAATTACTGCAATAGCTGCATACTAGTATTGTTTATCGTCTAAAGATTTCAAGACTTTGTAGGGAAAGACTATAAGTATTAGTGAGACTGTCTTTTCATCTCTCTTACATATTTCACTTCATTAATTTAAATATTAAGATTAAATTTGAAAACAATTAATAAAAGGTTTTTTATTGCTATGTACAATCAAATTCAAATAGCCAAAACAACATTTATTTGAGATTGTCAATTACGATTCACGTGAATCCATTAACTTTAGTTCATGCTATGTATATATATTAAAAAATTTATTAAATATTTATAATTATTAGCCTGTAAAACTTATTATTATCAATATTATCTTGAAGTCATCTTTTAGAACCCATAAACTTTAAATTTTGAATTGGTCCGTAACTACGTAGCATTTGGAAAAGCATAAAAGCAAAGCGGAAAAGTGGGCAAGCCGGCCAAGCATGTGCTTTGAACTTTTACATTAATTATTTAATACAAGTATGTGATAAAGTTTGCTGCTTTTTATAATATGAATGCTTAAGAAAATTTTGTTTACATGTGTGTCAGGAATCACACTTAAAGCAAAGGTTTATGTCTTTATGCAATCTTAATAAAATGTGTTGAATATTTGACAAAAGCATCTGATTTGGTTCTGTATTCCTCTGATTTTTTGAAACATGTTAATATTATTAGCATATGCTTAGTGATCTAGATGAAGAATGGAATAGGAAAAGGACTTGAAGGACAACAGTACCATTATTATTTTTTTCTTTTTTTGGGGTTAAAATTAATTTGCACGGCCAATTTTTACATCAAACTATGCTAATTATCTTCGTCGAATAACTGCCTCAACTCTATATTTAGCTTTATTCCCATAAAAAATGGTTATTTAACTCGACCATCTTATCGTTTTAATATATTTCATGATTTATTTTAATCATAACAATAATTAGCAGATCTTACATCAAACCAGTTTAATCGACACCCTCATAAAAATGAGAGGAAATGATGCATCGAAATGGTAAGGAATTTGCAAAAAAACAAAAGATTGAGTTGTCAAAAGTATGATTTCATTTGAAGCATAAATCTTTATTTATATTGGGAGTCATGATCAACATAGTATATTTTTGTGCGTGTTAATATGTCTTTATACTATACGAAATTAAGCACATTTGTCCTTCGTTAATACTTTAGCTCATATATGCTTTTACTGTCAAATAGTTGGTCCATATATGCCCTTACCGTCACATAATATCCTTTTCCAAATAGAATCCATCCAAACTAATTAGCTCTTTCTTTAATTGTATTAAAGTGTATTACAAACACTATTTTCTTTTTATTAGTACTTTTTTTTCTTTACCTTTCTCTTTTCTTTCTTTTTTTCTTTTTCTTTTCTTCTCTATTTTTTTCTCCCATATCTGATTTCCTCCATTGCTGATGTCTTCTCCATTTCCGTCACCAATTTCACGTGATTTTATTCCTAAAAATCTAACCTATACCACCAAAAGCTTCCTAGCGAGAAGGCTCTAGTTCTTCTGAAAAGGAGATGAAAATTATCGGAGAAATTTTTTCGGTAGTGCTAATTGGGTGAAGGTAGGATATGGTTATTCAGATTCTGAAGGTCTTGTTCCCTTCAGATCAGGTCAGAAGAACCTATGGGTTTTGGATAGTAAGATTAGCAGGAATTCATGAGTTTTGTCAGGTGAAATTGGTGATGAAAATAGAAAAGACATCAGCAATGGAGGAAATCGGATATGGAAGAAAAGAAAAGAGAAGAAAAGAAAAGACAAAGGTAAATAAAAAAAAAGTACTAATAAATAGGAAATAGTGTTTGTAATACACTTTAGTACAATTAACGAAAGAGCTAATTAATTTGGGTAGATTTCGTGACAGTAAAGGCATATATGGACCAACTATATCACGATAAGGGCATATGCGGATTAAAGTATTAACGAAGGGCTAATGTATTTAATTTCATACAGTACAAGGACATATTTGAACCTTTTCCGATTTCTAACATTTGGATTAATCATAATAATAATCAGCAGATCGTACATCAAACCATTTTCTTAAAACAAAAAAATAGAGTTGTCAATAGTATAATTTCACTTGAAGCATAAATCTTGATTTACATTGAGAGTTATCAAGATAGCATATATTTTTTCTTGTTTATTTGCTTTTTCAAAACAAGTAGCTCAACATTACATATCCTAGGTGCTATATTTTGTTGAACATTCATCCAAGCAATTTCCCATTAGCTTCGCATCTGCCAAGAGTTTGTTAAATGTATGTAAATTAGTTTACATTAATTGGAATAAATTATACTAAAAGAAAAAATAGGAATTAACTATAAATTCGTCAATGGTCTAAAAAAGACAGTTCGATGCATAAAGTATCCCGCATTCATGTAGGATTCAGGAAGGACCGCATCCTAGGGGATGTGATGTAAACAATCTACCCTAGTGTAAGTATTAATGAATGTTTCCATAATTCGAACCCCGTGACTTATAAGTCACATGAAAACACCTTTATCGTTTCTCCAAAATTTCCTTCTTGTCAATGATTTATCGCTATATAAATAATCTATAGATAACAGAAATTTTAACAATCCGCTATTAAGTAGGACTAGCAACGGATATTTACCGTTTAGTGCACGTAGGTTATCCATCGCTAATTCTTATTTTTTTCGTAGTAAATATTATAATAAAGGAACTTAGGAAAAGAATTATACTTTCTTTAAATTTGGAGCAACGATGAGTTGAACAAGCAAGTTGGCAATTCAGTTCCTTAGTAGAAACGGGAGGCAGACAATGTTTCATACAATGCCTATAGCAGAGATCGAAAATACATGTAGTTCGACATTTTTTTTGGCAAGATATTTTCACCTCACTAATAGTTTCAGCATTTGCTACAAAAATTATAGCGAGAAAAACTACTCCTAAAACCTTAAAATTCATGATTTGTAATATAATGCACTTCTTCTGTTTGATTGAGAAAAATATATGTATTTGTTTAACTTTTGAACTTAATTAGGATATTAGATGAAAGCAGAGTGACGGTATTTATAGCCATAATCTTTCATTTGAATTTAAGATAAGTTACAATACAATCTGCAAGTTGTATTTTTTAGATGAATTTAAGACACGTTAAAATACAATCTGATTATGAAAATCAGATTACACCCACATAAATCAATACATTACAATTTTAACTATAACGCATTACGCAAATCTGACATCCAGCTGACTTCATTCTTCGATTCTTGTTCTAAGCCAAAGTTCTCAAAGTACAACCTCTGAGGGAAAAGCGTATAGTTGGAAACAATTAACAAATTTAGTCTTGAAATTCTGAAATAATAATAATTTTGGGATATATTTTTTAAGTTAAAGCGACAATTAAAATTGGACAAAAGGAGTATCAAGATATTGTAAATATGTCTTAATTATTGTATTTGGACGTGCTTTGCGCGGCTATATAATTATTTTTCACGTGCAAAATTTTTTATTAGAATATAATTATAATTCATTTGAAATTATTTTTGTCATATTATGGAAGAGATACTTATCACATTCCTACTTCAAATAAAAAGTACTTTTCACTTTCTATAAGTGTATTTGCATATATAGATTGATCTTCATGTATATTAATATATACTCCCTCTGTTTCATTTTATGCGAATCTATTACTATTTTAAAGTTCAATAAATTTATGTTTGAGCACATTTTAAAAAGTACCTTTTAAATATTCTGAGTTATTAACTATTGTAATTTATAGTACTCTAGCTTTTAAATATGCAAATTTTATTTTTAAAATTTTTAAAAATTTTATATCCGAATTCACATTAAAAATTGGCCCGTATGTCCCTTATATTCCGAAAAAGGTTCACATAAATTGAATCAAAGGGAGTAATATTTTTTTTGTACATTTAAAATTTTCTATATGGTTATTAGTACTTTTTATAACTTTTTCTTATTTTTTAAAATAAAGCATGAAGTAGTATAAATAAAGTAATTGAAACCTACCATATATGAAAAAAGCTATATGATTATATTCTTCTCAAATTAAGCTCCAATTCGGCTGAATATTTCCTTTCCTTCCCTTTTCTAGTAACTTTTCTATTTCTATTTCTATTTCCTTTTCCATTTGTTTGTTCTTATTTTTCTTTCCTACCCTTTATCTCTTACTAATTTTATGCAAAATTTCCAAAATAATTTTTTTCTTAAAATACTCTCATTATTATCTCCTATAAATTCAAAGTGCTTCAACGAAGAAAAGAAAAAATATCAAGGCAAAAAATTACATGCACACAAATATACTAGTATAAAACTTCTAGCATTCATCCTTGTATCAAATATATTTCTGCTACTTCACACTGCACAAGATTTGGATTTGGTTTGTGGAAAAGCGAGACTGCTAATTCACACTGCACAAGATTTGGATTTGGTTTGTGGAAAAGCGAGATGGTGAATGCATATGGTGTTTCTATTTATATAGAGGTGTTTAGAATTTAGGGGTGAAAAATCCTTTCAAATTCTACACTTATAAGTCATGCATGCATATATATAGTTGTACTGAAAATTTACTCTAAAAGGAAAGAAGTAACTTTAGAACTGAAAGGTTAAATAGAAGAAGGCAAAAAAGAGACATAAATGTTGAAAATCTGACAATTCTAATTTACTGTACTTCTTTATTGATGTAGACAATGAAATTGCGCCAAGAACGAAAAATATTGCAACAATCATAGTATTTTTTTAAATTTTTCTCTTCGACAAAGGGACATTATCCCATATTGGAAGAGGAAAAGAGTTTTGATAGGTATATATACAATTACACTTCTTCTAGCAGTTAAAGAGTTGAGAAGAAGGCAAGCCTCCCGCAGCCGTCGTCGTCGCTCGCTCGGCTCGGATTTGGATTTGGATTTGGTCAAATGATCTGATTGATTGATTAATGTTTTGGATCATTTGTTAATATTGATGCAATATTATTTAATCCAAATTAGATTGTTTCTGTAACATTAATTTAATTTCCCTCCGTTTTAGTTTTCCGTTATAATTTGAATTTGGCGATTTGCATAAATGGCCATTTTATAAAACAGCCATTTTGAGTTGCAGCCTTACATGAAGAGTTGCAACTCTTCGGTATTACCCAACGTTTTGGCTATAAATACATGAACTGTCCCTTAGATTTTCCTTACGAAAATTCTGATTTCTTCTTCTTCCTTCTGCATTGTTTTAACTGGAAAGAAAGCAATAAGTGTGATTTACTTCTGTTCTTTGAGTTCGTTGGTCACTGGAGTTTGAAGTACCCTTACACCAGTGAGGTTATCCGTTCTATCTTATGAGGAAATAATCCTAAACCTCGAGTACTAGGAGGGGATTAAGTTCCTTAAGGTAACACTATGAATTTAGTGGGCTCTGATTATTTCTGTTCTTCTACATTTCTAGTTTTACATTGTTTCTATTTTCGAATATACTTTCGAATGTAGAATACTAACAAGCTTAAGGAGCTTAATTTTATTTTTCGGTATTCATCTTATACTCTATTTGTGGGAGACTAAATTCTAGTGATTTCTACTCTCAGTTTGGAGACTAAAATCGTCGGATTTTCAACTCCTTGCTTGACATTACGAGATTAAAATCTTTGTGATTTTCTACTCGTTCTATATTCGGTTTGAAGAAATAAAATCTTCACCGTGATATTTGATCTGTTTCTATTAAATTTATTCGGTTTGAAGATTTTAAATACTTCACAGTTAATTAATTTTGTTTCTGTTTAGTGATTAACAAAAATGACAGAAACAGGAACCCACGTGGTTGGCTCTGCGAGCAATGTTGCTACTTCTAATCGTTCTGTGCCACCACTGGCTCCGGCGAAAAAGCCAAGAAAATTTGCTGGTATTGATTTCATACGCTGGCAACAAAAGATGTTCTGCTATTTGACTACTTTGACTCTACAGAAGTTCATCAAGGAGGACGTTCCGCTTTTGCCGAAATCAACTCCGGATAATGAACGTCTTATTGTGACTAAGGCATGGAAGCACTCAGATTTCTTGTGCAAGAATTACATTATTAACAGACTATAGGATGATCTTTTCAACGTCTATAGTAATGCAAAAACATCGAAAGAACTATGGGATGCGTTGAAAAAGAAGTATAAAATCATGGATGTCGGTTTGAAGAAGTTTGTTGCAACCAAGTTTTAGGACTATAAGATGGTAGACAGTAAGCCTGTCATTACCCAAGTTCAAGAACTGCAAGTTATAATTCATGATCTCCTTGCTGAAGGTATAATCCGAGTTAATGCTTTTGTTGAAAGTATTATTTTGTTACTAATTACGAATTTTTCATTGAAGGTTTGGTCATCAATGAGATATTTCAAGTTGCAGTAATGATTGAAAAGTTGCCTCCTTTATGGGGGGACTTTAGGAACTACTTGAAACACAAGCGCAAGGAGATGAAACTCGAAGAACTCATCGTTCGATTGAGGATCGAAGAGGACAATAAAGCTGCAGAAAAGAAGGCACGTGGGAACTCACAATTATGGGAGCAAATATTGTTGAAACTGCTCCAACTAATCTGGAGAAGTGAAAGAAGTATTCTAGACTAAACAACTATCCTAGCAAGAAGAAATTCAAGGGTAACTTCCGCAATTGTGGAAAGGTTTAACACAAAGCTACACAATGTCATGCTCCAAAGAAAGAGAAGAAAAAGAGTCAAGAAAATATGGTTGAAACAAATGATGATATTGATGACTGATTGTAGATTATAATCTTGTATTTTAGTCGCTTATTACACTCTAATTCACTGCATTTTACTTGTGTGGAGCTTTAATTGGTAGTGTTTTTGAACTTATTGTGTGTTTTATGCCTTGTAAGAGTGATTTCGAGTTATGTAGATGTTGTGGAGCTAATTCGAGCTATTTGGAGCTTTGAAGTTTAATTAAAATCCCAAATAATTAAGCCGAGATCACGTCCGGGGGTCGAAAACCAAATCTGAATGTCAAAAATATGAAAAACTCATTTCTGACCACAATTTGCACTACCGCTCGGCGGCATGCCCCGCCGGGCGCGGGCCGCTAGTGCAAAAAGTGGCCAAAAATCATATTTTGGTACGTTCTGGAATTTCCTACATGCACGCCGCATGGGGCGGCGCGGCATGCAGCGCGGTAGCCCAAAATGTTAGAGTGACTTTCCAATTCGCTAAAAAAGGGTAGTTCCATCCGGGGTTTGTTTTGGGGGCTGCTTAAATACACCAAAACACCATTTTAGACGGACGTTTTGGGCAGATTTTGACCTAGGGAGATCAAGGAGGCTAAGGAGGAGTTGGAAGAACACAATCACAAGGATTTCATCATTCCTTCCTTACTCAAGATCCAGGTTTGGATTGAATTTATGTTTTCTTACATTTTAGTTTCATTTGTGAAGAACTTCTCCATGTTTATAGAGTAGATCCTTTTGGGTTTTGATGGATTTGATGTATTGATGATTGTTTGTGGATTATAACTCTATTTTTATATATTTGAATCAATTTTGAAAGATGTAATTGTTGCATCTATATTCACTTGTTCTTGTTATCGAAAGAGGCATAACTTGTGATATCTTTGCACTATATTGTTGGTTGAGTTCATAGATTCTTCTAAGTAATCAAAAGAGGTTAGTTGAATCATTGGTTAAATCTAGTTAGGAGAATAACCGAAAGAGGTTTTTCTAAAGACCGATCCACTACGCATTCTTGCATATCTTCACAGAGCTTAAATTGGTTCATATTGTGAGGTTGAGACTTAATCGACAAAGGAATTTATACTAAATACTTGCACTGATAATTAAGTGAATTCGAGAGACTCACTTGAACATTAGAAGTGAATTATCTAGAGTTAAATCCCAGACAATTAGCTTGCACTTATTCCGTCAAAATCCTATTTTCTTCCATTGATAACTTCCTTGCTTACCTTTGTTGCGATTGTCATTAGTCAATAGCTGTAGATTTTAGATTGTTAATTATATAATTCTTAATTGTTGATCCTCCTGGATAGCAATCTAGCTATAAACTACGATAATACTGTTTAAATTCAATCCCTGTAGACACAATATTATATTATACTATCTTTGATTAGCGGGCACAATTTAATTGTATTGTTTGCGCTCGTCAAATTTTGGCGCCATTGCCGAGGATTGAAAATCAATAGTGTTTGAAATAGTTTGTAGTGCTAATTCAGGAATTAGCTTCTAATTTTTTCTTTTATTTTTAGTTTTGTTTGGTGACTTCTCTTCAAGATTTCTTTTGTTGAAGAAATCTTGAAGAGCATATTTTTGTTACTGAACTCTAAATGATGTGAAGATGGAGTATAACCAGCCTAAGAAAATGGTTGAAGAGTAGCAGCTGAATATTATCAGCGGTGTGCTACATGTTTTAAATGCGGCGGAAATCATCTATGGATTGATTGTCAAGCAGGAAGTATTCTTCCTATGGTTCATCTTTTGAACACTCTCACTTTGTCTCTAGTCCGTACAAGTATGAGGATTCATATGGCTACAATTCTGACTCTGGTTAGGATGAATACTCTTATTATAACTGGAATGAAAGCGAAGTGAGACAACCACCTCAAGAGGAGAATGGAAATTTAGAAGAGCATATGTATAAGTTCGTAAATAAGGTGGAAGAGAAATTTATGAAAGATGATGAAGCCACTAACAACCTAATAATGCAAGTGAATCAATTAGTAAATAGACTTAGCTTGTTGCATTGTGATGGTGAATATATGGAAGAGATACCGCGTGAAAACGAGCCTACTCAAGATGATGAACATCTACAGAGAGAGTTTTTCACTCTGCAAGAAGACTCTGTTTCAACTTAAACGATTGAAAATAAGGCTTTGGTTGATTATGAAGCAATAAAAGAAGAGTTCAAACCCCCATCCACCTATCCACAATTGCAATTTTTAGCAGAAGAGAATGAGGAACAAATGGTCTTGGACTTACCAGAGGAGTACTCACATGACCTTTCTTCTTCATTTTCTTATTCTAACCTTGATCGTGTAGATTTTATTTTTGGGAATTTATAGGAATATGCAGGGATTGATCTTGTGAATGAATGCAGAAACAAGTTGAGGATAATCCTCAAAAACAATCCTCCGCTCAAAATGAGGCCAAGAAAGAAAGAAAAGAGCGGGTCTCTCAAATATCTTTAAAGGACTTTGGCCTGATGAGCTCCATAATGAATCCCGGGGAGCGAAAACGAAAAATGAATTCAAAATTAAGGGAGGAGTTCACAAGTTCTCGGAAACGGAAAAAGTCCAGGGGAGTTTTCTTTACCTCTTGCTTTTTATTTGTGTGCCAGAAGGACATGCCACAATTTAAAGTGTGGGGTGGGGATGTATATATGTGTAGAATGTATAAATATCTATGTGTGTTTTTGTAATTCATTTGATTGAAAATTTTAAAACTTTTGATTTTTCCCGACGATGGATGTCATTCGACAGGTTTCTTGAGGGATTAAGTCGGAAAAAAAAATTTAGGTAGTATAATAATTTTCCTTGATTCTTCTTTGTGCCGTGGTTCTTTTTCAAGGATTTTGTTTGAACCGGGTGTAGTTAGTTTTATATTTTTTTAGGAGTAGAAAACCTTATGCTGTGATTTGAAATGAAAGCAATATCTCTTGACTGTATTATGCCTTGAGAATAGTAAGTGCCTTAGTTGTGACGCTTAGGCTCAATTTTTTTGACTCTTGTATAAGCACCTTAAATGGTACGATCTTAACTTTGCTTAACTGTTTTGACTAGAGTGTCTCGATGAGTCCGATCCTAAATGAGTTATATGCCATGTGTGTGTGAGGATTTGTGTATTCTGTGCATTGCATTTGATGTCTAGACTTGCCCCGCGTGTTTGCAAAGCGAAATAGTAATTTTATTTAATCTTGGAAGTGATATAGGCGTTTCTTTATTGAGCTAGTTATATGTTGTTATCCACCTAATTGTTATGTATCTTAGGCGAACCCTTTGAGCCTATAATCCTTTTTCTTTAGCAATCACATTACAAGCCTTACTCAATTGTTTGAATTGACCACCTATTTGAACCTTCTTACCTCTCACGAGCACTTGAAATTGTTATGAACTTTGTAAAAGTTAAAGTGTAGGGTGTTGGTTTGGCTTTTGAGTGGAGCTATTGAATTGAGGAGAAATGTACATTGTTTTGAAAAAGTAAGAGCCACTCGAAATTTTTTGGTAATTCTTAATGTTTTTGTGATTAAAGAAGTTAGGAGTTGACATATATTGATGTAATGGTGGAGTTATGGTTTGACAAAAGTGTGGGATTTTGAACGGTCAATTGTATGCATTAAAGTGCTTAGAGAAGTGTAGTCAATATATCCAAATGTATCCTACCCGTCCCACAGCCTACATTATAAATAAATAAATTCCTACTTGATCCTTGACTGAATGAGCTCAATTAGTAGAGTAATACATTACAGGCAAGCTTATGGTACGTCTTTTGTAGCACATGAGTATTACTTCTAAGAGTGAGTGAATTCTTTCTACCTTGAGTTTCTATTGTTCTTGAACCTTATTATTTTTGGAACTACTCTCTATTGTTGTGTGAGGGCACTTGATTCACGAAGGAAAGGTATTGTTGTTGATCCCTGTGTTATAATAAGTGAACGGGTTGTGAAAAATGCGTGGTGCTTTTGAGTCAAATCTTAAGGCGAGGATGTTACGGTATTATGCTTAATCTGTTTCGATTATTCTTGGTGTGATGAGTTAGGAGAGTTGCTTAAAAAGGTCGTGTCTATGTGAAGTGTAGCTTAATTGCTCGAGGACGAGCAATGGTTTAAGTGTGGGGTGTTGATGGTAGACTATAATCTCGTGTTTTAGTCGCTTATTACACTCTAATTCACTGCACTTTACTTGTGTTGAACTTAATTGGTAGTATTTTTGCACTTATTGTGTGTTTTATGCCTTGTAGGAGTGATTCCGAGTTATGTAGATGTTGTGGAGCTAATTCGAGCTATTTGGAGCTTTTAAGTCTGAGTAGAGCCCAAGCAATTAAGTCGAGATTACGTTTGGGGGTCGAAAATCAAGTCTGGATGTCAAAAATTTAAAAATTCATTTTTGGCCACAATTTGCACTACCGCCCCGCGGCATGCCCTGCGGGGCGGAGTGTTAGTGCAAAAAGTGGCTAGAAATCGTATTTTGGCATGTTCTGGAATTTCCTACATGCGCACCGCATGGGGCGGGGCGGCATGCGGCGGTAGCCCAAAAATGTTAGAGTGACTTCCCAATTCCGCTAAAAAAGCGTATTTTCGTCCGAGTTTGTTTTGGGGACTGCTTAAATACATCAAAACACCATTTTACGCGGAGTTTTTGGACAGATTTCGACCTAGGGAGGTCAAGGAGGCTAAGGAGGAGTTGGAAGAACACAAACACAAGGATTTCATCATTCCTTCCTCATTCAAGATCCGGGTTTGGATTGAATTTATGTTTTCTTACACTTTAGTTTCATTTGTGAAGAACTTCTCCATGTCTATGGAGTAGATCCTTTTGGGTTTTGATGGATTTGGTGTGTTGATGATTGTTTGTGGATTATAAATCTATTTTTATGTATTTGAATCGTTTTTGGAAGATTTAATTATTGCATCTATATTCACTTGTTCTTATAATCGAAAGAGGCATAACTTGTGATATCTTTGCACTATATTGTTGGTTGAGTTCATAGATTTCTTCTAAGTAATCGAAAGAGGTTAGTTGAATTATTGATTAAATCTAGTTAGGAGAATAACCGAAAGAGGTTTTTTCTAAATACCGATCCACTACGCATTCTTGCATATCTTCACAGAGCTTAAATTGGTTCATATTGTGAAGTTGAGACTTAATCGAGAGAGGAGTTTCTACTAAACATTTATACTGACAATTAAGTGATTCGAGAGACTCACTTGAACGTTAGAAGTAAATTATCTAGAGTTAAATTTCAGACAATTATCTTGCACTTATTCCGTCAAAATCCTAGTTTCTTCCATTCTTAACTTCCTTGCTTACCTTTGTTACGATTGTCATTAGTCAATAACTGTAGATTTTAGATTGTTAATTATATAATTCTCAATTGTTGATTCTCCTGGATAGCAATCTAGCTACAAACTACGATAATATTATTTAATTTCAATCCATGTGAACACGATATTATACTATACTATTTTTGACTAGCGAGCACAATTTAGGTGTGTGGTTTGCATTCGTCAACGACTTGTGCGCTATGTTGTCTGAATGCAACTTAGTGAGAAATCCTAAGGAGTTATGGATTGATTCTGGTGCCACCCGCCATGTTCGTGCTGTTAGAGAAGCATTCGCTTCATATGCTTCCGCTGGACCCGACGAGACCATTTTTATGGGAAATTCTACAACGGCCAAAATTGAAGGTTATGGAAAGGTATTCTTGAAGATGACCTCTGCCAAGGTGGTGACTCTGAACAATGTTTTTCATGCTCCTGAAACACGGAAGAACTTAGTTTCTATTTCACTTCTCGTCAAGAATGGGTTTAAGTGTATTTTTGTTTCAGACAAAGTTGTAATAAGTAAGAACGAGATGTACTTAGGATAATGTTACCTTACAGAGGGCCTTTTCAATCTGAATGTAATGGTTGTTGACAATAATAAAATTCAGCTTCTTCTTGCTTACTTGAATCAAATAATTTATGGCATATACGTTTGGAACGTGTTAATTACAAAAACCTTGCAAAAAATAATTAATTTGAAAGTATTGCCTAAGTTTGAATGCGACAAATCAAAATGTCAAATATGTGTGGAATCTAAGTATGTTAAACATCCCCATAAGTCTGTCGAAAGGAATTTTAGTATCTTTGATGCGACCGATAGCCGATACAATAGTGGCATCATCGACATTATATTTGTACTCCGATAACCGTGGCGCTTCTTTATGCCCGATGGTCCTTTCAAAGCTGCTTATGGTCATGAGCCCCCGGCTGCTCTGACCTCTGTCATTTCTCCTTTTATGTCTTCGAGAGTTTTTCCCGAATACGTCGATTTTTCTGTCCCCCTAATTTGGCTGATGTCGATCTCTATTCGATCTTGGTTCGCGATAAATATCCCTTCTGATCTTGTCATAAGCTCTAACGGGGTAAATGGATCCCAAAGGGGCTCCGAGCTGATCGTCTTCGAATCTGAATTTTCATTGGTATCGGTTATGTATGTCAGTCCATGTGACCGCAGGGTACTCTATTAAGTTTTGTTTTAGTTGCTACGGAGCCGTTGAGCTACGAACATTGAGTCCTTGAGTGAAGGCTTGAACAACCCAATCGTCAGTGACTAGTGGCAGATCCATCCGTTCCATTTGGAACCGGGACACGAACTCTCTGAGCATCTCGTTATCCTTCTGCCTGACTTTGAAAAGGTCCGATTTTCGCGTTTCGACCTTGATGGTGCCTGCGTGTGCCTTCACAAAAGAATCTACAAGCATAGCAAATGAGTCAATAGAATTAGGGGGTAAGTTGTGCTACTATGTCATGGCTCCCTTCGACAGGGTCTCCCCAAATTTTTTCAACATAACGGATTCGATCTCATCATCCACCAGGTCGTTCCCTTTGATAGCACATGTATATGCGGTTACATGCTCGTTCGGGTCGGTCGTTCCATTATATTTGGGGATTTCGGGCATATGGAATTTTTTGGGGATCGGTTTCGGAGCCGCGCTCGGTGGAAAAGGTTTTTGCACAAACTTTCTTGTCATTTGCCTCGATCTTCTTCTCCTCAGATTCTATTCGTTTAGTCAGTTCTTCGAGCATCCTCATAATTTTGGGGTTCGCCCCCGATTCACATTCATTCGACCTTCCTACGACCAATCCATCCTTGCGGGTAATTTCCCTTGAGTGGCCAGGCTCAACCCTGTTCAAGATCTGGCTTCGATTTTGTAACTGAGCTATCGCCGCCTGTTGGGCTTGTAACATTTCGAAGATCATCCAAAGGCTGATCTCGTTCCTTTCAATGTTTTGGAGATTTTGCGTTACTAATCGGATTCCCCTATGAACGCTATCTGAAGGGTCAGTAGGCTGATCTGCTTCGACCGCCACATGTGAATTAGCATCGATCGGAATTTCATCACCGGACGCTCGTTATTATTTTCACCTTGATGATCGAACTCGTTATCAACGTGCAGAGGTATCGATTGAGAGTTTGACATTTCTGTATTATAGCCTGGAATCAAAGACACTTCAAAGAGCGAGTGTGAAGCAACGTGTGTTATGGAAATTTGTCTCAAGTATCCACTATATCCTTAGCCCCACGGTGGGCGCCAAAACTGTTTACCCTAAAAATCGGATAATAATTGAATTTATACGTGGTTTTAAGGATATGTGGCCTAATTTGATACAAATGATGAATAATACAATGTAAGCTAAAATTAAGTAATAAATGCAAAGAATGCAAACCACCCAAGCTAGACACTGTTGATCGTTGGTTGATCCTTCTTGGGCAGGGATTGATTATAATAGAAATTGGAACAAGATATGAAATAAATGATTCAAGAGAACAATCTATACTTGTCTTTATCGATGATTGGAAAGTCTCCTCACAAATAATTAAACTCCCCCTTTATATAGTAGGGGGATCCTACATTTGGTATAATTCCATATAAGATTAAAAAAAAACTCCTGATTTGCTAATTAAGCGGTTCCACTGATTTGTGCCGAGATTCCCGCCGCGATGTTCGTCTCATTAAGGATATTCTGGCTTTTCGTTATTTAGGTTCGGTGATCTTCCTTCGAGCAATTTTAGAGTCGGGATCGATTTCGGATCACGGGCTTGGTGTTCTCGAGGTCGGATATTCTAGCCTCGTGTTCCGCTTCGATGAAACTTAGGGTCGATCTTCAACCCTACGCATTCCGAACCCGACCTGTCGTGCAATAGTCGATCCTGATTTTGACCATATAGAGTCGAGTCCGATTTCAACCATATACAGTTGGGTTCGACTTCGACCGTATACAATTTATTTGTTATTTATAGTGATAAATGAATTGTTGAGTAAAAGTACTTTGGAAAGAAGTATGCGTTCTCTAAGTTTGGAGCGACGTTGTGCGGAACAAGTAAGATGACAATTCACAGCTTTAGGAGAAATGGGAGGATGATGGCAATGCTCCATGCATTTTTCAATGCAATAATCAGTGACACATAAATCCTTACATCGTTGTTCGCAAGATTTATGCACCTTAGTACCAATAGTTTCTAACATTTGCTACAAAAATTACAGTGAGCAAAAGTGCCACTAGAACTTTTGTGAAGTTCATGATTTGCACTATAATACACTTCCTCTCTTATATGAAGAAAAGAATATATGTATTTCTTTTAACTTTTTTTGTACCCAGGATGTTAGATGAAAGTCAAGAAAACTCTATTTATAACGAAAGATTTTAGTTGAATTTAAGACAAGATACAACGCAATCTGGTATTGAAATTAGATTACAGCCAAATAAATAAATATAATACAATACAATCTGATGAAGGGTATTAGATTACACCTAAATAGATACAATAAATAATTTGTACAGTAACAATTTAGCTATCATTTGAAGCAAATCCCACTCCCAACCAACACAAACTGATGTAATCGCTTCATATAAAGGCATTACATATATTTTACACTTTGCCACGTTCATGCCCATATGCTTCTCAGTGCAATTAGAGGCTAACTTAAAGAAATAATGCTTTTCTCCATAAGGGATTAAAAGAGCTTCTTTATTAACGATAGGGGCTCATTTTATTAAGGAAATTTTACCTCCAATAGTAAAAGTATATATCATATTTATTATAAATTAGAATTATTTTAAAATATTATTTTTTATAGTTATTTTTAAATAAAATAGGTATTTATGGTATATACTACCATTGAAGCATGAAATACGCTATTTATGTTTTTCCTCTCTCTTTCTTTCAATTAACACACGATTCTCTTTTAGAATTTTTCTACTTTCTCTTTCTCTTTCTTCTCCCTCTTCGAGCAAAATTGGCCGAATCATTGATACACGAAAGAGAATCAAACCATGAAAGAAAGCCTAAAAATCTCAAAATCAGAAACATGAAAGTGAACCTATACTCAAAAAAAGGAAGCAGAGATACCTTGGGCAACGGAGAGATTGAAGAGAGAGAAGGATTCTTAGCACGGTAAGTAAGAGAGAAAACAGGAAGAAGCGGTTGAATTGGAAGCGTTGTAAATTGTAATGGAAGAGGTGGTGAAACGATACAAGGAGTCTTGGTCGCAAAACGCCATCTCCGACGATCTTTCTTCTCTTCTTTGCTGCACATATAATGATACAAATACATTGTATTTTGGACAAATTCACTCAAACACATTGTATTTTTTGTATAAATATATTTTTTTGCTTGTGTTTATGTATTTTGAAGGTCCGTATTTTTTTAATACACATGTATTCATGCATATTGTATGTACATTGAAATACAAACATTAAAACAGAATAGAATATAAACAGTGAATACATTTCATTTTAAAATACAGTAAAATACACTGAATACAAATAGTAGTGAAAATAACTAATGAAATATACTGAATATAGCAGTAATAACATGTATTAGGAATAACTAAAATATTATTAATACAAATACATTTGAATACATTGAATATAAAATAGCGAATACAGTAAATACAAATATTGAATCTAATGAATGCAACAGTTAAAAATAATATTGAAACACACTAAATATAAAAATTAAATACAACAGTTATATATAACTGAAAAATTATTCTAATTAATTGGGTTGATAATGATGCATGTTAGAATTGATTTATTGAGTTATATTAGGAGTGTATCACGCTAATTGATATTATTTTCGTTATTAGACAGCTGGACAGACCTATTTTTAAGGTGATTGTCGTTACTGTATTCATGAATGCATGGCGCGGATACATGTGAATACATGCGCGTACAGCTGGACTGCCCTGATTTTTAGGCGCTGTTTGCTGATGTATTCATGAATACAGTAGCGCGAATACAGCGAATACACTACCGTAACAACTGAATAGTAGCTATAGAAAGTAATTATGTATATGATAACCATAGGAAGTTAATAGCCACCAAACAATAGTGGTTTCTGAAAGTTCCTCTTTGATTAACGAAGTTAGATCAAATTGTATAAGGACAAATTTAGATATTTTTTAGAAACTAAATACTCCCACCAGTTCACTTTAAGTGATTTTTTGGTTTTCTTTGTAGTCCACAATATTTGATTTTTTCAAATATCAAGAAAGAATTAATTTTTTTTTCAAAGATACCCTTGGAGTAAAGAGTCTAGGAGTATTTGTTGTATTTTCCGTGAACAAATTAAGATTAATATGGTCAATTTATTGTTAGTTAATGCTAAAAGATAGATTCTTTAATATGAGTGAAAACAATCAAAAAATCACTTAAAGTGGACTGGATGGAATAGTACTTCTGTTGTGCCAATTAATGTATGACGCACTTTCTTTTTTAATCTGTTACAGATAATTATTTTTTATATTTAAAATACTGTAACTTTAAAAAAAAATTATTCTTAATAAAATAATTTATAACTATACAAATATTTTGGTTTAGACCATAGCTATATGAAGTATTCATTTCTTTATTTAACTTCGTGTTTAGTCTAAATGTAGCCAGGTCCCCTGCTTCCTATGTGTTCAATAGCAGGTCGTATTCATATGTGGTCGGTCACAACTCACAACCATGGTTCCATTTGATAGGTCAGCGCACTGATCTATGTATAATTCTCTTTCAATTTTCTACATTTATTACATTGATAAATGAGAGGCCACTTGACTTGCCACGTGGTCTTGCCTTGGTGTCTGACAGTTGCTGGTTTTGCTTCTAGTCTTTGTCTTGGTCCCCTTTCTTTATTCCTTCTTTCATTAGTTGGCTGTTTTTTTCACCTAACTTCTGCTCCGTTCTTTTATAACGCCGTAGTTCCGAAGATTGCGTCTTTTTGAAGATGAACAAGTGTATTCAGAAAAGTTTATAGGGATGCAAAAGAATAATGTTGAATATGGTGTATTAGTAATGTCGGTATTAATTATATTTGAGAAATTTATAATTATATTTTATATTTGTGTCACTTTTTAATTTATACTCTATATTTAAAAATTATTAATTTAATAGTCAGCTGATAAAAAATTCGTAATAATATGATAATTATATATCTGACAAAAGATACAAAATATGCATCACGCATTAATCACGTGATCTGCAACCTCATTCGTAAAAAATTTCACATTGAAGCTAAAACTTCATGTCGATGCATGCTGAAGTTATTTATCCTGCAGTCTATAGTTTTGTCATGAGTTTTATCCGAAACTTCATTCGAAATAATCTAAAGTTTTTTAGTTCATTTGCTAAAACTTCAGACTAAACATGCTTAAGTTTTTGTCTTGCAGTATGTAATTTTCTAATGAGTTTTTGCTAATGCATGCTGAAGTTATTTAGTTCATTTGCTAAAACTTCATACCAAAATATGCTTAAGTTTTGTCCTGCAGTCTATAGTTTTGTCATGAGTTTTATCCGAAACTTCATTCTAAACAAGCTGAAGTTTTTTAGTTCATTTGCTAAAACTTCAGAGTGAACATGCTTAAGTTTTTGTCTTGCAGTATGTAATTTTCTAATTAGTTTTTGCTAATGCATGTTGAAGTTATTTAGTTCATTTGCTAAAGCTCCATACCAAAACATGCTGAAAGTTTATCCTGCAGTCTACAGTTTTGCCAATAGTCTTTTATTAAAGAAGGGCAAACTCATCTTTTTAAAACGCTTTTAACGGAAAAAATGGGTACAAGTTAAAAGGGGGGACGAAATAGGGCGCCCCATGCAATTTTTATGTTATGCTGGTATTAGTTATACTAACATATTTCTTATCCTTTATTTGGTTGAGGTATTAAAGCATTGCACAATTTCTAAAAAAAATTATTTATTTACAAAAATACTCTCATAACCAGTCCATCACTTTATCTTTTTAAAAGAAACATATGTTGAGGAATTTTTTTATATAAAAAAGGTTTAGAAAAAATTATTTGATTTGTCTACCTATATTCTTGTGTAGAACTAAATATTTATTTATAAAAAAGAAAGTATGCTACGTATTTATTTATTTACTAGGGATATGATTTTATTTTCTACTTTCTTGGATTATTCTAAACTTGCATTAATATAATAACATATTTTAATCATGCATAAATTTTGAAGGACAATTTTGTCTTTAACTAAGCTAATGCATGCATTAAAACCAATTGCATTGCTAATGCCATGGTTTCCTATGTATTAGTTATGCATAGGATAACACAAAATGGGATATATAACTAATGCATAGGTTCAAAAGATGTATCAAACAAGGTATTATTAATACACAAAATTAATACTTGCATTATTTTATCTAATGCATTCTGCCAAACGACTCCAAAATATAAAATACATTTACTACTAATTTTACAGTAATGAAAACGAATTTAGACAAGTTATTTTTGGTTAATATTAATCAATTTATATAATACATGAGTCTTTTTCCAATTATTTTATATTTAAAGTTCATTAATATGACTAGTTTGAATCCATGCCCCGATTAAGTCCTCCAAGGAGCTGCAATGACTCTAGTGTCATTCAGACATAAAAAATAATAAATTTCAGAAAAAAATAATTTTTTTTAAAATAATAATGATATGTGAAAATTAAAGTTGTGTTTGGATATGAATATAATTTGGATTTTTTTTTAATTTTTTGTGAGTGATCTGAAGTAAAAATTTAAAAAATAACTTTTTAGGATTTTTTTTAATTTTCGAAAATTTTGAAATTCAACATCAAATGGTCAAATACTGATATCGAAAAAAAATTTAAAAAAAAGTTAAAAATTTATGGCCAAACTGACCCTTAATCTATTTGTTCTCTTGAGTTCTCTTCTCCTTTTTCTTTTTTCAACTTTTTCTTTGTCGTTTTCCTTACCCGTGGTTTATGGTTAGTATTCAAATATAGAGGAGTATGTACAATATCATTCCCCTCCCTACTTCTTAAAGGTCAAATTTAAATTGCATTAATATAATAAAATAAAGGATCTTTCTAAATGTAATTTAAAAAATAAATATCATTATGATTTATGAGAAATAATTAGTTAGTTGAACATCGGAACATTATTGGGAATAAAAGGACCGAGAAATCATTAGCCAGTTGAAAACTGCATAACTGTGATCCAAACAAACTCAGTTTTATATAAATGGAATATACATTTTTTCTAACTTATATAATGGAATATAGTTGAAGCTAATTCGTGTACACACACACACACATATAATTGATTATATTTACTATAAGAGATTCTTATTCGTGGCTTAAAAGTCAGAAGCATATGGCTAGTATTCAAAATGCAAATGACAGAACGAGAAGAAAATATAAAGAATTTAAAGCAGGACACTTCATTTTTGTAGATTCCATTTCCACTCATCAAATAAAGCTTCTACATAATCCCCCCACTCCTTTGTTGATAGCTGCCGAAAAGATAAGTACTATCAACTGTACTTTCTCAAGTCCCTTTTGCTTTTATATTCTTCTTGATAAAAATCCACCAGAGAGAAGAAAATGCTCTTCTTTTTATTTTTTCGCTAATAAAGATATATTACCTATCTTTGCTATTATTTGTTTATTGCTTACTTTTTACCGTTCTTGAGACAAGTATCTATTGAAAATAATCTCTTTACTTTTATTTAAAAGTAAGGCCTACATATATATTATCATTTTAAGACTTACTTGTGGGATTCTATTGAATTTATTATTGTTGAAATATATATTTCGTGTCCGGCCTCCACTTGTCCGATTAATTTAGACCCGCGACTAGTAGAGCCTGAAGCGCTCCAAGTAATTTTATCATTTTGTCGTTCAAATTTGAAATTTCTAGGCAAGGATGAAAGAATCTTATACATCCCATCACATATGTGGATCGAAATACTTTAACGGTTCGTTAATATAAAAGCTGAGACTCTTCTATTGTAAGTAGTAGCAACAAAATCTAGTGGAAAAGTGCTCACAGACAAAATATGGAGGAATATTACTATATGCCTAATAATATGCTAACAAATATCTCAGACTCAATAAACACATTGCAGAATTTCTGGATACTTTCACATCAATAAAGCAGAGAATATTAAAATCACTCAGATGCTTTCATACTAGCTTCCATCAAGTTGCAATTCAATTAAAGATTCACAAAAGTACACCAGAAATACATAATCCTAAATGCTCAAAAAGCACTCCTCACTGTAAGAAGGGATGGTGCTTTCTATGTGTGATTCCACATACATCCTCCTACATTATAAAGTATCTTAAAGATACATAGTATTATAATAGCAGCATCAACAACAACAATAACATATATACACAAGGCAATCTTTTGATAGAGGAGGCAGAGCACAACCGATTCTATAACATATATACGCTGGTATTGCGAAGGCAGGAATGAGTTCACAACGGTCGAATAAGTGAAATTCTACAAATAAGGTATAGAAAAAATAATATGTACGCACACCTTATTAGAAGGTAGAGAAATTTGTTTTGATAGACCGTCGATTCTTGAATAGTGAAAAAGAAGCAAAACAAACAGACAGTAGAAAATATGATAAATCCATAATATTATAAAAGCACCAAACTTTATTGCAAACCTGTAATATCATAAAGATCATATTATTATAAAAGCAGTAAACTTTATACAAAACTGAAGGATAAGCACTTATCCTTCCCTCACTTCCTCAACCTTTCATATTCCAAAAACACATAAAGGTGGGAAAAAAGCATGGATTTTTACATAGCCGATTATTTTTTTCTTTTTATTTTTACTCTCATATACTATATAGGAGATTCATTATCCTCAAAAGATTCTTCTCCACAACACAACAGCATAGAGAAGAAAAGGTTAAAAAAAGAGGAACCCCTGCTATACACAACCTTGAGTAGCCCCTGTTATGGTGTTTTTCCTTTCTCATTCTCTTCTTTTTCACATAGGCCATTCCAATCTTCACATTGGGGCTGGTGTATATACCGCAGAAGCTTATAAACTTTTTACTGCTAGTATTTATAAGATAGGATTAGTTCATAAAACACCACTAATCATCTTCAGGTTAAATCAGCCATTGATCTTGTCTCTCCTCCATTAATTACCCATGGGTGTCCTGCATTTAACAAAAATAAGATCAAAATCAGCTGGAGTTGACCAAAAGTCAAACTAAAATGAAAGCTAAAAAAAGGGCCAAAAATACATACTCAGGACTTGTTCAGCTGAAAACCTTCTAGAAACATCCTTACAGATCATCTTCCTCAGCAAATCCTTAGCTTCAGGCGAAACCGACCTAAAATTCCTAGTAGGAAATCTCAAATTTGCCCTTAAAACAGCCTGAAATGTCTCAGTTGGAGTTTCACCGTAAAAAGGAGGAACCCCAGAAAGCATAATATACAAAATAACACCGGCGCTCCACACATCAACTTTCTCATTGTATTCTTCACCCATTAAAACCTCCGGCGCCACGTAATACGGCGTACCCACCACCCCACTCATCAACCTCCCCTCACACCCAACAAACCACTCAGCAGATCCAAAATCAGCCAACTTCAACCTGTCCTGCGAATCAAAAAGAATATTATCCGGCTTAATATCGCGGTGAGCCACCCCCATTTTGTGGCAGTGATTAATCGCCGAAATTAATTGGACCAGAATGTTAGCGGCGGCGCGTTCGGATAACGGCCCAGTGGAAACCCGCTCGTAAAGATCGTTGTTAGGGCAGAGGTCGGTTACCATGTGAAGGAAGTTTTCATCTTCGTAGATTTTGTAGAGGTGAAGAATGTTTGGGCTACCGGAAAGGAGCTGGAGAATCTTGGGCTCCTTGTCGAGGCACTCACGGTCGGTGGAATCGAGGAGGAGGGATTTTTCGATGGATTTACAGGCGAAGGAATGACCGGTGACCGGAGAAAAGCAGCGGTAGACGGTACCGAATCTACCACGCCCGATTTCTTCGCAGATTTGGAAGTCGCTTTTCAAGGCTTGGCTCATATTATTAAAGCTTTTTGTTTTGGTGTTTGGGGGTTTAGTTGAAGGAAAGAGGTTGTATTTATATAGACAGAGTGGGGGCAGAGTTTTTTGTGGAAATCCAGTAAAACCGAATATTCGCATAATGCTCTGGTAGGTTTTACTTGGATGATAGAAGAGAGATATTCAGGAGGACGGTTTGTCCTTTTTTTTCCTTTTTTTTCTGACTTTGAGTTTTACATATATTTGTAGTATAAAAAATATTTATATAATTAAATTACTTAAGAAAATTGTGTGTAATTTTCTTTAATAATATTGTGAGTGATATACTTAAATATTTTTTAAATATAGCAGTAATCGGAATTTGTACTTACTTTAGTGTTCCTTTTGTTTCAATTTATGTGATTGATTCTGCATGAGTTTTAAGAAGAAAAAATTTTAAATTTGTGATTTTATACATATTATAATATTTGTATGCTATAAAAAAAATTTATTTAAAATAAAATAAAAGGTTTTAAATTATATTTTAAATATAAGAATATATTATTCCTTTTGTTATGAAAATATTATTGTGGATATCCATTTATTACTCCGCTGTAGATAATCTTACTATCCATTTAGTATTCCATTGAAGTTTATCTCCAATTAGCTAATGCAAGCAGGTAAGCAACTCAATGAAATGACTTACAACAGCTTCTTATTAAACAGGCAATTTGCGAGCAACACATGCAAACAACTTACAAGTAGCTCAAGGAAAACCTCGCAACTGCTTTGTTTCTTCTATAAATAAAGGAGATTTTAGTTCATTATGTACATCAGTTTGAAGTTGAATAATATCACAATACCTCTCTATATTTGTCTTTGATTTATTTACTTTATAGTTTTTATTTTATTAGCACGAGACTCTACCCTCTTGAATACTTACTTTGAATTTAAGTTTTCTATTTTAGGAATATGAAGTAATTCAAAGGCACGATACCTTCTAATACATCGATCGAGAGCAAGAGCTGCATAGGTTATTTTTCTGTTTAAATGTTATGATATTACAAAGCTACTGGTCGGTATTCTCTGCCCACAAAATCCTTTATTGGGAGAAGGTTTGATTTTGCAATTTTATTAGCTAACCTTTCAAGCAACTATTTGTGTACTTTATGTTAATCGTAAAAATTTTATTACTGTATATCACGGTAAGGAACGTGACTTAATAGCAGTTTAATTTCATTTTCAAAAAATATTTTAGCACCAAAGTCATCAAAAGCATGATGCCAATATTCGGCAGGAAAGTTAGTTCGCAATGACTCATATATGCATATTTAACTCAATTTTTTCTTTGGTTTCTAACTCCAGCAGAGTTTTGCACAAAATATTAAACCACCGGCATTGGCAATATTTCTTAAATCTGCTTATGATTTAATTTCATGATTCATTTGAACTCTATTAGAGTATGGCCATCAGAAGTGATTATGTTTCATAACTAAATTTGTTAACCACTAGAAGTGGTACATGCCTATGACTACCAGAAGTAGTAATTTAGGCTTTTTATTTTTACAATTGAAGATAAGCTAGAGAAATATTCTCTATATTATATGCATGCCTCGATTTGCTCCTAAAGTAGCATTATCTTAAAAGAGGTTCTAAACCATCACAAATTTTGGTGTGATTAATGCTCGTTCAGATAATTATGTTTCGTTCTTTGAAGGATGAGAATATGATAAATATTAATTCATTCCCTGAAGTGAATGTGATAATATTAATAAAGCTCGTAAATATGAACGCGCTCTTGATGTATATATATTACAATTCACCTCCAGAAGAGACAATATGGTTGAGAGAATATATACTCAATATTTTGTATTTCAAATTTGCTCATGAAATAGTAAAACAATTAAAATTTCCTCCTGAAGTAGAAAATATTTTGAAGCAGTGTCTTTCTGTGCTTAAACAAAATAAGGCGCTATTCAAAGTTAATTTTGAAGCACATTTTCATTCTCTAGAGTGAACAAAAAAAATCACAACTCACCTCAATAGATATTATTTTTGTTGTATAGAGATTATTATCGTACGTACCTGTTGTACGTCAAACATCTTAGAAATTTTTTTCATTCTAAGGCAAAATGATTCTTGTAAAATACTTTCTATTAAAATCAAATTGATATATTATGGCTAGTCGTTATTAATTACCCCGAAGAAATAACAACTCATATATCTTTCCTTGAAGGATGTAATGACTATGTGACTGCTGATTTGATATAAAATATTCAAATATTAATGGCGTTTCTCTCTGAAGTAGACATTTGTCACAAATTTGGTGGTAAAAATATTGTAGTTCTTAATTTCCGATATTTATAAATTTAGAATTATCTTTATATTGTTCATTTAATTATAATTGGCAAAATGGCCTCTTGCCACTTAAACTTGCACTAGATTGCCAATCCGGTAAATAAACTTAGGAATTTTCTAATTTAGCACCTTCACTTTATAGAATAAGCACTAATAAACATATCCGTCTGAGCGTGTTCCTCAATCTCTATGACATAAATGACATGTCACATGCTTAAGATTTTATAATTTGACATGTGTAATTTACAGGTCCCACTTTTTTTATTTCAATTTGTCAAAATTTTAACTTAATTTTTGTTCTTTCTCTTCTCCTCCACTACAACTTGGACTAACGAGAAACTCATAAACTAGCAAAAACTCAATTTGGTTGGAGAATTCGCCGGTAATATCTCTGGTTGGCAATGAATAGTTCGCTCTCCGTGTTTGTCTACTTTGTTAATTTCTACTCACCATCTCCGCGCAAATACCTTTTTTCATTTAATTTCAACAACCTCAATCACCATCTCCACCGAAGCCCTCCTTCCCACCAAGCCCATCGGCATAGAGTAAACAGATCGGAAATGGCATTTCAACCCTGCCATTCATTATTTTCTTAAAAAAAGAAAAGAGATGAGCATTGACCAGATCGCGAAGCTTCTAATAGTGACCTGATCGGAAAGCTTGATGTGAAGAACATACTCCAAAAATAAATACTCTAAACACTTAATCTAAAGAACAAAGCGTTCTTTTTCGCCATAATTTCATCAAAAAATCAACATCCCTCTCGGAAAAATGACCAGATCGGAGAAATTGATGTGATTTTCTTCTGCTAAAATTTGTATTGTGGGTTACCTTCTCCTCTCTAGATCCTTATACTAAAAAAAAAAGCTCTATTTCCTTTTCAATTAAAGGTCAATACTGAAAACAATGAGAAGGGTGGGAGGAAAGATTTGAGTAATGGATGGGATACAAAATAAAAAAAAAATAAGGGAGAAGGGGTGAGAACGAAGCAGGTGGGAGGAAGAACAGGGGATAAGGCTGCATGTTTATTCTTTTTATCTTTTGTTATATATTAATAGATTTTTATTTATTTAATATTTTTTTTAATCCAAACTACTACATTCACTCACTATTTAAGTATGATTTGTATGCAGTTTCGTCATGTTAGCAATGTTTTCTCCACGTAAACATGGTCAACAGTCAAAGGTGTTTATTAATACTCTGTCCGTCAAGTACAAGTGTTCAAATGAAAAACTTATAAGTTTATCTACCGGATTAACAAATTGGTACAAATTTGAGAGGTCCCGCGGCTATTTTGCCAATTATGATTTTCTCTCATAATACCAGAAGTGTCTGAGCAATATTTGATAACACAAAATATATCACAAACTTATGAAGAGCTAATTGTTTGTCTAGAAGACACATGATACCAGTAGTGTACGAATAATATTAGACTGTGGATAATAAATGAAGGCTCTCGAAGAGTTTATATACAAATATATCATTTATATTATATAATTATGGTCAAAACATATGTTGTAGTAAACCTGAAGTTCACTAATACAAATGGTTATTATATTGAGTCTACAAATGATTGGAAGATTTAAAATCTTCATGTTTTCACAATCATAGGGATAAAATAATATGTATGTGAGAAGTTACCCGCCTTATTCTTCAATTTGTACTACATCATATATCACAATAAACATGAAGTTTACTAATGCAAAAGCAGTCACAGTAAATCAGAAGTTTTACTAAGGTAAAAGTAGCTATAGTAAATCAGAAATTTGATAATACAAAAGTAGCCACAGTAAAGCAGAAATTTAGTACATGCCATGATAAACGTGAAGTTGCCATTTTTAAATGAGCTATTTCAGAATTCAAATAAGCATATACTGAAAAACTAGAAGATTCTTCAAGAATTTTTTGTGTTGCTTCTTCTCATAATAAATTGATTATACCAGCTAAAGTTGGGACTAAGACCCCTGAATTTTGGAATATATAAAAGATGAATATGGGCCCATTCACATATCATGTGAACCACTTATAGATATATATATGAGATGGTTACATGTGTGTTTATTGTCAACTTGTAGTTTGGTATTTGAAATTGGTTTTATCAATTATGAGCACAATTTTCAGATTATAAAATCAAGACAGTTCATCTTGATAATGCTGGTTTATATCCAAGCTAGTTTAGTATTGAATACTTCATATTAATGGCTAAATTATTGCTTATGAGACAAAGCTTCATGTGTTGGTCTAAGATTTTCTAAATTGCATATAATAGTATTTGTATGCGTCATACCAACAAGATATGATAAGTCCTCCCTTTACAATTGGTTCCGGATCAGAAACCAAATATTTTTACTATCTAATAATTGTTGATGTGTGGTATATGATTAATTTCTCTACCACAATGCACAAAGATAGGTTCCACAAAGAAGATTGGGGATATACGTTAGTTTTTCTAACACTTGGGGGATGGAATAAGCAGTTGAAAAATATGTTATATGAATCGAATTATCATTAATATGATCCTCACTCAGAAGATAATTCAAGTCAAATGCAGAAGCATTTGCTGATCCAAATTAAATATCATATTGCAGTTGCAAATGCTCCTATTAAAATTAAAGTCCTTAAAGAATATAGTTTATTGCACACATGAAGCGTAATAAACCGACCGGTTCCAAAGTTAACAATCTTTAAAAAATGATAGGAGCAAATGATCAAAGTGATCAATAATGAGGAGGAAATGAGCTCTACAAGGGTCCACGGCATAATATTTCATGAAACACCAGAAAAAGTTCAGGTACCTGAAAATAAAGAAAGTGATGAGATCTCAACATGTTATGTCGCTTAGGAACCGATACAAAATGACCGTCGACGATATATCTAATACAATATAATACACAACATTGTAAAAGATTGTAAGAATCGGACCCGTAGTCCAGACACCTGAAGATATCATGCCATTAAAATGCATGTCATAACCTATATGATTCATTTGATCAAAATTTATATGATGATCCCCGAATGATTTAAAATGTTTGAAGCATATAATTCAAAATCTTGAAAAATGTACTCGATCAAATTACAAAATTTTTTATACTATTTAAAGCAATCTGAGCGCATCTGGTATAATCGTCCTCAGTGAATATTTAATGAAAGAAGGTTACATAAAAGATGATTTTTGTCCATATATTTTTATAAAGAAAATGTCATCAGAATTTGTTATATTTGCTATTTATGTTGATGATATAAATCTTGTTGGAACTCCAGAAAAGCTCCCCAAAAGGTGATTGAATATGTCTTGATCTGCAATTTGAACATTTAACAGACAGAATCGTGATCCATCAATTTGCATATAGATAAAGGGTCTTAAGATGCTTTTACATGGACAAGCGCACCCATTGAGTACACTAATGGTTGTTTGATCACTTGAAGGAACTCCTTGGTCCTTAAATACCCTATGTCAGTGCAATTAGTACACCTATGTATCTTGCTAATACTACAAGGTGTGACATAGCATTTTCTGTTAATTTACTAGCAAGATATAGCCCTTATTCTACATGGAGACATTGGAACGGGATTAAGCATATATTGCTATATTTAACGGGAGAACTTATAAAAAGAGATAAAACGAAGCACATTTCAGCAAAGTATTCTATACACATGATCTTCAAAAAATGGTAACGTTGATGTGCAACAAACCCTTTCAAGTAAAAATCATGCAGATTTGTTCACCAAGTCCTTGCCAACAGCAACCTTTAAGAAGATGATATACAAGATTGGTATTTGAAACAAGGTTTTTACCAGAGGGAATAAAGTATGCATTGTATTCTCTTTCCCTTGCCCAAGTTTTTTGCGATTGGATTTTCCTGGTAAGGTTTTTAATGAGGCACCTTGCAATGTATATTATTGATGTACTCTTTTTCCTTGATTAAAGTTTTTTCCCACGGAGTTTTTTCTAGTAAAGTTTTAACGAGGCACTTAATAATGAACATCTTACAAGCACTGATGCAGGCAGGTTGCGAGCAGCTCATGTAAACAGCTTACAAGCAGCTCAAGAAAAGTCTCGCAGCTGCTTCCTGAAAAGTCTCGCAACTGCTTCCTTTCTTCTATAAATAGAGAATATTTCAGTTTATTATGTACATCAATTTAAAATTAAATAATATCTCATGATCTTTCTGTAATTATTTTCAATTTATTTACTTTATAGTCTTTATTTTATAACTCCTTTTAACGCATAATGAATAAGAAAGTCACACGGGAGTAACACTTAGATAGGTAGGAACTCAACCCCTGCAAGCTTCATGCTTGAGTTGTCACTTCATTCTATGCTCGCTTCCAATTTTAAATTGTCCAAAATTTGCGCTCTGAAACATTCTTTTAATATTTTAAAGTATTTTTATAGCTTATAAATCCATTTTGTTTGTTTTATATGAGATTCCTTTCATTTTAATTCGTTTGAAAGAGCAAGAACATTTCAGTTTATTTTGAATGACATTTTTATAATCATAAAACTATAGCATAAAATCACAAATTTTAAAAATATCTTTTGATATCCGCTATATAAAATAAAACAAAAGTAGTACTCCATCGACCCATTTTATATGATAATATTTGATTTGATATATAATTACAAATTTTTAAAAATTATAATATAAAACATGCCATAAATATATAATTCACTTTAGCTTCAAAGATCAATGAAATTTATTCTTGAAAAGCAAAAAGTATTACATAAGTTGGGATAGGAAGAGTATTTTGATTTCAAGAATTAGAAGTTTCGCGAGTAAATATTATTATTTTATATACACAAATATTATCTATGGACAAATGGCTAATTTTCAAAAAAAAAATAATTAGATATCTTATTTTATTTTCACTAATAAACAATAGTAACATTTAAATAAGATTTTCGTCCCCGTTGAAAGATTTACTCTCTAATTGTTGCTTTCAGACGTTGAATTTTTATTCTTTTAATATATGTCATGAAACCAAAATCTTTGTAGCTCTTGGTCTAATAACTTGATTGTGTAAGCAATTGTGTCACCTTTCATCTCATGCATACAATATTGTGAACGGCGAGAAGGTGGACTTTTCTGTATTAAAAATTGAAAAGGAAACTTAAATTTAAGAAAGTATTAGGAAATTTGGACTTAATTTCTTTGAGAACTAGGTTGAATCCCTCAACCTGGGACTTGTTGCTATTGTGTTGCTAGATAGACGTAATCCCAAATTCCATGCTTATGCAAGATTTAGAGTTACTTTACTCCTTAATTGTAAGTATTTAATATTTCTCATTTATTCTTTTAATTTCACTAAATACTAGTCCCATTTGACTATTGTTTCATATTATTATTCATAGGTTGGATATCTTGTTAATTAATGTGCACACTTGTATTGGTATATTTTTGGAGGATTATTGATGGGTGAAAATATAATTGAGGTGATTATTTTATAAGCTAAAAGTGAAGTAGTTCTAAAAATAGCCTTAGTTGTTTGAATGTTTACTATATGTGAACTACCATTAATTTGATTATTGCGTTCTATAAAACAAGTTAAGCTAATATAATTGATACACTTGGCTTGTTATTATTGAGTTTTGTGTTGGGCTTGAATCACATCAACTTTCTCCGTTCACACCGTTTTTAGAAAAAATAAATAAAGTATATATTTTATAATTTTATTCATAATAATAATAATATTTTAAAAAATTGAGAAATGAGTTGGGGATTAAATAATAGTTATTGATAAGGATAAAACAAGATAAAAGAATTGGTCTTTCTCTTGATTTGCTAAAATGTACAAGTGAAGATGAAAATTTATTTTTAATATATTGAATAAGTATAAGTAAACGGAGTAATACACATTTAAGAAGGTTGTTCTTTGATAAATTACAGCACAGTTTGAAGGAGGCATGTGGTTACTGGATAATATCAAAATGGACCTCAATTATTGCAGGACAACTGATTAATTCAAACTTTCCTCTTAAGAAAGCAGCGAGGATCCCACCAAGCAGATAAGATTAAAATGCTTATCTAATATTTCACTTAAAATATAAATAACAATTATATCATTAAGTTGCCATTAAAAAGGAAGCATTGACGTAATTGGTAAAGTCATTATCACATGATTAAAAAATTAAAAGTTCGAGCCGTAAAAACAACCTCTTATAAAAATATAAATAAAGTTACAATTACGTTGTGATCCGGCACTTTCATGACTTAATGCGCACTAGATTCCCCGCTCTTTTAATTTTTATCATTGTTGTCTTCCAATTGAGTGCTAACAAGCCTAATGTCACAGGTGAAAACTGAAGATTGAGCTGGTCCACTTATTGTTTGCCATCATTATTTGTGTTTTTGCAATTGTGGATCATTTAAGGTTGCAGCGGAGTAAAGTATTTCTCACTCTTTAATCAGAGGTTATGAATTCGAATTATGAGAACGAAATTTTTTTATAGAAATATTTATTTGCAAAACAATTTTTTTTTATACAAATCCGAATTAGCCAATCCACGAACACCACGGCTGGGAACCAAAAATAAATTGTGAACCCTAATTTTCATTCCTTTCTTTTGATGAAATATCCTTGAACCAAGTGGAGTATAAGAAAACCAAGCCAACTGTTCTATCCCCCACACACCCTCGTGATCTCTGGGGTCTCAACAAACTCTATAGACATATCACATCTGTTTCTGGTACTAGTATTAAACTGGTAGAATAGTGTTGAAGAATCTTAGAATAATGTACTCCTATATGTTATCTTAGTAGTACTTCTTTTTCCCTTTTCTGATTAACAATTTGGATTCTTTCTGTGCACAATTATCTCTCGTAAAATTTTCACATTTGTCCTATTGGTCGTCCTTTTATTCCTGCTTATAAGATGTATATAAAAATAGCTAGAACCAAGTGGAGTATTAAAAACCATGCCAGATTTGGTGTTTTCCTCTCCCAATTCCAAGTGTTGTGGCCTCAATAACATCTGTGTCTGTTAGTACTATTAAACTGAAAAAAATGGTGTTGAGGAATCTTTGATATGTACTATTATATTGTTATACTTAATTTATTTTTCCTTTTTTATTGACAACTTGGATGCCTTCTAGAATAGCCTATATCTTGTACTAAGTGTTTGTAGAAATAAACAGGAAAAGATTCATTGAATTCAGATAATATATAAGGCATTATAACATTGTTGCATACCTAAGACTTGAAAATATCATATAGCCAATTCCAGTTTCCCTTTTCTTTTTCATCGTCAGTTCTCTAATTTTTTAAAACTTGTCCTAGAAAAAAAAATAAATGAGCAGATTTTTTTTTTTGTTGCACTAAGATTTCGAATAAGTTTTGGAAAACATATATTTGAGTAATTTTATTTTCGATGTCTTGTTTTCATACAAAGAGACTTCGATTTTACGATGTCTTGTTATCATAATTAGAGACTTCGATTTTATTCTTTGGGGAAGTTTCTTAAAGATCTTTCCAAACCAAAATTCCTCAATAAAAACTTTTCTGATTTCTTAAAAAGTAAAAATACAAACTTTTTATAATGAACATGAAGGAAATATTATTGGGTCGGGTTTACCACAAGGAATGTTAGGTCCTCCATAAGCTCATTAATAAGTCCTCGTCCGAAACCTAACTTATAACTTATAAATACAATAGAAAAAAGATTTTTATAATATTTTTTATGAGAAACAAACGAGGACTAAGATTCAATTCTTGTGAAAACAAAGAGTCCAACCGCAAGTAATTCGAATCGGATTGCGGCAGATAAACGGCGAGGAAATACGTCAGTCTCCTAACTATTTTATACTACAGAATAAAAGTTGTTTTTTCTTTGTTTCCTATATTTTCTTCGTACGTGACAAAATTGTCAACAACGAATAACGAACGTACGGTTCGGTTGGATTCAAAAAAAGCAGTTTGAAATTTGAGACGTGGAAGTTTGGCAAAGAAGTGTACGGTACTTTTAAGCAGTCGAAGAAATTGACACAACAATGGCACAAATAACTCTACTATTGAGTGGTCCATAAAACCCACAACAAAACAGAAAATGAAACTATGGTCCCAAAACATTCCCATTTTCCACCAATGTGGTCCTAACCTGCCGTGTATCAAGAACCAAGAGATTCAGATATTTTTGGTGTTATTTTGTCATGTGATATTATTATTTCCGCGTCTCAGTTTAAGTGAAGAGACAAGTCAAGCTATGTAGTAACCTTTCAGTAGTACGAAAATATTTCCTTTTGATCAATAAATAGAAAAATGATGAATATGAAAACGCGTAACTTTTTTCAGTGTAAATATATATTTTTCATTTCTTAAAAATGATTTATAGGTCTAAGCATTCACACAAACAATGGTATAAGGCACAACATTATGCAGGCGTTTGGACATGAATTAATTAATATGAAAGAAAGTAATATATAAAATTAAGTTGAAAAAAGATATTTAGGAATTAAAATTGTATTTGAACGTGAAATCTTTTTTTGAAGTAATGTGTTTGAATTCTATAATTATTAATCCCCTTTGATCATTAGAAATCGTTGGTGGGATTACGTGGTCTCATCACCAACAAGTAAACCAAAGTAAAGTCGATGACTACTACTAAAGAAAATGAAACCACCACTCCCTCCCCTTAAATATGTAAAATGTGGAAATAATAAATTCTTGTTCTTGTCGAAATAAGTCGGCTGCCAGAAGCCTTAACAGTAGTTTATTTGTCTCAATTTATAACACTTTTTGCTTTTTTTGAGATATAACTTTTTAATTTTGATTATGCATTTGTATATAAAAAATTTTCAATTCCTTGAAATATTCAAAAACTACTTAAAATTATAAAAAAATATAATAATTAATAATTTAAAATATTTAAAAGACAAATTAAATCTTGAAATCCGAACACTTTTTCATAAATAAGGACGAATGAATGAAGTAAAATATAGATAAGTGTGTGGCTAGATGACTATATCGTACCTATAATTGCAAGTTAATTGGTACGGTTGCAACCACTACCCTCAGTTTACTTGCACAAGACTTGTTTATACTCCTATTATTGAGTTCAATTATAGGGTAAATCTATTAATTTAAACTCTTTGTTAAAAAAGACGAGCAATCTTAGGGACGTGGGACTAACAAAACATGGATAAGGACTTTGATAAAGATCTGGCGATTAATTAGAGACCATTTATAGATACAAGAAGGGAATACGAGAGCAATATCAGCACCTGCTAGTATTTAGACAGCGCAGCTAAACCCATGTGGTAGGACAAATAGCGCTATGTTTTTTTAATATCACTTTTTTAATTTAATATCCGATATTCAATGTGAAATTTCGACTAATTCAAATCCGTACTGTGTATGATCCATTAAAAAAATAATATTTCCTATCAAGTTTTCTTTTCCATTCCAGTACTCAAACTTTCAAGATTTTTGTTTAAGGATAAGGAAACTCTGTTCATCCTAACTTAATCCACATCGGTGGAAGATAAATGAGTCGATTTGGTATGAATACTTTAACTACCTATTGGGTGGGGTGGAAAGGAGAAAAGGGAGGGGTGAAAATTCAATTTCTTTTACGTCATTGCCTATTCTTTTCATATTTTATATATATGTATGTATGTATATGTATGTATGTATATATATGTATGTATATATATAAAATAAAGTACGGTAATCACGGGTTTGATTATCCTCTTCTTGAATTACTCTTTACATATAATTGAACAACTTTTATTAAATACGAAATATGACGGATTTGTTAGGATAGATTCACTCAAACACTCTGAACTGATGAAGAAGATGAAGAAATCTTGAAGAGAGAAAAGTTAAGGTAGAGAGAAAAAAAAACGTAAGAGACTTATTTCGTGGTAACACCCCGTTAGGGTAAACTTCCACGGCGGCGGGATTTATATATATTAATAATTAATGGTATTTACAATACAAGGAGAATAAACAGTACAACATATATATAGATCCCAAATAGTCCCAAACCTATAAGAGAAAGGTCTCTCAATTTGACCAGGATTATAGGTTTTTTCCTTTCCCAAATCTATGAGGACAATGAGTTTTCCTAAACCTATAGGGATTATGTGTTTTCTAAAAATACAAGGAAATAATTCAAGTCCATCACATATTAATCAGGCTCCACATCTAACAATTCTCCCACTTGGAGACTGATTCTGTCGTCCAAAAATTATCCCAACATCATCAATATCTTCACTATACTGCACCATCTGTAGAAACAAACTACAGAAGACCAACTGAGGTTTGCACAACCTCAGTTTCTCAACATCAACATATTTCGTCAACATGTCTGCTGGATTCTTTGCACCCTCTATCTTCTCCAAACACATATCACCATCCTCCACTGCCCTGCGAGTGAAACGGTACCGTTTTCTGATGTGCTTTGTCTTCAAATGATAGACTGGGTTCTTCACCAACTGTATGGCACTCTGGCTATCTGAATAAAGAATCCTCTCGCTCTGCTTCTTGCCCAACTCTTCCAGATAATCTGCTAGCCATATCATCTCCTTTCCAGCTTCAGCTATTGCCACATACTCAGCCTCTGTTGATGAAAGAGCAACACACTTCTGAAGCCTGGACATCCAACTCACTGTTGTACCACCTATGGTATAAATGTATCCAGATGTGCTCATGCTCGAGTCCACATCACCACCAAGATCAGCATCCACAAAACCCTGCAGATTCACTTTGCCTTTGCCAAAACTAAGCGAAATACTGGATGTACCTCTCAAATATCTCAGAAGCCACTTAACAGCTTCCCAATGCTCTTTTTCTGGATTCGCCATGTACCTGCTAACAACTCCCACTGCATGTGCTATGTCAGGTCTAATACAGAGCATAGCATACATCAAACTCCCAACTGCTGAAGCATATGGAATAATTGCCATCTGCTCACGCTCTTCAGCTGTCTTGGGTGACTGCCCCTTTGACAATTTTATGTGTTTTGCCAAAGAAGTAGTCGTGGGTTTAGCATCACTCATCCGGAATCTGGCCAACACCTTCTCAATGTATTGCTCCTGGGGACGAGAAATCCTCATCCCCAGAATCTACTTCGATGCACCCAAATCTTTCATCTCAAACGCTGAAGACAGACTTGCCTTCAGATTGTTTATCTCCCTCATACTAGATCCTGCAATTAATATATCATCCACATACAAGAGTAGAAACACATAAGAATCAGTGTATTTCTTGAAGTAACAACACTGATCCTTTTCAGCCCTGCAAAAGCCAGTCTTGGTCATGAAGGAGTCGAACTTTTTGCACCACTGCCTCGGTGCTTGCTTCAACCCATACAAGCTCCTGTTTAGTTTGCACACCATGTGTTCCTTGTCCGGAACTACAAATCCTTCTGGTTGTTGCATATATATCTACTCGTCCAGATCTCCATGTAAAAATACTGTTTTTACATCCATTTGCTCAAGATGCAAATTCTCTGATGCAACAATACTCAACAGAATTCGGATAGTAGTTAACTTCACAACAATAGAAAATATTTCAGTATAATCAATAACTTTCCTTTGTGAATATCCTTTAACCACTAACCGAGCCTTGAACCTTCTTTTACCGTCTGGTTCTGCCTTGATTCTGAATACTCACTTGTTCAACAAGGCTTTCTTCTCTGTAGGTAACTCAGTCAACACCCAAGTGTTGTTCTTCTCAAGGGAGCTCAACTCATCATTCATGGCTTGCTCCCACTTGATTGAGTCCTCCACCTATAGGGCCTAATCGAAAGACTCTGGTTCCCCTTCATCAGTCAGCAACAGATAATGTAATGAAGTTGAATACCTATCTGGTGCTTTGATGGTCCTTGATGATCTCCTCAACAGCTGCTCAGCTGTCACTTGTTCCACCATAGGTTCTTCAGCAACAGCGTCTGGAGTTGGTTGAGTTTCTTCCTCAACATCTCTGGGTGTACTCTTCTGCAACTCAATCTCAACTCCCACTTGCTTCGTAGTCTCTGAAACCTTCTGCTCTCTGTCCTTGTATAGGACAGACTCATCAAATGTCACATCACAATGTCTCAGGATCTTTCTATTCTTGTCATCCCAAAACCTGTAACCAAACAATTCAGAACCGTAGCCTATGAAGTAACACTTCACAGCCTTAGCATCAAGCTTGTCTCTTTTCTATAGATCAACATGAACATAAGCCGTGCAACCAAAAGTTCTCAAGTGTGAGTACTTGAGCTCTTTTTTCATCCACACCTCCTCTGGGATCTTGAACCCCAGGGAACTAATTGTCCCATGTTGATCAAGTATGCAGCTGTGCTCACAGCATCTGCCCAAAACATCTTGGGTAGCCCACAGTGTATCCTCATGCTCCTTGCATGCTCATTCAATGTTCTGTTCATCCTCTCAGCAACTCCATTCTGCCTAGCCTTACTGTGAACTATCCTCATCAATCTGATTCCCTCAGCTGCACAGAATGCTTTGAACTCTGACTTGTCATACTCTCCTCCATTATCAGACCTCATACATTTGATCTTCAAACCAGTCTGATTTTCAACTTCAGCTTTCCACCTCTTAAAAGTCACAAACACATCTGACTTATGCTTCAAGAAATAGACCCATACCTTCCTGCTGAAATCATCAATGAAGGTGATATAGAACCTAGATCCTCCAAGTGATGAAACTGGAGATGGTCCCCAAACATCTGCATGTACCATTTCCAACCGCATTTTCTTCGGCTCTCTAGCAGTCTTTGTGAAGCTAACTCATTTCTGTTTTCCCATAACACAACTTTCACAAAGACCCATATCAACAGACTTCACGCTCTCTAATGCTCCTTTTGCAACCAGCATCTTCATTCCTTTAGCACTCTATGTCGAAGTCTATTGTGCCACAGACATGAACCGGAAGCACCCTCAGCAACAACAACCATGTTAATACACCCTGCAGTGGTGTACAAGGTTCCAGATTTGGTGTCACGAGCTACAATCATAGCACCCTTCACAATCTTCCACGAACCTTTTCCAAACTCTGCTGTATAGCATATGCTATCCAACTGACCAACAGATATCAAATTCTTTCTTGAGAGTAGGAATATATCTGACATCCTCTAATGTCCACTGGTTTCCCGATGGGGTCTTTATGCAGACATCCCCCTTTCCTTCAATCTCCAAGGCTTTGTTGTCAGCAAGATACACCTTCCCAAAATTTTCAGATTTGAAATTTTGGAACAATTCCCACCTTGGAGACGAATGAAAGGATGCACCAGAATCCAAAATCCAGGATTCGACCGGGCTGTCCACTCTAAGGATTAGAACATCCCCAATGTCTTCTGTGGAATTTACAGAATCACTATCATCTCCAGATTTATGATTCTGCTTCTTTTTTGGTTTCGTACAGTTTGTGCGATAGTGCCTTTATCTCCACAGTTCCAACAAATCACGTTGGGTCTGTTCTGAGATTTTTCTCGATTCTTTGATTTTGATCAGCCATGTTGATTTTGGCCCTTCGACTTGCTTCTCCCCCTTCGGTCAACGCTGAGAGCACTGCCCGATGAATCTCCCGCTTCTCGTTTGCGAATGCTTTTGCTGAGAACAACATCACGGATTTCATCAGACTTCAATTTCTCAGATCCACGGGAACTGCTAATCGCTGCAACAACAGTATCCCAAGACTCGGGCAGAGATGACATCAAAATCAACGCCTCAATTTCATCTTCAAAATTAATTTTCACAGAACTCAGTTGACTCACAATCATATTGAACTCATTTATATGATCGGCAATAGATCCATTCTCAAACATCTGTAAATTGAACAATCCACGCATTAAATATACCTTGTTCATCGCCGATGGATTTTCGTACATATTTGATAGCGCCTTCATCAAATCTGTCGTAGCCTTCTCCTTAACAATGTTGAACGCCACGTTTCTCGACAAAGTCAACCGGATCAACCCCAACGCCTGGCGATCCTTAAGCTTCCACTGCTCCTCTGCCATGGAAGCCGGCTTTGCCTCAGTCAAGGGTTCGTGAAGATCTTTTTGGTACAGATAGTCTTCGATCTGCATCTTTTAGAAATCGAAATCGGATCCATCAAACTTCTCGATTCCAATCTTCGAACTCTCCATCTTCAGTGATCGTGTTGAACCTCCAAAGCTCTGATACCAGTTGTTAGGATCGATTCACTCAAACACTCTGAACTGATGAAGAAGATGAAGAAATCTTGAAGAGAGAAAAGTTAAGGTAGAGAGAGAAAAAGAAACGTGAGAGACTTATTTCGTAGTAACACCCCGTTAGGGTAAACTTCCACGGCGGCAGGATTTGCATATATTCATAATTAAGTGTATTTATAATACAAGGAGAATAAACAGTATAGCCTATATATAGATCCCAAATAGTCCCAAACCTATAAGAGAAAGGTCTGCCAATTTGACCAGGATTATAGGTTTTTTCCTTTCCCAAATCTATGAGGACAATGAGTTTTCCTAAACCTCTATGGATTATGGGTTTCCTAAAAATACAAGGAAATAATTCAAGTCCATCACATATTTATCAGGCTCCACACCTAACAGGATTAACAACCGTAAATTCAGAGTCGATCCGATGGTACGTACCCAACATTTACTAACCTAAAATTTGAATTCAGATATCAGGATGATAAATAATTTAGAGATCGATCTTGGAAATTTTTATCAGAGATTGTTTATATAAAGTTGTCTTCGCGTGGCGTATAGATCATGAGTTCGAGCCGCGAAAGTAGCCACTAATGCTTGCAATAGAGTAGGCTGTCTGCATTATACTCCTTAAAAGCGACTCTTTCCATGTTTTAATACAGGATACTTTATGCACTGAACTATATTTTCAATACAGAATATTTTGTACACCGAACTATATTTTTTTTCATTTAAATAAAATAATGTGATTGAGTTAACGAGAACCAGGCCCAGTAAACAACGCAGCTAAACCCATGTGATAAGTTATGTGGAGCTCTTATTTTTCAAGTAAAAAGACAGAAAAAGAAAGGAAGAAATGAGAGAGCCATAAAAAAGATATGTTGGTTAACTTATCAAAATTTGAAGAATGTGACGTTGATATGAATCGGACATCTGGTGCTGGGGCCTACTGCCAATTTTGTGGAAATTTCGTAAGTTGTCTTAATGGAATGCATGTGACTTGTTTTTTGGAATCTCTTTACTTGACTCGAACGTTTCGTGTTATGGTCCATACTTCCAAGACCTTTTGAGTTTTTCCAAAAGGCACTCATTTGAATAAAGGATAAGCAAGCAGTGCTTTTATATACATAAGAGAGTGAGAGAAAGAAAAATAGGTGGAAGTGCTTATAAATTATAAGTCCCATAAGTCTAGAGTGCATGTGCCACAACAGGTTATAATAAATGGTAATTACTGCTCCATTTTTTACGAAAATTTTAAGTTCGAGCTCCGATTATAAAATTATTTTTAATAAAGAAGGTTTTCCCTCTAAAGTATAACTTAATTTCAACACGAATTTAAATTAATCAAATTCCAAAACCATAAAATATTGAAGGGAAAAAAACAACAAAAAATAGATACACATGTTAGGATGTGGTGATGGTAGTGCTGCTTTTATGTCTTGAAAATGTAAAAAGATTATTTAATTATATTATTTATAAGATAATTGGTAAATATCAATGGATTCATTTTAATGATACTACCGAAACCTTTACTCAGTGAATTGGCTAGGTCCATAAACAAACCTCTCTTTTTAGTCAAATAAATTATATTCCTGTTTCTTTGTTATTGATTTAATGTCTTAACTTTCTCATTGCTTGAATTTAGTCAGAGATGCATTTTTCTTCACATTTGAATAAGAAAACAAAATTAAGAAGAAGAGAAGAAAAAGGAAACCTAAAAAGAAAAAAGAAAAAAGAATATACTTATATTATGCTTATGGAACATGAAAACTTGGTAGAAGCCAGCCAACAGTGTCAATTTCTTCAAGTATTTAAAAGAAGACTAACTGACCATACTTTCACATTGAAGGCTTTTAGGAGAAATTTGGGGTTGATCAAAATTTTGAATTTACGTATGTTCGTCTTGAAAAAACTTGGATTTCTCAGGAAGAACAAGCATTAAATAAATGAGTCCCTAGGTCAGTTCAACAAAAAATTCAAACTAGTCTGCCTTTATTATTTACTACTATGAGTAAATCAGGGAAGGTACTGTGGTATCACAGATGTGGTATATATATATATATATATATATATATATATATATATATTCACTCTAAGTATATGGTCATTTATTTATTTTTCTTTTCTATCGTGACAACTCTAGTTCCTCCACCTTTTAACGTTCTGGGACCCTACTATGTATTCTAATTAAAATACCTTTGTTAGCTTTTCAATTTCTTAATAATTACAATGGACTAACCTGTAAATTCCTAAGAAAAATGAGTCATAACTATAACCCGTTAAATTATTGAAAATTTATTCTGCTGTGACCGGAATGAGGTTAAAGAAGCAAGTGCTAACCGTTAGTTTTGAAAAGAAGAAGTGAAAGGAGTGATACCAAAAAAAAGTATGGGGAATAATCTTGAATCATAGAACAAGACATTAGTTTAAATTTGCTAAATATGAACTAGAAAGTTAAGAACATGGAGGAGAGAGAGGGAGTATCGAGTAGGATTTAAAAAATATCAAATTATCCTTTACAATATAAAATAATATATCCTTTATTTCTTTAAAAAAAAACGTTTTACTTTATTATGTATGGAAGTTATGTATATTGTTTTGATGGGTGCTGTGATTGGTTCTTTGAATCTCTTTGCTACAATTTATGAAATGCTTCTGAAAGAGACACCTATATTGATTTATAACATTAGTCGATGCTCAAATTTTACGGCTTTAGTACTTTCAAGACCATATTTTTTAAATTGATTTGAGTTTTTCTAGAAGGCATATAATTGACTAAAAGAATAAGCAAGTAGGGTTATAAATAAGGAGAGAAGAAAAAGAGGCATGAGAGTGCTTATAAAGTAGTAGTAGTCCTCTTACAAGTCAAAGGTGCGTTAGTTAGTTTGCATGTGGTTGGTTTAAGTTGTGTCGTAACATTTGGGAAAACGTGCAATCTCAGCAAGTGTGGGCAAATAGGCAAATCATACACCGTCAAAGTTGTATATTTGAAGGGAAGATTGAATCAACCGTGAAATTATCTATGTACGACTTATATGTTACGATTCGAGTCGTAGAATCAGCCATTAATATTTGTATTAACGTAGGTTGTCTACATCACATTTTTTTAGAATGCAATCCTTCCACGGACTTGTGTAAACGTATGACGTTTTGTGCACCGGACTGCCATTATATACCGTCAATGATAATATGATGAATAAAATTTCTTTATTTTTAACTAAAGTTCGAATCTTAAGAATGAAAAAAAGTTATGATAAAAAGTATTCTTCACTTTAAAAGGAATATATTCGAATTATCGGAGCCTCAAAGCGAAGTGTGAGCACAAGGGAAAACCAAATAAAAAAGCAAGGCAAGTAGGTTAGCTTCTTACTTGAATTAATGTGATGATATGCAGGATATACCATATTCCTTTGAAAGGTGCTAGGCACTTGGCAGCCTCCATTCCTTTTGACTTTCTCATAAGTTGAACAAAAGTGCTTGACAGAAAATATTTTTGAAAAATAAATTATATTTTAGTGGTTAGTTAGCAAAAAATATTTTTCAAAGAAAACAACTTTTACTGAATGAAAAAATATAACTGCCCTACCTATTTTTATGAAAGTAATTTTCCTTTATAACTATCTCAATGGTAACTTTATACTGCTCCTATTATTCTTCGAACAAACTCAGTAAATTACGAAATATAATCATCGTCCTACACAACGATTGAATGTCCCCAATGATCCGGCCCAATATGCAGCCCAAAAAGGGAAGCAGGAATCCCATTTTAGAGTAGCCGGCCCAATTGTATTTCTCATTGAGCTGTGTATTTCGTGGAAATGACACCAGGTAGCCACTTTTAAGTATGCTATTTAAAATATATCCACAATTTACAATATATTTAAAAATTAACCAATTTTCTCAAACTTTAGGAAAACGTGTCCTAAAATTTAAACCCCAATTGTCCTAAAGTTCGAAAATTGCGTCCAGAAATTCGGTTCAAAAATTCAGGACACTTAGTCGTGAATTTGAAAGTACAGTTTAGAAATTCAGGACACCTAATCATGAATTTCAAATTAGCAGCTTCCTGAATTTTAAATCAGCAGCTTTAAAATTCTGGCCACAAAAATTCAGGATACTTAGTCCTGAAGTTTGGACGAATTGACTAATCTTTAAATATAATGTAAGTTATCAATATTTTTTAAATAGCAGGCTTAAAAGTGGCTACTGATGCACTTCGCCCGTGTATTTTTAAGCAAAAAGTACACATTTTGGTCAAAAGTTTGAAATTGAAAGACTAGCTAATAAAAGCAGGTTGGTATGATAGTTAAGTCCATTTGGTCTTTCACGAATTGTCTTTGCTGTCTCTTTTTTAAATTTTTTGACATTCAAGGCTTTCTAGCAAAACGTAAATTCTTTTTAATTGGGAAAGAGTTATAACCCCATCCAAAAATCTCCAGCAAAATTTGCCGGAAAAAATAAAACAAGAAAAAAGAGAAGAAGAAACAGCTTCTGAATTAAAGAATTGAAGATGATTAAATAAGGAAAAGAGCGTATTCGGAGGTTATTCGTTTTCAAAGTAATGAATAAACTTATATATATCTTATATGGCGGTATTCGGATGATATTATTAATATGTTTAAATTTGAATACATACATATTACTACAATATTATATTTAGATTTGAACATTGAGCAATTAAAAATTGTTTGTTTTCTCATCATCTTAATGTGTATAATTTGTCCTATCAAATATTACTATCATAGAATTCAATAAATTAGTAGGAAAAAAATATTGTACCCGAAAAATATTCGAATATTTGAAGGAGGCATGTGGTTACTGGATAATATCAAAATGGACCTCAATTATTGCAGGACAACTGATTAATTCAAACTTTCCTCTTTTAGATAAGATCAAAATGCTTATCTAATATTTCACTTAAAATACAAATAATAATTATATCATTAAGTTGTCATTGAAAAGAGAACCTTGACGTAATTGGTAAAGTTATTGTCACGTGACTAGAAAATTAAGAGTTTGAGTTATAGAAACAACTTCTAGTAAAATTGTAGGGTAAAATTACAATAGACCCTTGTGGTCTGGCACTTTCCTGACTTAATGCACTAGATTCCCACTTTTTAATTTTTATCATTGTTGTCTTCCAATTGAGTGCTAACAAGCCTAATGTCACAGGTGAAAACTGAATATTGAGCTGGTCCACTTAATTGTTTGCCATCATTATTAGTGTTTTTGCAATTGTGCATCATCCAAGGTTGTGGCCGGAGAAAAGTATTCCTTTGTCTTTAACCAGAGATTATGAATTCGAATTATGAGAACGAAACTTTTTTATAGGAATATTTATATCCAAAACAATTTTCTTTTATACTAATCCGAATTAGCCAAGCCACGAACACCTCGGTTGGGAACCAAAAGTAAATTGTGAACCCTAATTTTCATTTCTTTCTTTTGATGAAATATCCTTGAATCAAGTGGAGTATAAGAAAACCAAGCCAACTGTTCTATCCCCCACACACCCTCGTGATCTCTGGGGTCTCAACACACTCTATAGACATATCACATCTGTTTCTGGTACTAGTATTAAACTGGTAGAATAGTGTTGAAGAATCTTAGAATAATGTACTCCTATATGTTGTCTTAGTAGTACTTCTTTTTCCCTTTTCTGATTAACAATTTGGATTCTTTCTGTGCACAATTATCTCTCATAAAATTTTCACATTTGTCCTATTGGTCGTCCTTTTATTCCTGCTTATAAGATATATATAAAAATAGCTAGAACCAAGTGGAGTATTAAAAACCATGCCAGCTTTGGTATTTTCCTCGCCCAATTCCAAGTGTTGTGGCCTCAATAACATCTGTTTCTGTTAGTACTATTAAACTGAAAAAAATGGTGTTGAGGAATCTTTGATATGTACTATTATATTGTTATACTTAATTTATTTTTCCTTTTTGATTGACAACTTGGATGCCTTCTAGAATACCCCATCTTGTACCAAGTGTTCGTAGAAATAAACAAGAAAAGATTCATTGGATTCAGATAATATATAAAGCATTGGATTATTGTTGCATAATTAAGACTTACAACGACAATAAATATACTCAGTGTATTTTATAAGTGGGTATGAAGAAGATAGAATATACGTAGATCTTATCCTATCTTATAAAAATAGAAAGTCTATTTTCTGTAGACTATCAACTCTGCATAATTAAGACTTGAAAATATCATACAGAAATTAACCCAGTGACAAGCTGGGAACAGTGTTGATTCCTATGTTTGGATTCAGATTTCTTTTAAATTTTTAAAGCTAGTACTAGAAAAACTTTTAGAAAACTAAATTTCTGCGCTAAGGTTTTGAATAAGTTTTGGAAAATCAATATTTGAGTAATTTTATTTAAAGAGAACTTTTTTTTTAACAATAATATAACAATGTCTTGATTTCATACAAAGAGACTTCGATTTTAGTCTTTGGACAAGTTTCTTAAAGATCCAAGTTCCAACCTAATTTCCTCAATAGAAACTTTTCCGATTTCTAAAAAAGTAGAAATGCAAACTTATAATTAAAAAAAAAAAGTTGTTCTTTTAATTTCCTAAAGTTTCGTGTCGTTAGAAAACTGTCAACAACGAATAACGAGCGTACGGTGGATTGGAGTCAAAAAAAAGCAGTTTGAAATTTGAGACGTGGAAGCTTGGCAAAGAAGTGTACGGTACTTTAAGCAAATTGACAAAATAATGGCACAAATAACACTACTATTGAGTGGTCCACAAAACCCACAACAAAACAGAAAATGAAATTATGGTCCCAAAACATCCCTATTTTCTACTAATGTGGTCCTAACCTCCCCTGCATCAAGAACCAAGAGATTCAGATATTTCTGGTGTTATTTCCGCGTCTCAGTTTAGGTGAAGAGACAAGTCAAGCTACGTAGTAACCTTTCGTACTGCGAAAATATTTCCTTCTGATCAATAAATAAGAAAATAAAATCTGAATGACGAATATGAAAAACGCTTAATTATTTATGATTTTTAAATATAAATATTTTTCATTTCTTAAAAATGATTTATAGGTCTAAGAATTCACACGAAAAATAGTAGGCGTTTAGACATGAATTGATTGATATCTAAAAAAAAGTAATATTTGAAATTAAATTGAAAGAAGGTATTTAGGAGTTATAAACAAATTTTTGCACAAATGTGTTTGAATTCTATGATAGATAAGCCTTTTGCTCATTAGAAGTCGTAGGTGGGATTACGTGCGTGGTCTCATCACCAACAAGTAAACCGAAGTAAAGCTGATGACTACTACTAAAGAGTGAAGAAAAATGAAACCACCACTCCCTTCCCCTAAATGTGTAAAATGTGGAAATAATAAATTCTTGTCGAAACGAAGTCGGCTGCCAGACGCCTTAAAATCAACTTTCTTTGTCCCATTTATTTAAACTTCTTAATTTTGGTTATGAATTTTTTCAATTTTTTGAAATAAATTTATATATTCGAAAACTACGTAAAAAGTATTATAAGACATAATAATTAATAATTTAAAATACTTAAAAGGCATATGAAATTACAATCAAAGAGTAATCCGTTTGACTCTCGAAATCTGAACACTTTTACATAAATTAGGACGAATGAAGTAATATAGATAAGTGTGTGTCTAGATGACTATATATCGTACCTATCAGTGACAGATTCAGGATTTTAGGTTCGTGGGTGTTTAACATTTTTGACGTAAAGTGCTACCAATCACATTGTATAAGTACACAAGTATTGAAATACGACGATAAAAAAAATTAATTAAAAAAACTCATAATTTTAATATTATGGACGTTGCATAATTGTAATGGATAAGACAACTAATGTAGAAAAAAAATAGCGGGTTTTACCATGCTAGAGGATCACTTCGTCTTCAAATGAACTTTGGAGTCCCTTTTAAGTAGATTTTTGTTTTCTTTCTTTGTTATAGTGAATTAAATGAAGTTACAAAAAAAAAAAATTAAAAAGCTTAAAACATAAATTAACGAAAAAGAATGAAGAAATAAGTAGTATTGGATCAAAATAGTGGCTAGTAAAAGGAAAAGAAAGTATGCCAAATTGAATGGGGCAAAAGAAAGAAGCTTGATAAATAAGAAAAATGCCTCCTAAGAAGGAGCTGTTAGAAGTGAAAACCGAACTCTCGCTGTCCAAATTTTATTGCTTTTGCATTTTCTCTTGACAAAAGCACTCATCAAACTTTTTGTTACCTGGGTGATAGTTGACTTATTATATTTATTTCGTAAAATTTTTAATATAATACATACCCTCTTTGCCAAGGTCAATGAATGCTTAATCCTCCAAATTTATGACCCACTACCCTCAGTTTACTTGCACATAATTTGTTTATACTCCTATTATTGAGTTCAATTATAGTGTACATCTATTAATTAATTTAAAATTTAAAATTCGTCTCTAACTCTTTGTTAAAAAAAGACGAGCAATCTTAGGGACGTGGGACTAACAAAATATGGATAATGAATTTGATAGAGATTGGACAATTAATTAGAGACCATTTAAATAAAAGAGAAAGGAATACAAGGGTAGTATATGGTAAAAATTTATTCGCACCGAATATTTATATTTGATTTAGTTAAGTATATTATAGGAAACAAACTAAGGTATATTAGGAGTCTTATTTTAAATAAATAAATGAAATTTCAGAACAAATAATAGAAGTCATAAACTCAAAGTATCTAACGTCAGAAATACTTTTAAGTTGCTGCAATCTTGTGTGTTTCATTCTTTCATTTCTCCAATACAAATCAAATGATAAATTTTGAAGCTAAGAGCAACGGATTGGAGCATATAATAATTAATATGTTTGCTTAGCTTCATCCTTCTGTTATTTGAAGGCTGCAGAATATTTCTTTCACATCTAAACTTTGTACTCTAATAAGTACATGTGCGTATTGAGAGGATTAAATTTAGATCCATATATGGTGGATATTAGAAAAGAAAATTTTACTTCTATAGTACAGATGGTTGGTTAAGATTAAAATGTAATGATATTTCGGCGAATGGGGAAAGGTTAAGCTTTGAAATTTAGAGGAATCTAAAGGAGAAAGGAGAGGTGTGAAAGTTCAATTTTCTTAACATTGCTATTGGTTATTTTCTTCATTCTTATAAAAATGATAGATATATTCATATATCTATCAATATTATCATAAAAACATGAATAAAATATTGGATTAAAATAATAACTTTTTAATATTAAGCATAATAACTCACAATAAAATGACATAATCGAATTTTTAGACATTAGCCTTGCAATCCTATTAGTTTTAGGACATAATACTATATTACCTTTAGAAATTCTGTTAGTATAATTATTTTCGGGCATAAAAATACTACACGTTAGCATGTAAACCTAATATCTTTAGGGACATGTTAGATTTTCTATTAGTATAATTACTTTTGGAATATAGACATATTTTTAGCCATGTAATCCTATTACTTTTAGGATATACTTCTTAAAAAATTTCTATTACTAATTTAATTTGAAAATGTATTATATTGTCCAAAACTATCTTGAAATAGGAGAGCCTATATTATTATAAAAACACGAATATAATATCGATAGACCAAAATAACCCTTAAATATTAAACAAAAGAACTCATAGGGAAAAGATATAGCTGTAATAACTTATTTTTTTGGACTACAATAACTTCTATGTTAATTTTTTTAATATTTAAAATTTTAAAATTAATACAATATTTTCTATTCAATTCTTATTAAAAATATGTAGGAAATTTTAATAAATAAATTTCATAAGAATCCTCAATATTAGTAATACATTACAACTCTATAATATTCAATACCAAAAAAAAAAAAAAAAGAAATGCTAAACGGATTGCATAAAGCATTGAAATTGAGAAAATAATCTTCACAATAATATATTATTATATTATATTTGAACTGCTTTCCTACTCAAATAAAAAATATTATTATTATTTTTTCGTGTAATATAGAAAAATATACCAAATTATTAAAAGAACAACTAGAAATATTTTAGGAATATAAATGTGTGAGAAAAGAAAGAAAAAGGTTGGTAAGAGCCAATACCACTAATGATTTTTCAAACATAAAGATCTAAAAGTAGAATGTCAGATCGATCTTTAACTCTTTAAAAATAAAATTTATAGTGGATAAAATTATAATTACCGTTAAATATTCAAACATGAGATTAACTAATATTAAGAATCTAAATCAACAGAAAATAAATTATATTTTATGTTAAAAACAAATAATCAAATCTTTCATTTATTTATTTAGCAAGGTAATCCAATTAAATTATTTTTTAAAATTTATCATATGAGTAAAATTATTTTTCAAGTTAAAAAAAAAAATCTTAGGGTACATAAATTTATTCCATAAAAAGAGGGTTAGAGATTAAAACAAAATAGATCGCAAAGTAAAAAAGATTAGTATAATATTAAGAAGGACATACAAGTGTTTGAGGAAGCACAATCAAAGCTAATTTCTGAACAAAAATAAGCTTTCAAGACTACATTATAAAAAGTCGACTCTGGTATAGTGGGATTGTCCTTTATAGATGCCTCTGGCGGAATCGAAATAATATTCCTATGTCATGCATTACTTGCAGATGTCAGATCAAGAGGCATGATATTGTTAGCAATAAGAACAAGTGGTGTACCAACAACGATTTTATTATGAGATCGTACAATTCACTTTAGATTGGATATACCTCTTCAAATATCTGAAATAACCATCACAAATATATCAAAGCAGAGTAATAGTGCTAGACTTATAAGGAAAACAAATGTGATAATATGAGACGAAACGCTTTTGGCTAAGCGTCAAACGATCAAAACAATCGCCAGAGTTATAGAGATATATTAGATGTCGATGAACCGTTTGGTGAAAAAATAATACTTTAGGAGGTGATTTCTGTCAAGTACGATCAATAGTTCCAAAATTGACCAAAGCAAAAACTGTAAAAGCTAGCTTGCCAAAATTACACTTATGACCTCAAATGAAAAATATTTAAATGACAAGAAATATAAAAGTAAGAACAAATCTAACATTCAGTGACTTCTTTCTTCGTGTCGGAACGAAGAAGAGCATCCAATAAAAGATGATTTGGTTTTTCTAGAACACTTGGTTATCAACCCCAATGATAATAGTAGTGCATTTAATAAGGAAATATTTTCATCATTAGATTAAAACACAATTTGTGCAAATTACATGATAGAAATTAAAGGGTTATCTTAGCTAACAGAAATGAATATGTTGATCAACTAAATAAAAGGTTGATTGCTAATTTTTATGGTAGAAACAAAATATTTTTCAGTTTTTGACTCAGCAGAAGATGATACCAACAATTACTACCAAGAAGAATAATTAAATACTTTAATACGAAATGGCCTTCTACCATACATGTTTGCTTCCAAGTTCATTATTTTTTACGTATATTAGTGTCATCATATAAATAATAGACTAAGTTAAAATTGATCATAGGTTGATTTTGAATAAAAATATGTTTGTCATGCTTCTGAAAATTTAGATCTACTGAATAACTTATGTAATAGTACACATATGGTATATAAAAGTTTTGACAATAACGTCATACATGTAGAACTTATGATATTAGTCAATTGCTTCTAAGTATGTATTTATCCCCGAATTCAACTTTCATCTTCCGAAACTAAAGAACATCATTTTAAATTTGTGGGAAAATAATTTTCAATATGTTTATGTTTTGTAATTGAAATAAATAAAGCACAAGGACAAACATCCTAAATATTAGACTATATTTATCACAATATATTTTCTTACACGAATAACTATATGTTGCACTTTCAAGAGAGATATCAATATCCACAACTAGAGTTTTGGTTATGGCAGAATAATCAAAGCATTAGAAGAAAACATATACAAAAAAACACTGTCTATAAAGAAGTGTTCGGTTAGATACCATCACATTAGATATCTTTAAACTACAATACATAATTAGCTACTTAACATGACTAAAATTGATTGTTTTTGTAAGTTCCGATGTTGTCCTTTCATTTTGAATTCACGTATTATGCTAATGTAACAATATTTTTCGGCATTTAGATGATTGTTGTAGTATTAAATATAAAATTTCTCTCATTAATTAAATTTTATTATTCTTTTATTTAAATAAAGATTTAAATCATTATGTACCATTATTAACGTGCAACGCACGTTTATAGATATTGGTAGTAATGAAATACAGTAATCACGAGTTTGATTATCCTCGTCTTGAATTACTTTTTACATATAGTTGAACAACTTTTATATATACGAACATACGACATATTTACAACCACTAATTCAGAATAATCGTCGAACATGCTCGGTACATAATCAATGGCAGTAGAGGTGTACATCGATCGAGTTGGTTCGAATTTTTCAACTATCAAATCAAATCAATGGTGTCGGGTTTTTAAATTTAGAAACCAAACTAAACCAACAAAGTGGGATTTTTCAATCTCGATTTTTCTCGGATTTTCTGGGTTTTTTCTCCGGTAAAATCTTAATAGCATAAAATATGTAACTTGTGCTCCAAATATTTCTTAAGTCCTAGTAAAATACAATTATATAATGTGTTTTCAAGAAACTAACACAATAATATGAGATAAGTCATAGCATTATATTAAAATATTAAATAACAAAGATAAAATAATAAAATTACGTAAAACAAATATTACTAACTAATAAGCCATAATGAAAATTAACATAATCTAAAAATACTATATAGGTCATGCCAAAAATAAGTATAGCTAATAAGTACTAATATGAATCACATAACTAAGTACAAAAGAAAAAGATAAACTAAGTTATGCGTTTTCGTTATAAACCAATGTAAAACTAAAATAATTATCCAATACTATCATCATTCCTAGTATTGAATTGAATTTCTTTTTGTTAGCATTAGTATTGATTTGAACTTTGTTTGAGTTATTTCATTTATGGGTTATAAAATTTATTTACCATTCAAGAATGTTAAGTTTAAACTTGAAATAATACGTTAAAAGATAAAACTGTAAAAAAGTTTAAGAAATATTTATAAATTACATTACAATAAATATTTATTGGTATAAAATATTTTTAAAAATTATATAAATGTACTATCGGGTTGATACGATTTCGGTTTGACCTTTTTTAGTTAAAATCAAACGAAACCAATTATGGCCGTGTTTTATTTTCGAATACCAAACAAAATCAAAACAAATCACATCGGGGGTTTTTTTTTCCAGGTTTGACTCGGATTATCCGTTTGGTGCGATTTATCGATTTTCTTTGTACATCCATAAGTAGTAGAGCCAGAATTTTTATCAAGGGAATTCGAAATATTAAACAGTAAATATACGAACAAACCAAGTGATTTATATTTACTATTTATGCATAAAAATAATTTTAATCATATATATACAATATAATTTTTCGATAAAAATAAAATTCGAATGAATTAACTTCCGCCGCCTCAACTCCGCTCCTGTACACAACGCAGCTAAACCCATGTGATAAGTTATGGGGAGCTCACATTTTTCAAGTAAAAGGACCGAGAAAAAGAAATGAAGAAATGAGAGAGCCATAAAAAAGATATGTTGGCTAACGTATCAAAGCTTGAAGAATGTGACGTTGATATGAATCGGACATATGGGGTCAGGGTCTACTGCCCTAAGGGGCAAGAAATTAAATAGGTGTCTATTTTCCTTTGATTTTGTGGAAGTTTTGTAAGTTGTCTTAATTGGGTGCATGTGACTTGTTTTTTGGAATATCTTTGCTTCATTCAAACGTTTCGTTCCTTCTTAAATTTCCAAGACCTTTGAGTTTTTCCAAAAGGCACTAATTTGTCAAAAGGATAAGCAAGTAGTGCTTTTACATACATAATAGAGAGAGAAAAATAGGTAGAAGTGCTTATAAATTATTAGTCTATTAGTCAAGGGTGCATGTGCCGCTTCAACACGTTACTTCTTCCGGTTCACAATAAATAACTTTTTGACTTTTTCTTTTTGTGATCCAAAATAAATAATTTTTTCAGATTTAAGAATAAATTAATTATTGTTTTTCGTACATTTACCCTTGGAGTAAATATTGTTGGAATATATGTTAGGAGTGTTTATGTGAAGAGATAATAAAATGTTAATATGGTCAATTTCGTTGCTAATTAATGTTAAAAGGCGAATTTCTTAATCTGTGTGAAAACAGCCAAAAAAATTACTTATTGTGGACCGAAGTGTCACGACCCAAATTTCCCTTCGTAAGATGTCGTGACGACACCTAGTCTAAGACTAGGTAAGCCTAACAGTTGCAGAATAACTAAAATAATAACAGAAATAATGGCTAAACCTTAACAACATCAGTAAAGCTGAAAAACTGCCGCTCGTCATATACAAGTAAAACCAACAACTCTGAGTATAACATCTCCCAAAGACCCAATAGTCACAAGTCACAAATTCTAAGGAATTGGTCTAACTGTCTCTACATATAAGTATCTAGGAAAAATAAAGAAGAATAAAATAAAAGGATAGAGGGGACTCCGAGATCTGCGGAGGCTGGCAGATATACCTTGAAGTCACCATAGCAGTAGCACGACTCCCTACTAATAGGGGGCTGGTAAGAGGTACCTAGGTCTGCATACAAAACATGTGCAGACGAGTAGCATGAGTACATCACAACGGTACCCAGTAAGTGCCGAGCCTAACCTCGGTAGAGTAGTGACGAGGTCAGGTCAGGGCCCCACTAGAATATAATAATTAAGGCAAAAGATATAGTATTATAATGAAAGACTGAGAATTTAACAACGAGAAATACAGAAGAGGAAACTACACAGCAAATGGAGGTAAACAACAAGGGCGCTCCCGAGGTACCACCTCGTAGTCCCAAAAGTAAATGCTCAACAGGGGATCTCCCAAGGTACCGCCTCGTAGTCCCAAAAGTAAATATGCAACGAGGATCTCCCGAGGTACCGCCTCGTAATTTCAAAAGTAAACACATAGCTCGAAACCGATGGAAATAACAATTAACATCGAGAAATCCTATAGTTTAATACTAAATACAAATCAAGGAAAAGCGGGAATTCAACTAAGCATGCTGCATAGATTTCAAATAAGCATTTAAGACACGTAGACATACGATATTAGGCTAAACAGGATAACTACACATGCTGGGATGACTCATTTAAGATATAACAGGTTACTGTGCAGTAAAAATTAGATTTTCAACAATTAGCATGTGTACGTACTCGTCACCTCACGTGCATGGAACTCTCATATCACAGAATTATCACAGTAGTACCAAGTCCTAAGGGAATTTCCCCCACGTAAGGTTAGGCTAGCACTTACCTCAACCAAGCTCAATCAGTCAAATAAGAATGTCTTTTCCTCGACTTTCCGACTTCGAATGGCCCAACTTTAGCCAAAAGCAATTACACACCATGAATATAGCTATAAGAAACTAATCTAATTAATGAAATCAATGTAGCAAGAAAATAGAAATTCGACCCAAAAAAACGATCCAGGCCCACGCCTCGGAATCGGGTAAAAGTTACAAAATATGAACACCCATACCAAAATTACTCAAGTCCGATACCAAAATCTCAATCAAAATCCTAAAATTCGGTTTAAGAATTTCCAACTTTCTCTAAATTTCTCAACCCAAAACCTTAATTAAATGACAAAATTAAAGATGGATTAGTGGATATTAGTCAAAAATAAGTCAAGAATCCTTACCTAAATGTTCCCTCTAAAATACCCTCGAAATTTCGCCCTAATCCGATCTCTCTTGGTTCAAAAATGGAGAATGAAATCAAACCCTCGGACTTAGCCTTTTTTCTCCAGCGATTTCGCTTCTACGGGCTTCCAGTCGCACCTGCGAAAAAACCAACGCAGGTGCACATTCCACTTATGAAGAGGTTTTCCGCTTCTGTGATCCAGGGATCGCACCTACGAGCCCGTATCTGCGACGAATATCCCGCTTCTGCGACCACAACCCAGGCCAGCCCATCCACTTCTGCGGTCTTGCCTCCGCATCTGCGGGACACGTAGATATAGCCCTTACCTCGCACCTGCGACCCCAGCCAGGCCAAGCTAGCATCACTTCTGCGACCAAATGCCTACTTCTGTTGGATTCTGACCGCATCTGCAGTCTCAGCGGGGCAGTCCAAATTTTGCTTCTACGGATCGATGGCCGCTTCGCTGTGGTGCCGCACCTGCGGCTCAAAAAGCGCAGGTGCGATTGCACCAGACACAACAATGCTTCAGCTATGCACCCAATCCAATTACGTTCCGGATTCAAGTTCAAATCGCACCCGAGACCTTTGGGACTCTGCCCGAATATACCAACAAGTCCTAAAATATTATATGGACTTAGTCGAGCCTTTAAATCACATCAAACAATGCTAAAAACACGAATCATGCATCGATTCAAGCCTAATGAACTTGAAAACTTCAAACTTCTACATCCGATGTCGAAACCTATCAAATCAAGTCCGATTGACCTCAAGTGTTGCACACAGGTCATAATTAACATTACAGACATACTCCAACTTTCGAAATCTAAATTTGAACCCGATATCAAAAAGTCCACTTTCAGTCAAACTTTCCAAAATTCATCAAATCTTTCAACTTTCGCCAATTGACACTAAAATGACCTATGGACCTCCAATTCGACATTCTAACACGCTCCTTAGACCAAATAACCCTACGGAGCTATAGGAACCGTCGAAACTCCATTCTGGAGCCGTCTTCACATAATTCCAACTATGGTCAAATTCCTAGAACTTAAGGTTCCATTTTAATTACTATGTGTCCCATTTCACTCCAAAACTAAAAATAAATTCTCCCGGCAAATCACATAGGCATAAAATAAAAAAGAGGAAGCAGTAAATAGGAGATCGGGGCTAATACTTTCAAAACGACCAGCCGAATAGTTACACCGGAAAAGTATCATTCAGTGGTAAATATTAGTTACTCCTCCGTTCTTTATTAGAGGTTTCAGATTATGAAATCGGATTTGATAGAGAACAATTTATCCTCCAAACTGAGATTTAATTCCAATACGTATTCAAATCAGTCAGACCCTAGTAGATAGATATAAAAGTGGAAAACTAACAAAAAAAATAGACGCACATGTTAGGATGTGGTGATGATAGTGCTTGCGTTTATGAGTAAACGGTACAACTTCAGCATGGCAATGGGCAATAAGGGTAAACATGTGCTTTGGTCTTTTTTTTATTTAATCTTTTATATATTAAAAATGTGAAAAAAATATTCAATTAAATTATTTATAAGATAATTGTAAGTAGTTGATAATTATTAATTAATAAATTAATAAAAATAATAATTATTATTTATATTATATATACCTTAGTGAATTGGTCAGGAAGGCCCAAAACAATCTCTCTTTTTAGTCAAATATATTATCATCCTGTTAATTTATTTGTTATTGATTCAATGTCTTAACTTTATCATTGCTTGAAATTTACTCAGAGATGCATTTTTCTTCACATTTGACTAAGAAAACAGAAATAAGAAGAAGAAAGAAAAAGGAAACCTACAAAGGAAAAAAAAGAATATCCTTATAATATGCTTATGGAACATGAAATCTCTTATAGTAGTTAAAAGAAGACTAACTGACCATACTTTCATATTTGAAGGCTTTTAGGAGAAATTTGGGGTTGATCAAAATTTTGAATTTACGTATATTCTTGAAAAAAATTGGAATTCGCAGGAAGAACAAGCATTAAATAAATGAGTCCCTAGGTCAGTTCCACAAAGTTAGGTTGCAAATTAAAATTCAAACTAGTCTGCCAATAGAGTGAAGTATTTTTATTTAATATATTTACTACTACAAGTAAATCACATGTGGTATCACAAGTGTGGATAAAGTATTTTATCTCTCATTTTCAGATATGTATATATATATATATATATATATATATATATATATATATATATATATATATATCTTATTTTATCTCTTATGTCAATGGACGATTGAATTTGTTGAATGCTATAAATATCGAGTGCGAATAAATATTGAGGACTCAAGTTTGATACTAAGTTAAATGAGATCTGTTTATTTATCTTATCATTTACCAAACGATCCCTGAGTGTACTTAATTCTAGATGCTACTACCCTCTTTCTTTCAAAACTAAAGGAAACAAAATCATTTTCCTTTATTTTTATGGAAGTTATTTATATTGTCTTGATGAGTGCATGTGACTGGTTCTTTGAATCTCTTTGCTTCCATTTATGAGATGCTTCTATCTTTTGGAAGATACATACTACACTCCCGCCGAAGTAATTATTTTATCTTTGGTATACCTATTAAGAAAATATAAATTTTTAGAAAAAAAAATATGTATTTATTAAATTAATTTTAATTAATTATTATCTTGATATATTGTAATATGTAAATAAGGAAAAATTTTAAAAAAATAAAATTAATTCCTTCTTAATTATGCAAATAAATACTTATTTTAAATTAAATAAAAAGGTAAATAATCATGAACAGAGAGAATATAATATATTGATTTATGACATTAGTTGGTGCTCAAATTTTCGGCTTTAGTACTTTCAAGACCATTTTTTTAATATTGATTTGAGTTTTTCTAGAAGGAATACAATTAATTGACTAAAAGGATAAGCAAGCAGGGTTATAAATAAGGAGAGAAGAAAAAGAGGTATGAGAGTGCTTATAAAGTACGTAGCAGCCTTCTTACAAGTCAAAGGTGCGCAAGTTAGTTTGCATGTGGTTGGTTTATCGAAGCCTCAAAAAGAGGATTCGACCACATGGGAAAACCAAATTTAAAAAGCAAAGCAAAGTGCGTTAGCTTTTTCCTTGAATTAATGTAATGATATACGTAGATTATATACAATAACAATATACTTAGTATATTCTTACCCGTAGAGTCGAAAAGAATAATATATACACAAACTTTATCCCTATCTCGTAAAAATAAAAAGACTGTTATCAATAGACTATCAACTCAAGTATATATACAATATTCTCCATAATAATTTATATTCAGAAGTTCCAGTTTTTGAAAGGTGCTAGGCACTTGGCAGTAAGGCTGGCTAGTGGTCCGGTTCCAACCGGACCAGACCGGTTGGAATCGGACCAATTAAA